>CM076976.1:42728204-42755704 GCA_039105355.1 Benthosema pterotum
CTGAACTCGAATCTGATCAACGCCAATGTTAGCTTGGCTTTTCACTTGCGATCAAATTATATGAAATGTACGACAAACAGTATACACTGTACAAGGTCTCAACTCCGTGGGCTAAAACTTCACACATATCCATAATCCCGACCTGGGCGCAGTTGGGGTGGTGGTGGTGGTGGGGGGGGGGCTTATAATATGGAAATGCCGCGGGCCCCCCCAAGCCGCCGTACTATTCCACCTCACGTTGCATAGTTGCTCTTGAACAGACCTCCGTCTGCTTCTGCAGTGGAGATTAGTAATCATCTAGGGTCTGCATATTGATGGCCAGGCTTGGCCTGTTTGCATATTTACTGGCCTCAGAGCCCAGTCGCCTGAGGTGAGGAGCAAATTACATTTCTGCTTACCCCCACGCGGACAACTCTCTCTTACACTCTTTCGATTTCTCTACCTCGTTTTTTTCTCTCTAGCTCTCTCTCTCTCTCTCTCTTTTTTTTTTCTCCCCAACCTCATTTCTCTTAACATGCTGATCAGTCATCTTCTGGTAAGCATCCTTTTTGCCCGCCCTGGTTGCATCCGAATATACGGTCTCATTTGGCTAACATCATCACAGTGTAATCTTGTTGGAGAGTAGCAATCAGTTTACTTTGGAATTAGGTATTCCGTTGGCGGGCCCCGGAGAGAGGGACGACTCGCAGGGGTTTAGGAGGATGCGAAACCGAAAAGCATGCTCCCCGGAATACGCTCTCGCGCCTGATTGGGCGATCCCGGGCCCACACAGGCTCCATGTGAGAGTAATGAATGGCCAATGGGAGGCCGGAATAATAATGCAATTGGATTAAAATCCAATCACACAATGCCTTTTTGTCTGTTGACTCTATTTGTGGGGGTATGTTCCACAAATCAAGCCCACAACGTGCGGGGATGGAAAACCACGCGTTGGCTTGGGGGGCGGTGGCACACAGTGTTCTAATCATAAAGATTACCTCTCTGTTTACCAGGACTATACAATCCCAGTCCCCCTTGGCTGGCAGAAGACTCTCTCTCTCTCCCTCTCTCTCTTTCTCTTTTCAGCATAACTCATTTGTTTTTCACCATAAATCCATTGCTCAAAGGCTGACCGTACATTAAGAGGATGAAGCGATGCTAGCAACAGTAGCCAACACTTTTTAAAAACAGCAGCTTATTTAGAAGCTCTAACGAACACACATGTGGCGAGTTACTTATTCAATCAGTAATTTTAATGCCTTGGCTTATCGCAGGGACACGTGCGACGCTGGCACACGCTGCACCACCTTCCCGTTAGGAGGTGGTGCAACCACCTTCCAGTCGCTGGAAGGAAGGAAGGCTATCTCTCGAGGAGAGGCTCTCTGATCAAATCGATTGGACGCCTCCTGGATGATCGATCGATCCGTGCAGGCAGGTTGGAGGTGGAATAGATTAGATGACCTTTACATTCTCAGCTGGCGGTTGGAAACTGCAGGCCGTCCACTGCTCTTAACATTAACAGGACATCTCTGTTATTACCTGGCAAGCGCCGGCCCCCGGCTCTTAGCCGTTGTTAACACTGCACAGACGCACGCTATGTTCGTTCGCCACCCCCTGCCAAAAAAGCATAGTCGTCCAGCTGGTGGCCTTGGAGGCCTCGCAACGACACCCATCCTGCCCATAAACCCTCCCGCCCCCCCCAGAAAAATTTATGAACCAACCTTCCAGTCTGAAAATGGCAATTAGCGCTTATAGGAAACACACACACAAAAAAACGTGTTACTTCATGTGATATTTGAGAGTCCCTGTCCTGGTGGGTGGGTGAATAAGGCCATATCCTGAAGCACACAGGGGCTGTTCCACCAGAGCCCCGCACGTCGTCGGTCGAACCCCCACCCAAACACCACCCGGCCTGGCCAACAAAAACAACCCCAGGGAGGGGAGACGGGGGGAATAAAGTGGAGCCAGTGATAGTGGAGCCCCAGAGTTCCTAAACTTCAGTGTGGCTGCTATAGCTGGGATGCCGTCACAGCTGGCTTTGCTCCTTCCTGTGGGTCCAAGCTCCACGGAGCTACGGCCCGCCGGGACGCATAAACCTGTCGGACCGGTCACTCTTTCCACCGCCCTTAGCCTCCGTCTCCCTCCCTCCCTCCCTCCCTCCCCGCCTTCCTCTCTCCTTCCTCCCCACCACCACCACCGCCGCCGCCACCACCGGCCAGTTTGGCAAACGCTGTCTCAGGGAAAAAGCCCTATGGGGATCAATGTGCAGTACATTTCCACGCAGGCATAAGCAAAAAAAAAAAAAAAATCTGTGACCTTTTCATTAGCGAGCCTTCTGTTGATCCAAAAGCCAGCCATTCAAACAGAGGTTTCTGTTTGAATTTAGGGATTCTGAGAGAAGAAACCAGGTGCAATATTGTTAGGAGTTTGAGCCACTTGTTTGAGCCTTAACTCCATGTTTGTTGAACCCGCCTACATACAGCGTTCTGGAGAACATCCCTGTAAGGAGAACATATAATCTACAAGCTCTCGAAGACTGGAAGGTCTAGTATAGAACCCTGGGAGATTCCAGTCAACCAGTCAAAGATGCACTGTTTTGGGTAGTTCTCCGAGAAGCACCTGTAGATAGCTGCTTTGTGCGCAACAGCTGGGGCACCAGAATGTTACTCCACCCTAATGTTACTTTAGAATGAGATTGCAACGTGAACTACCTACCGAGGCACTCAGATAGAAGGAATTACTCACTAAACTCACGACTAAATTCCAAAGTGTGTACATCGTTAAAATTAAGTGACAGACGCATTGGTTTTCATATCACAACTACGAACTTTGGTTAAAAGCTTTGTGTTTAATCCTGGTTTACTTGGTTAGCCTAGCGCTCTGCGCGGCTCGGTTGTAACCAAGCTGCCAATGACTGACTTCCTCTACCTCTTCAAAGTAAGAGCCACTTGTAATGATGAGTCCACAGCACTAGTGTTATGATTCAAGTCTACAATCTTCCAATTACAGTCATCAGACATTAGCATGCAATGGTATAGTATGCAACATCAGAGCTCATAACAGTGTCTGCTTCTTTGATATATTTGTAATGCAGGAGAATGTGCAGGAGAATGTTGCGTCAGGATTCTTCAGGAAGTAAATACCTGACCCAGCGGCAGCAGCTGTTGTTGCGCAACAGCGATGCCTCGATGCCTTTGATCTGTCACGCAGCCTGCATTTTGTCAACGCATGCACAGTGCACACCAGTTACGTGCACCACTGTATACTATAATAAATATATTTTAGCATAGTACTGTTACGGCAACTGGCGGCCACATGTGGGCCCCCATCTTCACTTATAATGTGGCCCACAGGTCTGAATTGTGATACATTACTAATATGTAAACATGTACTTCGGTATAAATATGCAGGTAAATTTGTTTTACAATAAAATGTCTTGTATTTACCTCAGAAAGGCAACACGGGTATAATTATTATTATTATTATAAGTATTCGAAAATTCAATAAAGATTTCAAGATTCCAGTTAAAAAAAAATACCAAAAAATCAATAATAATCAATAATAATATGCAAATGCAAATAATATGCTAAATAGTAAACCTATGTTTTGGAGCTTGTAGATTCACTATTCTTGCTGACAGGGAGTGTATACTGTATCATCAAAGTTGCCCACCCATTCGAGGGTTTAAGTAGTTGTGTACCGTCGACTCCTTGTGCATATTATCTTAGAGAAACATGGCCCTCTGAAAGGCGCTGTGGCATTTGATATGCTAATATGGAGTGTTAATTACGCACAAATGAAAGTTCATGTTTTTCCACAGTTCACACGATTGTTAATTACTTCAAAACCAGAGTGAGTGAACATTCATTTGTCAAGCACCTCTTATACGGTGCTCTGCAATCGAAGGAAATATTATGATGACTGCCAACAAATGCTACGTGAACATAAATGTATTAAAATCAATAAAATCTGTATCAAAATAACTTAAATTAAATTGCCTTGGCAAAACTGCTTATTGAACACAACAGTAAGGTGCAAACGTGTACCAAAAGATGTGCATGTAAAACACAGACGAAAGACGACGGATAACAATATCCAAAATTTAATGTCTGACGTCCCATGACGTTTTCAAGATACATTTTGTTTTTTTATCATGATGTTTTTGCCTTAAAAACATTCCTCGAGTTCTAGCCGAGCCGTGTTCCTCGGTAATATCTGCTTCATCACTATTCTGGTGAGCATTACCGGCGTTTGAGAGAGAGATTGAGAAAGAGAGAGAAAAATCATTTGAATTCCAGGGGCCCAAAGAGACCGAGTAAAGCCCAGAGGTAAGATTCCAAAAAAATAAAAATAAAACCCGCACAAACTCTGTGCCCTTCCGTAAGCTGTGTCTCTACCTGGTAAACATCCCCGCAAACCTCCTCCTCCTTCTCCTCGCTTTCAAGACACGTCAACCAACCGGCACCCGGGTGCTTTAGGCCGGTGCTGGGTAGAGCGGGAATTGAGACTTTTATTTGTTTTTCACCCCCACATTCACCCTCTCTCTCTCTCTCTCTCTCTTCTGAGTCGGCGCACGTAACCTGTCTGGCATTAATGATGTCATTAATAAAATGGGGCTGGTCTTTTTTTTGCCTGGCAGGGCCTGGTGCCTGTCCTTCTCAGAGATAAGCCCCATGCACCGCTGGTCTTATCTGCCTCCCACAGCCCCACCCAGCAGCGCCGGGTGCTGGACACACAACCAGTCGACTCATCACTGGCTAATTACCACCTCTGACTGCCTCACAAAGCAGGGCCTAGGCTCACCAACACACCGTTGGCTTTTTTTTTGTTTTGGGCTCTCCAAACGACTAGAACTTGTGGGTCCGTCTCTCACCACACGCGTTCCCCTCCGTCTCAAAAACCCTGCAGTGTCTCTCTCTCCCTCTGTCTCTGTCTACATTTTTGCCATACCTGCCCTCTATCTCTGTCTATATTTCTTTCTATGCCTTCTGCCATACCTGCTGTCTCTCTCTCTCTGTCTCACTCTCTAGGCGAGTGGTGTTCAACCTTTTTCATACCAGGGCCCACTATTTATTCTGCTTTTTAGCCACGGACGGAGGATGGCCATTTGATGTTTAGTTTAGTCTCTCGAACCCGAAACCAAGGATTCTCAAGTCCACAATTTAGGAGAAAAAAACTTGTTTTTTTTCAAAATAACAATCCTTCTACATTTTCTAAATGCGAAGATTCTTGAAAATTAAGTAATTCAGACGTTTAAATACAATTTAACATTTTAACACTCTCAGGGGTAACAGATCTACAAGGGTCCATTTGGTTACGAACTGTCCATCATTTAGCCGGGGGACCACATGGAATCCTCTCAAGGACCACTGGTGGTCCCCGGGCAACTTGTTGAAACCCCCTGCTCTAGGCCTTCAATGTACACAAGTTTTTTGGGAAAAAAACGTGAATGTATGACACTTTAAGGTCTGCAGTCGTTGTTTTGCTACCGGTTCGAGGGAATGGTTCACAGCTCCCCGTTGTTGGTGGTCACGCAAATTCCCGCGCCAACGTAAACCGGAACTGCACTGTCGCGTCTGTGAAAGAGAGTAATATAATTTGCCTTCATGGTTGTCTCTGTGTCTCTGTGAGTAAAGTCATTGGTGAGCCGTGAGGGTCGGTTGTGTTTTCGCGGCTTTTCGGGGCGGCAGCTATAGAGCAACAGCCAAAGTCACTTGGTGTTACGGGGCGAGGGAGCGGTTTTCTTTTATTCAATTGTTTTCCACTTCCACGAGCGCGTGCCAAGGGGGAGGAAAAGCGCCGGCTTAACACGCTCTGCAATTCAACACGGCCAGACGCAGTCCTATTAAGATTTAATGTGCCATTCTTCTGCCTCTGCCGCTGAGAAAGACTCGCAAAAAGAAAAAGGGCTCGAGGAGGAGAGTGTGAACAAAGAGCATGGCAGAGACAGAGAGAGAGAGAGACAGAGGGAGAGATGAGTAAGAGGAACAGAACACACCACCAGCAGCACCCTGGCCACGGTTCCTCTTGTCACAATACTGAGGTGACTCATGGCAAGGAAGATAATATGCCGTCGGAGGAGGAGGTGGAGGGGAAACGATAACAGTCTGTTGCATGAATCTGATATCATTCCACCCAGGTCATACGATGCTGAGATTACACAAGACGATCTGTGTTTTTTTTAATGTCCTCATGTCATCACATCTTGCCTACGTTATGAGAAAGAAGGTCAACGGCGTGAAGTTGCACGCCGCGTATTTAGTCGTGTCCCTTGAGTGATGAATTGCGCGTCGTTTGCGTACGAGGCAAAGTGGAGTGTTGGTGCAGGTGCCGCGCGGGTGTTGTTGTGCGTTGTTGTTACGTCGTGTTTGTGTTTGATGAAGTGCAGGAGGACGGAGAGAGAGAGAGAGAGAGAGAGAGAGAGAGAAGCGGGACGCAAATGAGTGAGAGGAAGATAAAGAGAGGAGTGTGAATATGGAGGAGGAGGAGGAGGCATGGACGGGGAGAGACGACATCTCACAGCTGGCCGACGGGGTTGCTGTCTGTCTCGCGCCTGTCTGTCTGTCTGTCTGTCTGTCTGTCTGTCTCCGAACACACAAAACGACGCCCGAGCCCTCAAACGTTAATGGTCGAGCCGCGGCGTCCGTTTGTACATTCTTTATTTCTACGATTGTCTTTCGCCAGAAAGAGAGAGAGAATGAAAGAAAGAAAGAAAAAACACAGGCCCTTGTCTGACAAAGGCCAATAAATACTTTATATGGTGCATAATGTGTGCGGTGCGAGCGAGGCACGCGGGAGTGTGGGAGGAAGAGGGCGTCCTCGCGAGGGCATACGCTTTGAATTCCTAATGACGCCAACCCCCCCCCCCCACCACCCCCGTTAACGTCACCGACTCCGCCGTACACCGAGGGAGGAGAGGAACGACGCACGGGGATGGCTGCACCGCCGAGTCAAACACACACACACACACCTCCTTTAATAGTCTGTCTCCATCTCCCAGAGACTCAATCACACACACATGCACGCACGTGCAGACACACTAATTACCATGTGTGAGGATGAGAAAGATTTTAGGAGGACGTTATCAATGCAATTTATTTACATTTTTCTGTCCATTATTATTTTCCTCACCCTATACGGGCTGGAAAATACAGTAGCCATCTACGGTGCCATGCAACTACGCGTAAACGAGTCATAACTTTAAAGCAAACCTCTACATCAGTGTTTTTCAACCAGTGGTACAGGGACCTACCAGTGGTCCTTGAGAGAGTTCCAAGTGGTCCCCAGGCTAAATTCTGAATAAATAGCGGGCTCTGGTAACCAAGTGGTTGAAAACCACTCTTCTGTAAGCCCATGCCCCTTTATTTTTATTTCTACAAATTATACTATTCTTGTTGTAGGGACATTTGTCCCAAGTATAGTAATGCGCATGTGCGCGCACACACACACACGTGCGTGCACACACACACGTGCGTGCACACACACACGTGCGTGCACACACACATGCACCCACACGCACACGCACACGCACACGCGCACACACACACACACACACACACACACACACACACACACACACACACACACACACACACACACACACAGACAGACACACACACAGAGAGAGGAGAAAAAACTCAAGCTCAATTCTGAGAGCTCAGTCTAGCATGAGGTCTCTTTTCAGTGTCTGCGTTGTGCCAGTAGTCGCTGCTAGTCTCCCCTGACCGCCCCTCTCTCTCCCTTTTCAAAGCCTGGTAATCAGTGCTGCTGCTCTTTGTACTAGGATGTCGCAAGACGCCCCGGCAAGAGAGAGGAAAAAGAAAAAGAAAAGAAAAAACGCAGCAGAATTTCTGATGAACGGCATCAGGCTCAGCGATCGGCTAATCAGGCCTTATTCGCTCGCGGTGCCTGGCTTTTCCTCTCTCTCTCGCTCTCTCTCTCTCTCTCATACGTCGGGACGGATCTAGGCATGGGCATGTGGGGGGTCAATGCCCCCTTAAATGCCCAGTCTGCCCCACCAAACACGATGGCATGCAAAACAACCAAAGATATTTCATTAATTAAAGTGCCTATATTTAAAATTTGAAACACTACGACTGCTACTAACTAACTACAGCTGTGTCACCACTAAACCAGCAGCATTTCATCATTTAAAACCGAAAGCTCTCGAGTCAGACCTTTAGCTTTATGCATGCTGCGTGCCTGTTGCAATTTAAACAACAACTGATGTTGCTATTGATGCTTAATCGCCTAATAAAAGTCCTGTAACTGAAAATGGTTATGGGTGCGGTTTCATCGCCCGTGTCGCTTCGCGCCACCGGCGATGAAGCCGCCCCCACACCATTTTCTTCTGCCCCCCCCAATTGGGAAATGTTACATCCGCCCCTGCTCATACGCGAGGCCAAATAAAGTCTTCTTTGCAGATCGGCACATTCTTCTCGGCAGCCACAAGGCAGCTGTTGGATCAATACGCGAAGTTGGTCGAGGAGGAGAAGGAAAAGAAGGAGGAAGAAAATCCCCCCAGTATAACCAATTGGAAGTCGTTGGAAACAGTTAGCGGGTAAAACATGGCCCTGCCAACAAGTTTGTTCATAGCTGTGGGTCTTACTGAATATTTCCATGCTTTTTCTGACCCAAAGAACTTTCATGTAAATGAAGCTCTTGCGCTGGCTTCAAACAAACATGTCGCTTGGTACAAAGCAAGAGAGAGAGGAGGAAAACATGTCAATGGAGACTTAATCACAAAAACATGGTAGCCTCCGTCGTCGCCGCTGTCACAAAACAAGATTCTCGAGTTTCTTCATATCCGACATTTGTCGGCGTTCATTCGACGATATGAACAACATCTCCATCGCGCTTCGTGGAGGGATGTTGTTGTTATTATTATTATTGTTTCTCACGGAGCATTAGTGCATGCGGCGGCCCGGCATCTCATTGGTATTTTTCTCATAAATCTGAAATGTACTTTATTGAAGCGGAATGCATTTTGAAAACGTCTACAGGGAAGAGAAAAGGGAAAATCTACATAATATAAATCCATATGGCCCAGTTCTTTTCTCTCTCTCTCTCTCTCTCTCTGGCTCTCTCTCTCTCTCTCCCTGGCTCTCTCTCCGTGTTGCACCCACTCTGATTGATTCCTTTATCTGAGGGAAGCAGAAGACATGCTCTGTTTGCTCGCACAGTGGCCGGCAGGAAAACAGAGAAAGACACTTATTAAAAAGGTCATCTCGCAGAGGGTTAAAATAGCAGGCCACAGATCTCTCTCGGGGGGGAGCAGCCATGCCCCTCCTCTAGTGAAGGACACAAGAAAAGGTGTTGCTCAAGGGAACTGGGGGGGGGGGGGGGCGTAATGAAAGAATGGCCACCAGGCTGACAGCCCGTGTATGTGTGTGTGTGTGTGTGTGTGTGTGTGTGTGTGTGTGTGTGTGTGTGTGTGTGTGTACAGGACTATTCAAATGCCTTCAGAGGCTCGGACTGGGGGGGAGAGAGAGAGAGAGAGAGAGAGAGAGAGAGAGAGAGAGAGAGCTGCGAGGCGCTATAGGGAAAAAAAAGGGGAAAATGCAATCTTTTGAATTAAATTCTGGCACGAGAGGTGTTATTTTTATTTACAAGGTGGGCAAAGTAAAGTAAACCGCCCCCGAATGTGGGGGAAATGAAAGTGCGCGGTGGATATTTTCATGGACATGTTGAGACCACATGTTTTTTCCTGCCTTTCCTAGCGTGTTTTTATGAACTTGAACTCGGGAGTGCGTTGTCGCCGCCGTCGTCCGAGAACAAAAGACACACACACACACACACACTTTCTCTTTCTCAGACAGACAATACGTAGAGACTAGTGTCGTACAGTACAAGACGTCGACACAATGAAAAAAACAGCGAGACAAAGCATTTATACCGAGTAGTTTTTTTGGGAAGAAGAAGAAGAGGAGGAGGCCTGTGGAATATAGCAGCGCCTCCGGCCCTCTTGTCTCCTCCCCAGGGCAGCCTTAAAGCCCTGTCGGCAGGATGCTGATCCCCACACGGAAACCTGATCCGCAGCCATCCTGGAGCCGGAGGGGGGACGGCGGGGGGGATGGTGGGACGGTGGGAGTGCAGTGCTGCTGCACCCCAACCCCCCTTGCTCCGCACCCTTCCCCCGGAGCCCCTCCGCTTGCTCCTGCCCCAGAGTTAGTAGTAGAGGGGTGCTCTGGGGGCTAGAACATTCCTTCTAGCCCTGCCCCAGCTTGCCTCCACTCTCTCTCTCTCTCTCCCTCAACTCTCCCAAGAGGAGCATTCTTCCAAAGCCCTGCCCCGGCTTTTCGGCGAGGAGAGAGAGAGAGGGTCTCCAGGGGAGCATTCCTGAAGCCCTGCCCCAGCCCAAGACGGGCTCCCTGGGGATGCATTCCTGCAGCACTCTCCCTCTCTCTCTCTCTGTCTCTCCCTCTCTCTCTTTCGCTCCTTCTCTCTCTTTCCCTTCCTCCGCAGTCCAGCATTAGCGCGATCGATAGCCACCGATCGCATGGGGGACACGAGGCAATCCATACCCTCCTCGCGCTTCTCCCTTAGCGCACTGCAGTGGTCGCGGCTTAAGTGCACAGAAAGGTGTTATACCTCCTCCTTTTCCGCCAGTAGGGAGAGAGGAGGAAGGAGGAGAGAGGAGGGGATGGTGGCGGTGGTGGGGGGGGGGGAGACAATGGCTGCAATTGATCGGGAAGGAGGGAGGGAGGGAGGGGTGACATGTAACATCTTTATCTTTGGCGGTAGTCTACTGGGTGTGGTCAACTCATTGCCCCCTCCCCGAGTCTTAAGATGCAGTAGACTTTGTTTTGCATCGCTATTTGCTATATAAGATGGCTGTTGTACTGTACTGTAAAAGCATGGCCATGTGGGATGGATCATAGCAGAGCACAGAAGAGTGCAGAAGGGTGCGACGAGAGTGCATGTGAGGTTGTGTGTTTGTGCATTGCATGCCTGTCTCTGTCTGTCTGTCTGTCTGCACGATTGAGCGAGTCCAACATCGTCGAGGTAGCCTACGCGTAGAGGGGGGTGGGGGTGGGAATCAGCCGGGACACACGAGACATTTTTTTTTTTGTTTTGTTGGGAAGAATGGCACATAAATCTCCATATGCAGATTTGTTACAGTCAAGCTCGGCAATTTGTTTAACAAAAATAAAACGTTGGGAACGGAGGAATGGGAGGAATTTAGCAGGTGCTCGTGGTTGATTAGAAAATGGTTTTAATAAAGGATCCATCTGCGAGCAGAGGCTCGATGTAAGTCAGATTAATTGGTCATGGATGTCTACATAACGCCACATAGGAAATCTCCTCCCCATTTTCCGGCAAACACGCACACACACACACACAAACACACACATACACACACACAAACACACACGTACACACACGCATGTATGCACAGAGTACTTAGTATGCCGTCTAGAAGTTTCTTTTCTCCCACTGTGTTTGAATGCTAATAGAGTGTTTCTGCACAATCACAATACCCTAATGGCAATTAGAATCTTTTGTTTGCTTTCCACAGGGGCTCCTATCCAAACGGCGCTTTTTCACCATTGAGCAATTAAGAGTTATTTGTCCGTAAGATTGACATTTATAGAGGGGTACTGCCTTAATTATATATTAAAAAAGAAAAAAAAGAAATACAGAGTTGGCCGCAATCATGGCAAAACGAAACGACATAAAAGAACGTACTACTCTTAGCCAATTAAATGTAATAACCATTCATCAAATACTTACTGTACATACTGGCCATGAAGAATAAGTGGTTTTACTCAAGCAAGGCGAGGGCCTGTCCTGATTGTCCATTCGAGTGCCACGGGTATGCTGAAGTGAGTGGTCTTATTCGAGGTGCAAAACTGACCCCAAGCCTTAACTGGACGTACAGTCATTATTATTATTAACCACGACCAGAATCAGACTTAACCCTTACTGTAGTGTAACGCATTTGGGTGTTCTAAGCGTTATGTTTTAGATATTGAAAAAATAGCAGGACTACCAGCTCATAGCGTGCCACTCGGTGGCGCGGTATGAGCTGGTAGTCCTGCTATTTTGTATCTGTATTTGAGCTTGTATCTCGGCTATTTTTTTTTTTTTTTTAAATCGTGAAGACGTGGTGCAAATCTTTGAATGTATAATTTCCGAAGCAAACATTTTTAACTCAAACCTTTGCTTCTGGGGGGATTCCAAGAACAATACGTTGAGCATCACTGACAGATTTTTTCCCCCAGAAAAACTAGAATCCATTGCCTAGAAACTAGAATCTAGCACCAAAAAATAAATAGAATCTAGTGTCGGGAACTAGAAGCTAGCATCGGAAACTAGAATCTAGCGCCTAGAATGTACCAGAAACTATAATCTAGAATCTAAAAGAGAGAAACTAGAATCTAGTGTCAGAAATTAGTCTCAATGTGGGTCAAAAGGGGTCAAATAATGGGTTAATTAAAGCTTGTTTTGATTAGAGCTGGAATCTGGGATTAGAATCTGAGATAACAGGGTGTTAAGATTTCGGCTATCATTCAAGTCAACAAGGGGGGAAGCTTTTTACTGACGGACTGACCACTTCCTGATTACCTCCTAGACATGGAAACACTGTTAGATCTCAAACTGAGATCAATATATAAAACAAAAAAAGGGGTACAGTAGCTCTCGGTCCATGGAAGTGAACAGTGGGATTTGATCTTTGTCCAATGGCAGTCGCCGTCTTAAATATTGGCCTTTATGCATTCATGCGAATGCCAGCCACAATGTCCATGTACTGTATGGTGCGACGGCTTGAAAAAAAGGTAACAGGGGCGACTGCACTTACAATATCACTACCAAAACCAAGGAATGGCTTTGTTGGGTGAAACGTGAAAGCAGACATTAAATAGATTTTCACGCCTTAAAGTAGTGTGAGAATCGCCTTAAATGAGCCCACGCATCAACACGCGGCGGAGTAACGTTCACACTTGGATGTAATCCTAATATAGGCATCGCGAAACACTTCTACTCACAGATGAATTAAAACACAAAACGCACACACGCACACACACACACACACACACACACACACACACACACACACACACACACACACACACACACACACACACACACACACACACACACACACACACACACACACACACACACACACGCACACACACACACACACACACACACACACACACACACACACACACAGCACAGACGGAGAGGACGACTTCCAGTTAATGGAAAAGTCTTCTGTGTAAAACTCATGTGGGATATCTTTTTGGTTGTTTGGAAATCAGAGACCACTCAGAACCATTCCTTCCCTATAATTTGCGGTCGGCTGGTTGTGGGCAGCAGAAAGTATGAAATCAAACTATGCCTGAACGTAAACAGAGCAAGAAGAGGCTAGTGCTGCTTGAGCTCTTTTATTGAGCCGCGGCTCTGCATTTACTTTTTTAGGACAACACAGGGCTACTCTAAAAAACACAAGAACAGCCTCTTTCGATTTTTTTTTACCCCACACTCATGTTCTGGTCTTTGAAAGCATGAGAGAGAGGGAGAGGGACAGAGAGTGACACACACACATACAGAGAGAGAGAGAGAGAGAGAGAGAGAGAGAGAGAGAGAGAGAGAGAGAGAGAGAGAGAGAGAGAGAGAGAGAGAGAGAGAGAGAGAGAGAGAGAGAGAGAGAGAGAGAGAGAGAGAGAGAGAGAAACAGATGTGGTCCGTGCCCAAAACATTGCTGAAATGTGTGTCAGATGGCTCTCTCTCTTCTGGACGTGGAGCCCATCCCATCAGGACGGTGTAAAGGAGGACACCAGGACCAGGTAGAAGCACATGGAAACCTTCAGCTCACATCATTAGTCCTGTCTGCCACCCTGTCAGGGTATTTATAGCCTCATTCATCCATCAGCGGGACAATGACACAGTCTGCCAATGGCACCCTTCTCTCTCTCTCTCTCCCTCTCCTCAGCCCCACTCAGTATTATTAGCAGTTAGCTAGCATCCCTGGGCGGACGGACGCTGGACTAGGCTATAGCTGGGCTTCCCGGGGGACCGGTGCCATTTCTCCACCCCTCCTTCCAGGCCCGGATCGACCCGGGTGGAGTGGAGTGTGTGTGGGGTGGACTGGACTGGACTAGACTGGACTGGAGCACTTCCTGGTTGGACTACCTGACAGGGCCGGATCTGGGCATGGGCATTGAGGCATTTTCTCTCTGTTTTTTAATGAATTTTAATGTATAGGCAATGTGTATGTATGTATGGGGGAGAGAGAGAGAGAGAGAGAGAGAGAGAGAGAGAGAGAGAGAGAGAGAGAGAGAGAGAGAGAGAGAGATTGACATTCTGTGTGCTTGCTTAGTTCTCCATCTACAACAGATGTAAACAAAAACAAACAAAGAAATCGCTTGATTTAACAAGTGATTTGCGGATTCATCACCCACACGGCGGGGAAAATCATTTACGGAACGCTTTGGGCATGGGATTTTTTTTTACGCTACTTCGAGGATCGATGGACATATTGTCAAAAAACGGCTTGTCCAGAATTTGTCTTTACGCCCCAAACTCCATCATAGCATGGCTAGTGGAAGTAGCCAATCTACGAGCTCACAACGTATCGCATTGCAATGCACTGTGAGCTTGTAGATCTGCTATTTTTTGTCTATTATTGTTCCTTTGTGTAATATGTGGTTTAGACATTTTAGATTTTATCAGAGAGCCCCATGCCTCTGATGTCATCAACACCACTTCCTGGACTACAATTCCCACAATTCTTTGGTGCAAAGCACCTCCTTGTGGGTAGGGGGAGGGCTGTCTTACTGAGACAACATGTAGGAAGTAGTAACACTGGGCTCACTGCAAAATATATTATAATAATATGCACAAATTAGCACCGCCTGTCCTGAGCCCGGCAAATGCTTTGTTTTCATGCTTTGTTGTTGACGACAACAAAGTTCTGGACCGTCTGCAGGACGAAGCAAGTGTCTGTCTGCAGGGAAACAGCTGCAGCATCAAAGTAGAAGCAGCGTAGAGGGGGAAAAGGCAAATAGTATAGCTATTTATCTATTTTGATGTTTGGCTAAAAAGTTGCCTCTATTGCCTTTAAAGGGGAATTCCACCCATTTTCAAACTGTTCCTGAAAGTGTACAAATGTCAACCAAATTTGGTTCCATTTGTACACTCTCAGAAAAAATGCTCCTAAAAGAGAAATCATTAACATAAAGTTGGTGGAACGCAACTTGATGATATAGTAAAGTTGTATTTCTCCACGTTAATGTTTTTTTTTCCAGGCCTCCATTTCTAGGAAACGCATAATGTGATGGGTGGATGGGGGGACTTTTTATCATGTCCACACAACACCTCTAAGGTATATTAATGACATAGTAAAATGTTGAAAACGGGTGGAATTCCCATTTTAAGTTGGTAAAAAATAATTCCCAAAGTTAGGTTTCTGAACATATGTGGTGCTAACCACTTCCATTGAGCAGTTTTACATGCATGATGTCTGTCTGTCTTGTCGTGTATGACGCATGTCCGCGCACCAGTAATCACCAGAGTTAGGTTTCACAGTCCTAAAATTACTAACGCGAACATAACAGTAATCGCAGTTCGATTTAACAATCCTAAAATGACTAAGGTCTGGCACGTTCCTGTGGGTTTGCAACCACCACACAGTGGCGGCACAACTTCATTTCACACAAGGTGGGATTTTCTTTTAAGTTTCTCTTTAACGGTTGGAAATGGACCAAGGTTATTGGTAGCAGTCTAGCGTGGTGCGATGTCGTTTGGGGTGCGCTTGGTGCTGTGGAGCACCACAGCATGCGGTGGTGCTGTGGCGCGCTGCAACCAGGCAGGCAGGCAGGCAGGAGGGAGTGGGGAGCGGGTGTCACTGACAGATAGACAGACAGAAAGACAGACAGACAGAGAGCCTCCACCGAGTGGCAGAGCGAGTGAGAGATAGAAGAAGGAGAGAGAGAGGGAGAAAAGGGGCTCGGTGGGCTGAGCGTTGTTTACCTGTCAGCTGGCATTGATTAATCTTGTGTTGGGTGAGATCGCTCAGCGACTCGAACACCTGCCGGCAGCTGTCGCAGCTGTGCAGCGCCGGCTCCTCGTCGTCCTCCTCCTCCTCCTCCTCTTCCTCGTCCTCCTCCTCCTCCTCCCCGTCTCCCTCCTCTCCTCCTCCTCCCCCCGCCGCCGCGTCCTCCTCTTCCTCCTCCTCTGGCGAGAGCAGCCTCCTCCTCTTCCTCCTCAGGCGACGGCGGCGGCGACACGCGGCCTCGCCGACGCCATCCTCCTCCTCCGCCGCTGCTGGCCTCTCTCGGGGGGCTGCGCCGCTCTCTGGATCTGTTGACGGGGAGGAAAGACGATAGATAGACCCCCCCCACACCGGTCAGTATTCGCATTTTGTAGGGGAATTCCACCTATTTCATTGAAAACAGAAAAGTCTGACCTTTAGCTTTATGCATGCTGTGTGTCTGTTGTAGCTTCAACAATAACTGATGTCATTATTGATGCGTTACTTGACTAATAAAAGTCATGCAACTGAAAATGGTATGGTCATGATGAAGCCGCACCCATACCATTTTCGGTTACAGGACTTGGGTATTAGGCAATTGCTGTTGAAGCTGCAACAGACACGCAGCATGCATAAAGCTAAAGGTCTGACTCAGAGACTTTTCTGTTTTCAATGATTGTTGGTTTAGTGGTGACACAACTGTAGTTAGTTAGTAGCAGTAGTAGTGTTTCAAATCATTTTAAATATAAGCACTTTAATTTGAAATATCTTTGAAATTCGGGCTGTTTGCATGCCATCACGTTTGGTGGGGCAGTCAGGGCATTTAGGGGGGCATTGACCCCCCCCCCCCCCCCCCATGCCTAGATCCGCAAACACCTCAAAGTTGTACCCAATTACAGTACCTAGAGTACATGTACTCAGTTACTTCCACAACAGTGGAAGTGACAGCATCACACACAGCCAGACGAGGGTCGGTCACCCTCCCCCGTCCTCCCCCCCCCCCTGCGTGTGGCGCGAGAGGCACTAAGGCTTTCCCCTCTGGGGTGACAATAAAATGGATTTCTAGACTGCGGATTTAATAAAAACAATAATAAAAGGCTGTAATAAAAATGCAGGTTCAATTTGAGCTTCTGTAACTCAACCACTCCAACGCCATAACAGAACTATACAGTGGGCAGGTGGTAGTGAGAGCCATGCACGGGAAACACACACACACGCTCACCAGGAGAAAGAAACACACACGGTACACACGGTACACACGTACACGCACGCACGCACACACACACACAGACGCACGTGCACACACAGCTTGTTATTAGAAATGGTTTTGAAATGGTTGTGTTTGCGCTGCTGCACCGAAAGCAAAACTTCACTATATGAATCCAGACTGATGGGAATATTTGTAGTTAATAAATCCAGGACCGCAGCTTTGGTTGGTTGGAGTAAAAAAAAAAAAAAGAAATATGAAATTCCACCACCAGCCGGAGTGCTGAATCAAAGAAGAAAAGCCCCAGTGATGGGCAGTAGCTTGTTACAAGTAGCTAAGCTACATAGCTTAACTACATTTTCCAGTAGCATGTAGTGTAGCTTACTACATTTGTTCTGGGAATAGCTTGTAGTGAAGCTAGCTACACTACTTGTTTTGAGTAGCTTGTAGTGAAGCTACACTACTTGTTTTGAGTAACAAGGATTGTAGCTTACTACATTTTCCCCACACACATTTTCAAATTCCGCCCATTTTTAATGAATAGAAAACCTCTAATATACATCCCAAAACTTAAGACATGCCACCATCCTATGTTCAAACCCACCCCTAGATTACTATTATGATTTTTATTTATATTATTTTATTATTATAATAATTATTTTGAAGGTTGTACATTACTTTGAGATATATCTTTATATATATGCAGTGTTGATGTAGCAAGCTACATCAAGCTACTTTTGTCGTGTAGCTTGTAGTGTAGCTTGCTACAATTTTCTCCGGATAGCTTGTAGTGTAGCTTAGCTACATTTTTTCGAGAGTAACAAGTAGTGTAGCTTACTCCTTTTTTCAGTAACTTGCTCATCACTGAAAAGCCCCAGCCAACATAATGTAGACATTGAGGCCCATGCAGGCTGGTAGAAGCAGAGCACAGTATAACACACACAAAAGGCGAGATTGGTGTGTTAAGACTGTTGTCACGACACAATTCTCTGAATTATTCAGCCTTGCTCGCAGGCAGCCGCGGGTCGCGCGCATCAATATTCTTCAATCCATCTGCAGTTTTGTCTCTTGTTGGGCTTTGTGCTGTAGCAGTGCCAGGGGTTGGCCATGGACTACCTTGAACCGGCACTAGGCATTAGGTTACAAACTAACCCAGCAGCCACACTACACAGCCATGCAGGGAAGTAGAAGCAGGGCTGCATGTGTATGTGAGGCGGTGACGTAAACGATGGCCAAAACAACCCTGCGTCATTCGTTGGCATATAGCACACACAGACAGTCATTTGGAGTCATTTGGGTCTGAATGTTGGGGGATTACTGGTCTAATCTGTGGTCTGTTTTCCTGACCAATTATTATTCATTTGGTTTTCCTGATGCCAGGTCATGCCATTGCCATTTTGCTAAGCAACAGTGGTCGTGTATTGGCTGTAGTAGTAGTAGTAGCAAAGATACTCCATGCATAAAGATAGGCATACTCCCATTGCGCCACTATATAGGCGACATGGACTACAAAGCCTACAAATGGTCATGGTTTCTCTTAGTACCCCCTATCTGTCGCATGTCACCTTGCAGATTACAAAGAGACACTTCCTAATTCCTAACAAATCTCGCGAGAGTTGGTTGGTGGAATAAAGAATAATTGATAAAGTGAAATTTCTCATGATTTGTTTAGCTAATAGAAGCCATTTTACTATGAATATGCTGTAAATATTAGATGCCTTTTGATGAAGTGGTCCAGTATTTAGTTCAGTGTCCATGGAGTTAAGGAATGGATCATAAGTTGTGTTCACGTTCATTCTACCATTGAAATGAATAGACACGTTCTTCCGGTCTCCTATTTTTGTATACCCGCCCCCTCCATCTAGAGTTGCAAAGCAAAGCCAATATTTATGTCCCTCTTACCATTGGCCTCTTGGATAGTAGTACAACGTAGTAGCCTGGCCTGGCCACGTGCGTGCTTTTTGGTTTGGAGGAGCGGGCGCATACGGGGCAACCCGCTGGAGAATATCGGTTCACCCATCTGAGCCCTCACCCCTGCCCCTCCCTGGGGGGCCGAGGAAAGTGACGCTCCCTGGTCTCTCTCTCCTGGACCAGGAAATGTGTCACGTTCCCCACAGGATTTATATTTTAAGCCAAACCCGAACATAAACGAAAGCTTGGTATACCGTGGCTACATACTGTACGTAGCCACAGCTGCTCTTAGTCTCAACTCGATTGAGGTGTAGGCTATTAGTGGGGCTAATTACACAATAACGTGAGTCATGACCAGTGTTGGGTAATATTACTTAGGAGACTAATTTACTTATTACCCCTTTAGAATATTAATACTATTAATACTATTACATAGCTAAATCCTTACAATCCTAATGTTAGGAGGAGACACACAAGAACTTTCTTTATGTTTCAATCTCACAACTCTAAGACACTAAATGGCTTTGCACGTAAATAAAAGCTCAGTTCCCTTCACCAACGCAATACTGTTGAAAGCAGCAGCAGCAACTCGTAATATTAGTAGAAGTTACTGTAATATTACTGTTTTGTAGGACGCAACGTTATATTACTCTTTACAGGAAAAGTAATATTACTAGATAATGTCCCCGGCCCGCACTTTTTTCCCCCATCCCGAGGGCGCCACTCCGCAGCAGTACACCTAACAACAGCATATCCGAGTGATTCAGAGCAACAGAAAAAAGTGTGCGTGTGCGCAGCTAGCTAGCGACTAGCATCAGCATATTGTAATTAGGCAGCATGGCCTGCAGCCCCCTCTCTCCCCCCTGCTGTGACCATCACACTTCAGTACAATAAGACTGATTACAAAGCCATACTCACAATCAAACAATCATGCCCCACTAGTTTAGTTCCCTGAGCTTTGTGGGGTGGTATGGGAGCAGGGGCGGATCTAGGCATGGGCATGGGAGGGGCAATGCCCCCCTAAATGCCCAGACTGCCCTACCAAACATGATGGCATGCAAAACAACCCAAGATATTTCAAATTAAAGTGCTTATATTTAAAATGATTTGAAACACCACTACTGCTAACGATGTAACTAGAGCTGTAGCACCGCTAAACCAACAGCATTTCATCATTGAAAACAGAAAACTCTCTGAGTCAGACCTTTAGCTTTATGCATGCTGCGTGTCTGTTGCAACTTCAACAACAACAACTGATGTTGTTATTGATCCTTAATTTCCTACTAAAAGTCCTGGAACCCGAAAATGGTATGGGGGCGGCTTCATGACGAAGCCGCCCCCATACCATTTTCTCCTGCGCCCCCCAATTGGGAAATGTTACATCCGCCCCTGGGTGGTGGGTGGGTGGGGGGGATGTGGGGAGCCCTACATGTACTTCACCGGCAGCCATTTTGACTGAGCCCCGCTGCTGCCGTGTTCCTCAGCATGTCCCAAAACTCTGGAGGGGAACATTAGGAGGGCCTGCATGGGCTTTTGCTTTTTTCATGTTTTTTTTTTTGCCTAGCACACGGTTAACACCGCCTAAGGACACCTAAGGAGGGAGAGCTGAGCTGCTGCACCGGTGCGTGGCAGAGTCTGCCAAGGAAAAAGGAGAGGGAGCCAGCCAGCCAGTCAGCCAGCCGGGGCCTTGTATGTACAGTAGTAACAGTACACACACAGGCGGCCATTTTAAAAGAAAAAGTCCTGGTTTCAAGTAGGGTGCTCTCTTTAACAGAGCGGTGGTGGGTGTTGGAGGAACTCCTCGAGGAGAACCCGACCGAGGCATTCCAGAACTCATCAAGGCCACCCAGGATTTTTTTCCCCCCTTTACTCCTCCACCCCCACCCCCCCGCCCCACTCCGCGCCAAGTATTGATGTAACATCACACCCTCCATTGTCCTTCCCTCTTGGCGACGGACGGAGGCTCTCGGAACATGCCCTCTAAAAATATCAGCGGCTGTAGGTCCCCTGTGGGACCCATGCAGAACAGAGCAGAAGGTGTTTCAAGAAAATGAAAATCCCCAACCCCGATCCTCCTCACACACAGATGCAGACTACCCCCCCCCCCCCCCCCCCCCCCCCCCCTTCCCCCCGGGGCGGGCAGGGGTTGGACGGACGGACGCCTTTTTTTTTTTACTGCAGCCAGAAGTCACACAATATAGACTTACAGTAATAATGAAACACACGCGATACAAGAGAAATTCACAATGTTGCTTAATGGGGAAATGCTGGTGGTCAAGAAGACGTCGCCTGTGTGTTTTATGGTGGGGTCTTTCTAACAACACCCCGTTTGCATAATATTTCAGCTTACCGTTGCGAAAACAAGACATGATTTATTGACATTAGTAGTGACATTTAAAACTCTTTACGAGAAAAGAAAAAAAAAAGCGTTCGTGCACCCAAGACTTGACGATGCTAATGGTTTTAACATTTGGCTGGAAGGGGTATATATATATATATATATATACTGTATATACTGTATATACACACACTGTATATATCCTGGCCATGTGTGCTCAGAAGTTTTAGTGTGACAAAACACAGGAATAACAACGAACAAGTCAAATGGTAACAGATTAAGTGCTTTATATTACTATTACTATTATATTACTATTACTATTGCGTCCTATCCAGGCTACATGATTTCCCCCTTGAAAATAGTATTCAGGCTTGTTGTCAAACAAGCCAAACAACCCGAAAGAACTAACTAACAGTCATGGCCGCTGGACCCCTGTGAAAGCCGCCATCTGCTTGAATTAAACTCCCAGAAGCCTTTGCACGTGAGATCGACGGACCTGTTTTGCGACATTGGCGTAATCAAAACGCACCTCACCATCATTTTCTGCTTAGCAGACCGCCTGTATGAAACAGGAAAAAAAAACTAAACAATGAATACACATCTCGGGCATCTCGTCACAGGGAGAGGACTCCGAGATCAATTAACTCGTGTGACTCGCGGACGGGAGTCAAAGTGTTAAATAATGAATATGACGTTCACGAAAACCCAAGACCAGAGGCTACTTATTTTTCATCTGGATCTTTCTGTTCGCTCCCTTCTTTTTTTCTCTCGACACAAAACACCGCAAAAAGTTCACCAGCCGTTGGACAGCAGCCGTTGCTGGTGTCCAGTGGATCTCATAAAAGACAAGTCGGTGCTACTCTCAACCAACCACAGCCCATGACGCACCACCACCGCTGTTGCTGCTGCTGCTGCTGCTGCTAGTGCTGGAAGAAGTAAACTGCTTCTCCGCGTTTGGGGCGGGAGTGTGTGTGTGTGTGTGTGTGTGTGTGTGTGTGTGTGTGTGTGTGTGTGTGTGTGTGTGTGTGTGTGTGTGTGTGTGTGTGTGTGTGTGTGGGGGCGGACATGGGGGGGGGAGGGGGAGTCGGAGTCGGGTGGGCTTGACAAGGGAAGGTCACGTCCAACCCTGGGATTAAAGAGTCCACGTCAATACTGAGGTTCCTGTGCCTTCTGGGCCTCATACAGTAATCCATCAGATCAGGACATCCTCGGCTACCAGTCTCTGCAGGCCGGACAGCCGGATCGATACCGCCATGCTTAGGACGGCTGACAATCACACACAGAATATGGAGAGGGAAGAGGAGGGAAGTTGGGGGGATGGGGGGGTTGGGTCATACGTTGGAGGAATTTCAGCAGTTGTTTTGTTTCTGTTCATAAAAAAGATTCTAGTTTTCTGACTCTAGGTTCTAGTTTCTGGCACTAGATTCTAGTTTCTGATGCTAGATTCTAGTTTCTGGCACGAGATTCTAGCACTAGATTCTAGTTTCTGGCACTAGATTCTAGTTTCTGATGCTAGATTCTAGTTTCTGGCAATAGATTCTAGTTTGTGATGTTACATTCTAGCCTCTGACGCTAGATTCTATAGTTTCTGATGCTAGATTCTAGCTTCTGAAGCTACATTCTAGCTTTTGACACTAGATTGTAGTTCATGACACGTGATTGTAGTTTCTGACACTAGATTCTAGTTTTGGACACAAGATCCTAGTTTCTGACACCAGATTGTATTTTCTGACTCTTGATTCTAGTTCTTGACGCTACATTCTAGTTTCTGATATACTAGATTATATATATATATATATATATATATATATATATATATATATATATATATATATATATATATATATATATAATTATTATTATTATATTTAATCTATGTCCCTGTGTCAGTGATGCTCAACATATCTCATGCCAAGGACCCCCAGAATTACCTATACTTGGCTGCGGACCCCCATCTGAAAACATGTTGTTCTAGGAATTCCCCAGAAGTAATGGTTCTGGGGATCTGGGGGTATACTTTACACTACAACGCAGGCGATGATTCAGATGGGTATATTAAGGAAATTTAATTATTTACGAGGTGGAGTTTAATAAAGATCTGAGATTTCTAAAGATAAATCATCTTTTAGATCAGTGGGGTTTCAACCATTTTCATACCACTGGGCCCCGTATTAATTCTGCATTTCATCTACACGGACCACCAGTAGATGAGTCGAGTATAATCTCCCGTACCCAAAACCAAGGATTTTTCAAGTTTTTATGCACAGTTTAGGCGAGATAAACTGGCAAAACGTTGGTCAAAACTAACAATTCTTCTACATTTTCTAACTTGTGTAAGTGTAGATTCTTGGAAAAATTAAGTACTTCAGTTTTTTTAAACATAATTCAACTCTTCAGAGCGTGAAATGAAACCAAATGGACCCTTAAAATTAAAAAATTACACTCAAATTAATTACAGATCTATAAGGTGCCCATTTGGTTGCCAACTATCCTTCATTTAGCTGGGGACCACCTGGAATCCTCTCAAGGGGGGGGCACTGGTGGTCCCTGGATTGATATTACATGCAAACAGGCTTGGGGGTGGAGGAAGGAAAAAAAACATGTGATTGACATCTTTTGTGGCGGTCTACTGTCTCTCTGAGTCGGTGTGCATCCAACCCACCCACCCACCTACCCATCCACCCACCCATCCATCCATCCATCATCCAGGGCCGCTGTCTGTCTCTCTAGCATGCATGGTGACATTTATCGTAGCAACAACTTTCATCTTGACCCCCCACCTTTATATTATTGAATATTTTTCTGCCCTTAAATATTTATAACATTTTAATTGATGTTTCTCTAAGGCAGGCAGGCCCCGCCGGGGGGACCCCGCCACGCGGTCCCCAGCAGAGGACCCCCCTACAGCCCCCCCCCCACTGTCTGGCCTCACACAGAGACCACTGGGGAGGCTGACCACCGGGAGAGAGAGAGAGAATGAAGAGAACAGCCTGCAAGAGCTCTAGCATGTCACCATTTACATACCTTAAAACAGTGGTTTTCAACCTTTTTCATACCAGGGCCCACTATTTAATCAGCATTTGAGCCACGGACCACCATTTGAGGACATTTTAGCCCCAAAAACGAAAGATTTATTTTTGCTTTTGTCCACAATACTAGGCTGGATTTGGGAAACAAAGCAGGCAAGGCATACAGACCAAAATGACCATCAACCTTCTAGTTGTGTAGACTTGGGCTAACTCAGATGAATGTAAACTCTTGAGAGTGTAAAAATGAAACCAAATGGACCCGCAAGGGTCCATTTGGTTTCATTTTGACATTCTCAAGAGTTATATCTGGTTAACCAACTTATCTGAGGAATTACTGTTAACAATGCTAATAAAAGTGAGTCATGATATTAATGCTAAGTATTGTTAAAAATGCTAATAATGCTAAGGAAGTAATGCTGATCATGCTAACTAATGCTAGTGTAAGTATTGCTAATAACATTTAGAACACCAAAACGCACTACCGCCAAAAATGGCTTAAAATAATACAAACTGTAAATGTAGTTTCATAATAATAATCGACACTACTTCCTGGACTACATGTTGTCTCGGCAAGACAGCCAACCTCCCTCCCTTAACAAACAAGGAGGTACAGTGCATCATGGGTATTGTAGTCCAGGAAGTAAGAGTGTCCAGTACTGATGATGTCAGAGACACTGGGCTCATTGCTAAAAATCTAAAACATCTAAAAAACACATTACACCGATAGAGTGTAATATGTGCCCCTTTCTGACTTAAGTTCTGGGTTAGTATCCCCTACCCCGTCTTCAATGTCTTCACATTATTCTACGGACAATATAAAAATGCATTTTTCAGGCACATTCCAGCCACCTCTTTTGCCCATTAGGACAACCCTGCGGAAACATTAAACAGCGACACGCAGCCATGGTAACATCATTCTACAGGACGCAGGTTTCAGCAGGCACCCACCCATGCCAAAATTAAGCAGGCACTAGAAATGTATAATTATATTCATGTATTTTATAATATTTTACAGACAATTGCTGCAATGACAGCTACAAGAGGTGCCACCAAAAGAACATACTTCATTGAATGTCACATTGTATAAGTTTGAAATTAATTATAAGATGGTTGTTCTATTTGAGCGGTGCCTAACTGCTCCAATGACCGTCCGTGTTTGTCTGTCTGTATGTCTGTCTGTCTGGGCAGGAATAGCGCTGGGGGTGACCTAAAGTGGGCACCGTTGAGCAGCCTAAAACGGCCCATTCCCATCGAGCCTGAGCGGCTCAGTTCACAGTGGTGTGATGTTTTTAGCACCGGCTGGGGTTAATTCTAGTCATTTCTAAACGCAACATACAGTACATACATTCAGCTCCAGCCCAATGCACAGAAGGTGAAGTTAGTGAAACCACAGAGGGCTCCTCCTGCCCCTAAGACATATAACACTGTATATCTAGATCCAACCAGGCTCAGCCCCGTCGTGCCTTACCATGAAATACATCATTACCCGTTCACCCATCTCCTCATTTTTTTCCCCCACTGTTTCCCAGAGATCTTGATCATATGATGCCCCCACCTCCCACCTCCCGCCTGCCCGCCCTCACCTCCCCCACGTTCAAATTAAGAATTTATTTTAACCAGCGAGCAGCTTCTGTCGACACATGTCGGCGGGCCTGATCAAAGGTGTGCGCTCTCCTTTATCAGAGTGAGGGAGGCTGTCAGAAATAGGAGGACATTAAGATTGAATAACCTTCACACGGTTTTGCCGGCACCTCATTATTTAAAAATCTGAAACTTTTTGCCTGGCAAATGAACGAACCAAGGCGCGCGCAGCACAGCCCCATATATAGGTCACGCTACATCCTAATGCCACGTGTGCCTCCGAGTGGATCCTCTTCTAGCGTGGATGTGGGATTTGGGGGCTCGCCACTTAGCCCGTCACATCCACTGATCCCCACATCATTAAAGAATGGAAGAATGTCAGGATCCGACTATAGGGTTGTGAGCTTGACTGTTAACAGTCGTCGCCACATTTGCATTTCGAGAAAGAGAGGGAATCTTTGTTCATATGGCTTGTTGTTGTATCCTAAATTTGATTTAAGTCGCACCTATTCATGTTAAAGGAGAACTCCCACCCCAGAGAACACTTTCTTACTTTTATTTGCAGTTGATGTATTTCCAGTTGTTACTTTGTGAGGAGAAAAAAAGCCATTTCCCCTACCCCAACATAAGCTTAAAGTGGGGCAATGCACTCATTTCCATTGCTCCAAAAGGCATTTTTTTGCGATATATTGTCCAACATGTCAATAGTGTGTTTTACACTCACTTCTTTCACTTTCAGTTCAGCAGTTTCGGTTCAGCAGCGGTTCAGCCGTCTGAAGGTAGGAGGGTGGGTTATGGCTTATGGCTGAACCACAGAAAAAACTGTCAGAGATTGTCAACACACTATTGACAAGGAGCAAGAGAGAGAGACACTATATAGGAAAAAATTGAGCAATGGAAATAGGTGAATTTGAACAACATCTGCATTAACTCAACTGCAAATAAAGCCTTCTACGGCTGAATCCTCATTTAGCAACAAGCACATTTTACACCTTTCAAGACAAACCGTTACTGTAGAAGACAAAATACGAGATTGAAAATGAAGGCCATGATGAACACCGAACTGTGCATTATACATTACGTCCGCACGTTGACAGAAAAATGATATTTTCTCACTTCATGTGCCACACAAACCAACAACATATTCACGAACATTGCACAACGCATGCTGACTGCTGAGAGTACGGCGGCGTGGCAACAAACAACAAGAGAGAGGGAGAGAATATGCCAAACGATTACAGGAGGTGGAATACCAAACAATAAAGACAAAACAACAACAACAACAACAGCACAGGTTGCTGCTGCAGCAGCAGGAGCACTACATGAGGCTTGCACCATAACGTCACATCACAGGTACCATCGCAGATGGCATCAGACAAATCACCACTCCAACCTTTTTGTACCCGAAAAAAAAAGGATAAAACGGAAATCAAAGCAAAAGCCCCGAAACGAGAGACACGATATCAACGTATC
>CM076976.1:42758204-42808204 GCA_039105355.1 Benthosema pterotum
ACCCATGGGCGGATGTAACATTTCCCAATTGGGTTGGCAGGAGAAAATGGCATGGGGGCGCCTTCATCGCCCGTGTCGCTTCACGCCACAGGCGATGAAGCCGCACCCATACCATTTTCTGTTACAGGACTTTTATTAGGCTAGGAAGCATCAATAATAATCTCTGAAGGTCTGACTCAGAGTTTTCCGTTTTCTGTCAATGATGAAATGGTCTTGGTTTAGTGGTGTGACCATTGTAGTTAGTTAGTAGCAGTATAGTAGTGTTTCAAATCATTTTAAATATATAAGCACTTTAATTTGAAATATCGTGGGTTGTTTTGCATGCCATCATGTTTGGTGGGACAGTCTGGGCAGTCTGCCCCCCCCCATGCCCATGCCTAGATCCTCCCCTGTTGGGACCTCTTGGTATACAGAAGCAGCCTATATAGCACTAAACTGCAGGTTGAGGAGAGGACAGAGGGTATAAGGCCAGGGCTCTCTAGTGGGTTGTTTTGCATTACGTTGCATTCAAAAATACGTCCGAATGGCATCCAGCCGTCCAAACTCCAAGCAGTGGCAGTGGAGCACCCTTCATCTTTAAATAAAAACGGGAGCCTCGCCGCAATGCAAACAAATTAATATAACGGCCACAGTGATTGACGGAAAGGGGAAATTCCTATAGACAGGCTATATGACTTTCTTCAACTCTATCTTGGGTATGACACTATAGGTAAAAATTGTCCAAAAATGTATATACCGGTATATATAAAGAAAACGGCAAATGGCAGGTTTACATACTCACATGTTTTTGACTCAATGGATTTGATTGAATTATATGATGTATAAGCATAAGGCAGTAAAAAGTGGAGTCCTGGGTGTTTTTTTTACAATATACTGTAGATGTAGAGATATAGATAATGCCATTAAACGGGGGTCAATTCAAATGAAAATCAATGAAACTTGACCGCCAGAGGCGTAAACATCTTCTCTTATGGGGTCCTTGGCATATATACGCAGGCTAATGAGTGTCCATTTGGGGGTCCTTGACATAAAGAAAGTTTGTGAACGAACTGGCTGACAGTAAGTATATAGCATTAGCCTTATGCTTATACAGTACTTATGCCTATATGCCTTGCCCTAAGGTAAGTGGTTATGCATGCAGCACCTGTTTTTTTCTTCTTTGCATAGAAAATCTTCCTTTGACGGGGCTAAAAGCGCTTTGGGTAATAAAAAGCCGGACTAACGCGGCAGTCAGTCAGACACGGAGTACCCAGGGTCCCCAGCCTGCTGGGCAAAGCCATCCATATCGGGTTTAAAATAACCACGCATGAGACTTAACCTTTACCAGAGACAAATGAAATGAAAGTATAGAGTACGGTGCTTGGCTGTGTTGGTGCGTCGTCAGGACCAGGACTCATTCAGAGGGGGCTTCTCTAGCAAAGGCCTGACCTGAATTACTGCTCTGTTCCTGGAGGGGCCACCGTGAATGGCACCAGAGGAAGACAGGACACATTCATCTGGCCATACAGGGAGAGACACACACACACGCATGCACGTGCACACGCGCGCACACACACACACACACACACACCTGGCCGGAGCTATGCTACATCATACAGAGAGACACGTCGTACACACGCGCAGGCAAGCACACACTCACACACAAACATACACACAAACAGACAGATACAGGACATATCCATCCGGCTTGCTATATTCTACATCGTACAGAGAAGGGGCACGGGAAACAAAGGCACAACCACACACACACGCACACGTGCGCACACTAGCAGACGCACACACTGTGATACACACACACACACACACACACACACGACAGTAAACATGCACACATGGGCCTAGATTTTTGTTACCGCCAAAATTCTTTTTGCCTTTTTGAACTATTTTTAAAAAAAGATTTTTCAATAATTAGAATGGCCAGTCTACAAGCTCACAACGTGTCAGTACGTTGAGCTATTCCAAAAAGTTTTTCAAAATAGTAAAAAAGGGATAAGGGGTTTGGAATAAGAGGTTTAGCATGTAACGAAAATGGAGCCCATAATGTACACACTGAGGCACACTTCCTACACCTGCATGTGCACACATGCTGTACAAGTATACATGCATGCATGTACTGTGTGTGTGCATGTGTGTGTGCGTGCGTGCAGGAACTCTTTTATGGACATACTAATACACACACACAAAGGGCAAGTGTTCCACACAGCTTTGTATTTCCTTTTGCATGTGCCTATGCGCAAACGCACGCGCGCACACACACACACACACACACACACACACGCATACACGAAAACAAGCACAACAGAGTGGAGCGAAAACACAAAGGGAAAGCAACACACAAGCAAAACACATTTCATTTCATTCTGGACACAGTGATGTGAACTCAGGTTTCACACAGGGAGAGAGAGACACAGAAAAACACAGGCACACAATGGCAAATGGACGCGCACGCGCGCACGCGCGCACGCACACACGCACACACGCACACACGCACACACGCACACACGCACACACGCACACACGCACACACACACACACACACACACACACACACACACACACAGCCACTTTTCCAGCCCAAAATGATGAAATATGAAATGGAGCATTACCGCTCGGAATGGCAGTCTGCCCAGGACTGTGCTGGTCTTCTGTCACATTGTCTTCTACTGCCAGAAAACGAGGGAAGAAAAAGAGAGAGGGAAGAAACGGTTAACATACAGCGGAAAAAAATACACAAGTTTTGTTTAGTTTTGAACTTTCCTTTCCTTTAAAAAGAAAAAAAGATGATTTACTAGTGAGATTTTTTTTTTGTCGTGTATGTACAGTATGGAAACTCCGGGACATTTCAACAAGCTTTCGACAGTTTCAACCTGTGCTTTTTGGGAATCCAATGCAAGCCCTCCTTTTTGGGCAACAAACAGGTTCGGATCTAGGCATGGGCATAAGGGGGGGGGGGCTTAAGAATGCCCCGACTGCCCCACCGAACATGATGGCATGCAAAACAACCCACATTTCAAAATAGTTATTTTAATTAAAACGATTTGAAACACTATATTACTGCTACTAACTAACTATATTTGTGGCACCACTAAACCGACATCATTTCATCATCCAAAACAGAAAACTCTCTGAGTCAGACCTTTAGCTTTATGCATGCTGCGTGTCTGTTGCAACTTCAACAACAACTGATGCTAAAATTGATGCTAAGTTGACTAATATACAGTATGTCCTGTAACCGAAAAACAGTATGGGTGCAACTTCATTGCCCGTGTCGCTTCGTGCCACAGGCGATGAAGCCGCCCCATACCGTTTCCGCCAGCCGCCCCATAGCGTTTCCGCCAGCCGCCCCATAGCGTTTCCGCCTGCCCCCCCATTGGGACATGTTACATCCGGGCCTGGCAACAAAGCAAACAGATAGCCATGTAAATAACATATTGGACTGGGGTAATGACGTGATGAATTATGCACGCCGTCTCCCTTGCAACGCTCCCTCCTCCCCAACAACAACGTCAACAGTGACCCAGTGAAAAACACTTTGACTGGCTGGCTGCTACCAGAGAGAAGAAACCTATAGCATGGTGTGTATGACCGCCCCACGCTGTACACAGGGACCTGCACCAGGGGCGGATCTAGGCATGGGGGGGCAATGCCCCCCTAAATGCCCTGACTGCCCCGCCAAACATGATGGCATGCAAAACAACCCAAGTATTTCAAATTATAAGTTCTTATATTACGATTTGAAACACTACTACTGCTACTAACTAACTACAGTTGTGGCACCACTAAACCAACAGCATTTCATCATTGAAAACAGAAAACTCTCTGAGTCAGACCTTTAGCTTTATGCATGCTGCGTGTCTGTTGCAACTTCAACAACAACTGATGTTATTATTGATGCTTTACTTGCCTAATAAAAGTCCTCTAACCAAAAATGGTATGGGTGCCACGGGCGATGAAGCCGCCCCCATACCATTTTCTCCTGCCCCCCCCCCCCCCCCCCCCCCCATTGGGACATTTACATCCGCCCCTGACCTGCACACACAGACGTAAAAGGGGGGCTTCGGCAACAGCACCATGCCCTTTTACCCAGTCTGTAAAAAAACTGACACTTTTCAGACCACAAATGCGACAATAGCTGCATCTACAAGCAAAAAAAAATGGCAGACCTACAAGCTTGTAGATCTGCTATTTTTGTGATTTGTGTCCAAAACGTGCCCTCTTGGATTTCCTGCCCACCATCTCATCTACCCAACACTCCCTGCACGCCCCTGACTGTACCATGCATGTGCAACACAATTCATACCTGAATAAGAGATGCCAAACAAAATGCAAAAAGCAAAACAAAGGACATGGACACGACAAGAATTCTCAAGTGATTGGTGATTCAAAAAAATGTACAATGAAATTATTTATTGTTCATTTATTGCCCAATATGTAGTTGTTGAAAATTATTACAACTACTGTGGTTTTAAAGAGACAACTTCACAACATCAAAGTGTCTCTCTTGCAGAAAAAACATACAAGTAACTGATTTGTCCAACCAACTAGTGCTGCACAATAGACCTTTAGCTAAGCCCCGCCCTCTTGTCCACCCTAGGACACTTTCCAGCCAGGTTCATTCATTCCAATGTAAATATCATAAATACCGGTTCATTTTAGGAACCAGACCTTCAAAATCTCTCCCAAATCCATGAACAAGGCCTGCACTATGCAGTGGAAAAATGTGTGTGGCATTTATTTGTTTTATTTATTTGTTTTTTTTTTTTTTTTTTAACAATGTTTTATCATATAGGAAAGCTAATGGCAGAGAATTTGTCTATCACTGGTGTGCTTAGCTGTGATTGGACCATAGCAGTTTGGGGAGGGGCTTACCTAAAGGTCTATTCCAGCAGCAGCACTATAGCCTGGATAAACAGGACTTAAGCATGTTTGAAAGGAGACAGGAAGCCCCTTTTTTTATTGGTTGGAAGTTCCGTGTGACATGTCGACTACGACACGGAACTAAATGGATTTGAACAGCAGAGGAGAGAGAGAACAAAAGAGCCCCCCCCCCCCCCACCTGCTCCTGCCTGCGACGTAAAACGAGGGTCTCGCTGTCGTCAGTTCCTGCAGCCTCTACATCTCAACCCCTGCAGTCCAAATGCATTCTCTCCATTATGCCTTTTCTATCTTAGCCTTTCATTTTCCTGAGCAAAGAGGAAGGGGGGGGAGGGGGTTCTGACAGGACCTCCCAGTAGGGGAGCGTGGCAGTGACTGCCAAAGCAAGAGAAACTGGCGCACTTTTAGAAAAAAAAAGAAATCGCACAAAGTCTCCTGTACTTTGCATAATTAAGGCTGGGATCCTACGGTGGCAGGAGCCTTCTCCCTCAGGGGAGCCTGAGTCAATGTCGAGCAGGGTGTCAAACCTCGGTGAGAAATGAAGAGGAAAAGTGTCGAGCCGCTTTTTTTTTGCGTGTGAAGAAGACGGGGCGAAAAAAAAGACAGAGCGACCGACCATGTTTCATTGTCAGGCCTTGACCGGGGCTCAACAGCACTGAACGGAGCGCCATGCAGCCATGTGTAAAGGAATCCCCCTTCCCTTAAAAAGCACTTTTCAAGATGACCTACAAGAAGAGGGAATGTGTGCCTTTTAACTGCTGTCAACCTGGCATCCCCCCCGTGTTTGTGTCGTGTGAGCATTTTCGGTCAACTACTGAAAAGTGTTTAATAAAGAGGGAAAATCTCAAGTCTTAAGAGCTTGTAGATCAGGGATGCTCACACTTTATTGACTTGAGAGCTACTTTCAAAATGACAGGCTCAACAAGATCTACACATCAAAAATGTGATTGTTCATTACGGAAAACCCATTTCAAGGCCCCCTAGAAAGTTTGAGCTTTGAAATACTTGGTGATGGTGTTACTTACTGTTATAGTGTTTAAGAATAATGCACTTATAATGAAAAATAGAGGGGGAGAATTGGAAGGTTTTCCTGTATATGCTATTAATGATGTTTGAAAACAGTATTTGAGGTTTGAGTTGACAGTTCGTGAACTAAGAACTTTCATGTTTTTGTCCACAATTGGGAAAGAGAACTGGCAAAACGTTGGTCAAAATATTAATTTATTTATTATTCTACATTTTCTAATTGTGTAGACTCTTGAAAATTATGTAATTCAGATGTTTAAATATATTTTAACTCTTGAGAGTGTTATCTCTCAAGACTTACAGATCTATAGGGGTCCAAGTGCTGGGTGGACTGTCATGTGATCTACCTGCATGGTCTGTGTGATCTACTGGTAGATCACGATCTACCTTTTGGGCACCCCTGTTGTAGATCTAATATACTGTATTTGCTCGACTATACACGGCACCAACATAAAATTAAAAAAAAAAACACCACAATCATTTTTAGAGTCATATTCCTATCAAATATTATGACAAAAAGCAGTCAGTCACAAGCCACCTGCTAGTGTGAATTAATTACAAGAGTCTGTTATAAAGTGCCAGAAGAGAGAGGTATACTATAGTAGTTCTGGGACGCAGTGGAGGGAAATGTCCCACAGAGTCTGTACCCAGACGTCACAGAAAACCTTGCCTTGTCCAGGGAGGTCTTGACGGCTGATTTATATACAGTATATGGCTGTACTTAAGTACAAGTACAGCGACAACAAAAAAAAGTGCAGATGTACAAGCTCACAATGTGTCGCAGCACACCACCTGCGGTGAGCTTGCAGATCAGACCTTTTTTCCGGCGTGAAACTAAAGTATAAATCACCCCGTCAGTGACTGACACCCTGAGAGTTTAATGAGTTTCTCCAGCGCTGTTGAGCGCCTTAGCATCCGGGATCATTTAAATGGGCAAAGATGCGGCGTATGTGCGTGCGCGCGTGTGTGTGTGGATGGAGGGGGGGGGGTCCTAATAAATCTCCCACGGTTCTATCAGAGACTGGTGGAGAGAGCTGGAGTTCTGTGTTTTGATTACCGTCCCTGCTGGCAAGATAAGGGGAGTCGAGGCAGAAAATTTTTCCATTTTACAATGCCATCAGAACTTTAACGTTATAACTGCAGTCTGGCTGCTTTGTCGCCACTGCCACCGAGATTATTATTTTCTGTGCCTTTTCAAACTAGTTCAAAAATTCTCTCTCTCATTCGGTAACTCAATGCAGGTTAATGCACAGATCTGGGGTTTTCAACAGGTGGTCCAGGGACCACCAGTGGTCCTTGAGAGAGTTCCAGGTGGTCCCCAGCTAAATGACAGTTGGTTAAAGGGGAATTCCACCCATTTTCAACATTTTTTTCTGAGAGCGTACAAATGGAACCAAATGAACCCGTTAGGGTTCATTTGGAAATAGAGGTCTAAAGGAATCCATTAACATGGTGAAAATACATCTTGATGATGTCATCAAGATGTTTCACCCAACACCTCTAAAGGTATATCAATGACATAGTAAAATGTTGAAAATGGGTGGACTTCCCCTTTAACCAAATGTAACTCTTTGAGAGCGTAAACATGAAACCATGTTTACACTCTCTCAAGAGTTAGAATATTCATCACCTAAATTAGCCCAAGTCTACACAACTAGAGAATGTAGAAGATGAATGGTCATTTTGATCTGTATGTTTGACTGTTTTGTTTCTGAAATCCAGCCTGAAATTGTGGACAAAAGCAAAAGATATCTTTAGTTTTGGGGTCTGTGGGGCTAAAATGTCATCAAAATGGAGGTCCGTGGTTCAAATGCTGAATAAATAGCAGGCCCTGGTATGAAAAAGGTTGACAACCACTGGCATACAGTAGATAGCTAAGCAGGCAGACAGCGGCCACAGGAGAGGTCAACAGCCATGTAAGGACAAGCGCTTAATATTATTTCATAGTAGCCCAAACCATTTCATTCACAATCTCTAGGCATAATTAGATTCTTTTTGTTAATGAGTACAATGTTTTAATCAATACAGTGTAGCAGAGCTCTTAATCACAGCATAATGATTGCAAACCAAAAAGGTGAATACATTTCGGGTTCAACACACAACCAGAGCTATCAGTTAATTAATTTCCCTGACATGGAAGTGAGCGTCAGTCTGACTGTGACATGTTGTAATTGTGCTGCTAGGGTTTGTACTGCTGATACAATGCTGAACACACTGGGGGCCTAGAAATTGGCACGGCTCCTTTGATTTTTCAGAAAAATTGGAGCAGGAATTATTATTATTATAATAATAATAATAACGCAAAACAAGTGTCACGCACAGTGAAGATCCTGAGTAGTTACTTTAACTCTTCAGCGTAAAGATTTGCCTCGCGAGGAGGAGCCGTTGTTACACTCGGTGTTAAATAAGCACCCGGCACTTTACTGTGTAGCCTTAAAGGCCACTAATTAACATAGTATGAACACACACACATATGCGCACACACACACGCTCTCACATGTCATTATGCTGTGATTGGCAATCCCCAAAGACAAGCCTCACTCATCACTCTGTCTGTGGATGAATTCATTTCACACAAAACAAGATGCGACGCACAAATACAACAACCATCGCCAAATCTACCGTGTTCTACAATCACACATGCTGTAATTATGTGCATAGCCTATAATAGAGTATGTTCTATACAATACATACTGTGTACAAAATGTCATGTTACGCAATGCATGCATCTATCCGAGCAGGAAACTCTCACATGAATAAATAATGTTTTTTAGCTTAAAAAAAACGAATGGACGGCATTTGCGGTTAACTGTAGTAGCGACCGTAGTGGAGACTACGACTGGCTATGACTGGCTGCCTCCCGGGTGCCTCTAAACCAATGGGAGAACCCCTACACATATAATCCCATACTCGGAGCACGAGCAACGCGAAGCCGTGAGCTGAGGTAGAGGCTGCGAGGAGCAAACCGTTTATACTGGGAGTTACCCATAGATCTGACGCCGATTCTAACCAACACACAAGGTTGTGCTTGCGGTTATGTTTAAGTTAGGGTTAAAAGACAGGATTGCTAATCAGGGTCAGATGTAACATTTTCCAATTGGGGGGGCAGGCAAAAATGGTATGGGGGCGACTTCATCGCCCGTTTTGCTTCGCCATGGGTATCTAGCTGCGGAACATAACACAGCTAGCTGCCTGTTCTACATTTTATACATACTGTAATGGACCCTTGCGGGTCCATTTGGTTTCATTTTTAAACTCTCAAGAGTTAAAATATTCAGCATGTGAATTAGCCCAAGTACACAACTAGAGAATGTATTAGATTAATGGTGATTTATGATCTGTATGTTGGACTGTTTTGTTTCCCAAACCCAGCCTGGTAGGTATTGTGGACAAAAGCAAAAGAAATCTTTAGTTTTGGGGTCTGTGGTGGTAAAATGTCATGAAATGGTGGTCTGTGGCTCAAATGCTGAATAAATAGTGGGCCTTGGTATGAAAAAGGTTTAAAACCACAGGCATAATGTATGTTAAAATGTCCCTGCTATGAATATCCTATGATTGATTGCTTCTGTCTAACTGCTGCAGAAATCTGTTGTCTGACAATCATGGTGCTGTTTACGAAGAGACAAGACAGCCTCCCTAGTCAACAGTGCTTTACCTGTTTTATATGATACGGTAGCCAGCCACACATTTCCATAAGTTGGACAGCAAATTGTGCTAAATACTGTAGGCTATTAATTAATGAGGGCAGCAGCATTATGCCTGCTAACGTTTGTGCTAAGCTAATCATGACAACAAGAAACAGAGCTGGCACTGCAGCAGGTAGGTATTTGGACAGGATTGCCATTCTGTGCCGAGAGAGAAACAAGCAAATCAGGTCTATGAAGCAGAATTCTGCTTCATAGAAAAACGACTACTAAACACTATAGGGCCTATACTGTCAAACTTTATTGTGGAATCATGTTGTTCTAAAGCAGCGGTTCTCAAACATTCTCAAGTCAAGGACAAGCCAATAGTTGTGTCTTTGCAGAAAGAAGCTTATAATGAGTAGACTTGGCAACGCCGAACTTGCCTAATTCCTTTTATTTAGTGCAGGGGTTTTCAACAGGTGGTCCGGGGACCACCAGTGGTCCTTGAGTGGGTTCCAGGTGGTCCCCAGGCTAAATGATGGAAAGTCGGTTAACCAGATGTAACTCTTGAGAATGTAAAAATGAAACCAAATGGACCCGCAAGGGTCCATTTTGTTTCATTTTTACATTCATTTTTCATTTTCACACTCTCAAGAGTTAAAATATTCATCTGAATTAGCACTATTTATTTAAGAAGTCTACACTGTTTTGTTTGCTGCAAAACCAGCCTGGAATTGTGAAAAAAACCAAAAAAGAATTCTTTAGTTTCAGGTCTTTGGGGCTAAAATGTAATCATCAAATGGTGGTCCGTGGCTCAAATGCCGAATAAATGGTGGTCCGTGGTGTCAAAAAGGTTGAAAACCCCTGAATTAGTGGATTGTGTTCTACCACTTTAACCCACAACGTTGTGCCAAACGCCAAAGAAATTCACACTATGAGCTTGCCAAAGTATGTGTTATTTCCACCTGCCCTGAATGTGATAGCAGAACATATTTGGACGAGTCACCATACATAGGGGAAGGTTCAGCACACAGTGCTTTCACTTTGTTAACGTCAAAGGTCTCAAAGATCATAGTTTGTCTCATTTTGGGTAGAATAACGACTAGTAAGTACTTATTCTAGCCACTCACGTACTCACGTATACGGCCACGTCTGGAAAAAAATGAAAATAACCCAAAAATAATAATGGATTAAATCAGATTAAAGAAAGACATAATATCACATTCTGGCACAGGCGCGGGAGGAGAACTTATTAACGTAATGCAGATTCCTGGCCTTTATTGAGTAAATTTTGGGCAAATACAGAATGAGGTCATACTGTATATCGTCATCGGTTTATACTGTATCATTATCGGCCATAACACCAATTAATTATATCGGTATAGCCATCTGTCTCATCAGCACAGTACAGTGTTTGTGTTGTTGAAAATGTTTCAGGAATACGCCACAAATTTCTACTTATTGAAGATATTTAAAATTTGAAGATTTGATCTTTTTATTCCATTTTTAATGGAATGCCTAACTTGTAGATAGGCTAGCTATCAGTGATGATAGTCAAGTGATTTGAACGGATATGCTGTGATATTAATATATTTAACTGGGGACCCCCTGGCACCTCCTCAAGGTCCTCTAAGCACCCCCAGACCCCACTTTGAGAACCACTACTGTATGTATGTACATACACATACATACAGTATTTAATAATCGTAATGTCTGATAGAAGTAGTACTGTACATTGTCTCTCAAGCCAGTTGTCCACAAGACATGCAGTCAGATGTCTCAACACATATTTGAAAAGACACATTTTTCAACACCACAAACACCTTTTCAGCACTTGCAATGAAGAGATAGTGAGGTTGAAACTTAAGCATCTGAATATGTGTGAGCCAACAATATATCTGTGCACAGCACATAGCGGAACAGCGTGACATCCAATGGGCATGAGTAAGCAAACCACTATAAACTCTCAGCAGCTTGCATCTGTCATAATCCGTCTATGAATTAACTCTGTACAAATGTTAACCCAAGTCGTCCATTCATTGGGTTGGTGACTGACAGGTCCAAATGTAACCAAATATTGATCCTTACAGGTTCATTATTGTGTACCGATTTGTTAAAGGGGAATTCCACCCATTTTCAACTTTTTTTTTTCTGAGTGTACAAATGCAACCAAATGAACCCTAACGGGTTAATTTGGTTCCATTTGTACACTCTGAGGAAAAAGAAGCGTCTAAAGAAATCCATTAACATGGTGAAAATACATCTTGATGATGTCATCAAGATGTTTCACCATGTTAGTGGTTTTCTTCAGACCTCCATTTCTTGGGAACACAGAATGGGGAAACTTTTTTTTTTATCATGCCCACACAACACCTCTAGGGCATACTAATGACATATTAGAATGTTGAAAATGGGTGGAACCAATTTCAAACTGGCACCATCGGTTTTCCATTATAATTATAGGTGAACATCTTTTTATAGCTAAAATGACACCACCATAAATGCCAACAAGAGGGCAAGGTATTAGTAGTAGTTGTAGTAGTAGTTGTAGTAGTAGTTGCGATGACAATAAAATAAATAAAATGAAATAATTGCTCCAGTGATTAGATATGCATCATAATAAATATGCTCCTCGTTCACTTACATCAGGGGTTTTCAACCTTTTTCATCCCAGGGACCACCATTTATTCAGGATTTGAGCCACGGACCACCATTTGAGGATATTTTAGCCCCACAGACCCCAAATCTAAAGATTTATTTTGCTTTTGTCCACAATTCCAGGCTGGATTTGGGAAACAAAACAAGCAAAACATACATTCCAAAATGGCTCATTCAGATGATGAATATTTTAACTCTTGAGAGTGTAAAAATGAAACCAAATGGACCCGCAAGGGTCCATTTGGTTTCATTTTTACATTCTCAAGAGTTACATCTGGTTAACCAACTTAGCTGGGGACCACCTGGAACCCTCTCAGGGACCACTGGTGGTCCCCGGACCACCTGCTGAAAACCCCTGACTTACATGGTACGCAGAGACAGCTCTCAAAGTCAGTGTTTTTGCATGGAAAACAAACACAAAGTGGATTCAGACAATACATATTAAAGACTGCCTCAACAAACTTCCTGTTGATCTTGCCATTTTATTAGAAAACCTCGACTGGATCAGTGGATCTGGATCCAAATAGTAAAATCAACAGGATGTTTCCTGCCTGGCTTTGGTGATGCTCTATATAATATTGTCTGATTCAGCTTTACTGTTTATGTTCATTTGTGTGCTAAAAGAGTGACAATGAGGAGCAATTTTTTTGAATTATCAATTACCAATCGATTAAGGGATTATCTCCGATTTCCCGTCCACCTTTGGAGGTTACGACGCGGAAAGATAAAGCTGCATGACTCAAACTAAAGATAGACAAGTGGTCCTTGAATTCAGTGGTTTTCAACCAGTGGTCCGTGGACCACCTTATGGACACTTACAGATCTGTATCTCTCAAGAGTTAAATTATATTATATATTGAATTACTTAATTTTCAAGAATTCAGAAAATGTAGAACTGTTATTTTGACCGACGTTTTGCCAGTTATCTCCTGAGTTGTGGACACAAACTTGAAAAATTGTTAGTTTTGAGTCCGAGAGCCTAACTCAAAATCAAACGGTGGTCCGTGGCTAAAATGTACAATAGTGGGAACTGGTATGAAGAAGATGAAAACAACTGCTTTAATTGAACGACACACTGTGTATCCTTCACTGTGTAGTTGAGATATCAAAGTGAAAGCAATGTGCGCACGTGTGTGCGTGTGTGTGCGCGCGCACACAGGGCTTGACACTAACACTTGCCCGCTTGCCCGGGGCAAGTAAAAAAAAATGGCCGGGCAAGTGAAGACTGCTACCTGGTTGCCCGATCGGGCAAGTGTGCAACTTGGGCACTATAACACAACACAAGATAAATTTGTCTTGAAGGCAGTCATTGCACTCTGCCTCTGTGTCTTTCAATGCTTTCTAGCTATCCACAATTCCAGGCTGGATTTGGGAAACAAAACAGGCAAATTAACATACACATCAAAATGACCTAATGTTCTACATTCTCTAGTTGTGTAGACCTGGGCTAATTAAGATGATGAATTTTAACTCTTGAGAGTGTAAAAATGAAACCAAATGGACCCGCAAGGGTCCATTTGGTTTCATTTTTACGCTCTCAAGACATCTGCAAAATTTACATCTGGAAAATTTACAATATATTTTTGGGGGGCAAGTGACCATGAGCTGAGGGCAAGTAGAACCTGACTTGCACTTGCCCGATGGGCAAGTGCCTCCGAGACCTTAGTGTCAACCCCTGGTGCATGTACTTGTACACTGTTCTGCATGAATGTGTGTCTTTCTACATCTATCTCGCAGCAGCTCCTATACTCAGACAGCGGAGCCCTGTGTGTGAGTGTGTCGGTGGATATATATGCGTGACTCATCTGCTTGGTTACAAGGCGCTTCGGACGATACGGCGGCGAAACACAATGGCTGTGTAATCCGCCCTGACTGACCGGCAAGGAGACACTCGCCACGGGGACCGCAACTCAATTTAGCTCGGGTCAGGAGGTCAACCCTCCTCAATTAGGGCCGGGGAAGGGGGGTGGGGGGGGCACGGACACACAGGCACAGGCACACACACACGCACGCCCAGTCTCACACACACACACACACACACCGCACATGAATAACTTTCATAATGAGCATTATTTGAACTGGTGATTAGTGTCATAAATAATTTGCAATGGAGGGACTATGTTAATCACGTTGCGTAATGTTTTGTAATCCTCCCATATAATATAATAAACCGCCGCATTACTGTTAAGGTATAAGCAACGCACCAACGCAGGAGGACCGACCGACCTGCGGTGGAGGAAATTAACCCTCTCGTGGCAATAACGCAGATATGCAGAATTGTGTCATGTCATAGAAAATGTTAAATTATTAACGCTGTAAACTCCTCTGTAAATTCCTCTGTTAGAGGCTCTGCAAACGGTTGCTTTTGTAAGACTCTCGAGTTCACTTTTATTCAGTATACAGGCAAGCTCGACGGTTAAAAAAAACAAAACAACTACGCCAAGTATTAGCCTATATATCACTTAATTTGGAGCGAGAGAGAGAGAGAGAGAGAGAGAGAGAGAGGGGGGGAGAATCAATGGTTGCCAGTGAATCAGAGGGCCATCTCCAACGTGGCAGACAGCCCGTGACAACACGAGAGACACATGCCATGAAAATAAGAGGAGATATCGGCCAGCTCCCGCGACACCCACCCACCCACCCACCCACCCAGCACAACTCCTCTGACTGAGACTCATGTCAAGAACAGTGACAGCCGTGCTAATGGGATTTTTCCACGGCTCCATCATAATTTCCTTAATGATAATGCTGACCATATTTTTTGTGTCACATTTAGAAAAAAAGTGTTAATGGGAGTTACGCCACAGACCATTAATTGTGGGCAGGCCCAGAGTAATGCAGGTCTCCCTAAAAAAAAAAAAAAAAAAAAACGTACGGTTTAGGCTAGCACACTGTGAAAATCACGAGCATTCATTTAACTTATTATGTGTAACACTCAGGAGTGTCAAGTGGATAGATTAACACTGAGGATTTTTTTTTTACTGCACCGCACACTGGGACAAATGGAGCTTTAAAAATAGTCCGTCTGCGCGTGGGCAAAAGAAAGCAAAACAACTAAATTAAAAGAGAGGGGAATGACTCCCTCCGCTCACTTTTAATTGTACGAAATGATTCAGCGAGGCCTTCAGTACATGTATTTTAAATTAAGCAAATTTGACACAATTTCAAAATTGGGGAAAATGTAATTTTTTTTTAAGTTGTTTAAAACAAACTGTCTAAAGTCAAAGTCAAATAAGTGAGACGCACGTGCTATCGCACTTGTTTTCAATTAGAGTGTTAGGACTAAGGTTATACAGTGAATATACAGGGGATAAGCATTGTGTAAGTAAACCAATGACTAAGCAATGGGAGGCCCACAAATAATATCAGATATACAGTAGGTACATTTAGGTATTTTACTAATTAGTAACATACCAGTTATGGCAACAATAGCATTGACGTCTATGCCCTCTTAAGGATGCACGCCCCCAAGGTACACTAAAATAAACAAAAGGCTTAAATGAAGTCAAATCTTAATTTAGTTATGTGTAGGCTATCTAACATAGTTCAATGCTCATGACACAGATCATCATTATTAGATGTTGTTTATAATAAGAACCGTGCACAAACATATAAAAAAAACAACCTGTGCGATAAACATTTATACAGTAAAACAGCTCTCGCTTTCATGTGACGGCAAGCAAAACGCCCCGGGTTCAGTCATGTGGTTTGTGAAACTCAGGGCCTGATAAACATCAAATATTTAAGGTGTTCCATGACACAACGCCGACTTCGTGACAGGCCCTAAATACATGTAGTAAATGGTGCGTGAAATGTATTTATATATGCAGATGATGGTCCTTTTCCTCAGCCAATAAACACATTAGTACCGAGTCTTAAGAGAGTGCCATTTGTGCTCCAAGTGAATACATCAACTGGGTCTCACACACACTGCTTTGGGAGGCTCTGCATGACAGACGACGTGGCAGTGATCAAATAGTATGTGCAGGAAAATTTGGACCGACCGAGATCCTCCTTTTTCCTTGTGCTGCTGCTGCCGCTGGTGCTGCTGCACGCAGGCAGCAGCAGCAGCAGCAGCACCGGAGCTGAGTCTGACTGAAGCAATGTGCTGACCCAAAGCTTCTGCCGCACATCAAAACAAAATTACAATGTGCCCACAGTTGAGAAATGTAGATGGCTCCGGATTGAGTAAATGTCAGTGGGCTAGGGCGAAGTGTTTGCATATAAGCGAATGATGTATGGTGTCGTCCTGTGCCATTTATTCCCCCAAGCAATAACGTAGCAGGATCTGTCTCTCAGACTTAATTGAAACGGGACTTGTAACGTTGCCCTTTTCCTCCATGGGACCAGAAACATAACCTCTGACTCCCAGAAGCAGCCAATACCGAGACAGAAGAGGAGGGTACGGAGGGAGGGGAGGGAGGGGGGCTTCCATGGGGGAGAATAAAGCCTGATTTAGACCTAGTGGTGCGATGGTGTCGCACACCGAAAGTAGCCGATCTACAGGCTCACAAACAGGGGCGGACCTAGGCATAGGCAAGGGGGGGGGGGGGCAATGCCCCCCTAAATGCCTATACTGCCCCACCAAACATGATGGCATCCAAAACAACCCAAGACATTTCAAATTTAAAGTGCTTATATTTAAAATGATTTGAAACACTACTACTGCTACTAACTAACTACAGCTGTGTCACCACTAAACCAACAGCATTTCATCATTGAAAACAGAAAACCTCTTTGAGTCAGACCTTTAGCATTATGCATGCTGCATGTCTGTTGCAACTTCAACAACAACTGATGTTATTATTGACGCATATACTTGCCTAATAAAAGTCCTGGAACCGAAAATGGTATGGGTGCGACTTCATCGCCGATGAAGCCGCCCCCATACTATTTTCTCTTGCCCCCCCAAATGGGACATGTTACTGTACATCCGCCCCTGCTCACAAACGAGTGGCGGTTTGCAGCCTCATCGTGAGCTTGCAGGTCCTGCTATTTAGTGACATACGCCAGACCATAAATTAGGCGTTAGGGGAGTGCCAACTGTCATAGAGGCTTATTTTGTCATCTCTCTCTACATGTTGTCTGTCCGGGTGTGCGATCAACACTTCCTCAGACTGAGCCAGACATGTTTATTTTGCCCTCCTCCTCCTCCTCCTCTTCACCTGGCTTTCCATCGGCCAGCTCTCTTATTTTTCCCCTTCCTTCCTTCCTTCCGCAGAACAAAGTGTTCTTTCTGGGCAAAAAAAAAGCAACATCCACTTTAGTGACCACCACCCACCCCCCCCCCCCCCCCACCCCAACAGGCAGCACGAGACAACCTGTAAAAGTGAAATCTGAACTCCGCCACGACACACGTTTGGCTTTGATTCTACTGTGCACCGATATGCTTGTGCAGTCTCACACACACACACACACACACACACACACACACACACACACACACACACACACACACACACACACACACACACACACACACACACACACACACACACACACACACACACACACACACACACACACACACACACACACACACACACACACACACACACACACACACACACACACACACACACACACACACACACACACACACACACACGGCCACGTGTGTATATGGCCAAATGTGCAAATGCACACATGTGCACCAATTGACACTCATTGATACACGCATACACACGACAGACATATACAGTACTTGAATAGGCTCAAATACATATTCACAAACGTTGTCAAATCCACAGTTTGCAATTATTCATTTGTACACACCAAGAGTTAAACTAACTCTGAGGACTTTTGTTTTATTTTTTATTTTATTAAATCTGCACTTGTTTAAAATAATCCCACTGTCTTATCAAGAAATAGGATCTTTAGCAAAACTGTTTTCAAAAAATGACAAAGAGGAGTTATTGTGGACATCTGTATAAGTCTGTCTATTTCCTCTGGGGAAAGAGCGATAGACAAAGAACAATAAATAACATCTGCCTGGCCTTCCCTGGGTATGATCTAAACCAGGGAAATATCTATGACGTATCTGTAATTCCACTGCTCCAATACAGTTAAGGGATGAAGACATGAAAGTGGTTGGATATTTTGTGTGCGCGCCGCATTTTTTCAATTTAAATTCCAGTGAGTGACAACAAGAAAATAAACAATGTCATCACTCTCCGAGTCTGACTTCATTTGCATACAGATTCTCTCCGACAAATCACACGCTTGCACACGTGTGTGGATGCACATACGCACACACACATTTGAACAGATGTTCCTCATGAATGCACACGTGCACGCGGACACACACGTACAAGCATGCACACACTCAAACACACGCAGCACATGCATGCATGCAACAACGTGCACGCACACACACACACACACATACACACACATATACACACACACACACACACACACACACACACACACACACACACACACACACACACACACACACACACACACACACACACACACACACACACACACACACACACACACACACACACACACACACACACACACACACACACACTTGTAGCATACTGGTGGGACCAGAAGATTATATTTAAGCAATGTGTCTTCGGAGAATAGCAAATGTCACACCAACTAACAAAAACAGTCAATGCCAATCTGGGCTGACGAAATAGAAACATCTATCTATAGAGCTGTTTACTGCGAATAGAGCAGCATAAAAAGTCTAGAAGAGAAACAGAATGTGACAATTGTTGAGATATTCAATGCAACAACTACCCCCCCCACCCCCCCCCCCCCACCCCCCCTCTCCTGGGTATTGATTTAAAATGGTGGCTGCATGAATGTACTACCACAGACCATGTAATCTTCCTTTGAGATGAAGACTTCCGAGAACGAGAGGGAGAGAGAGAGAAAGCGGTCCACAGACCACAAGCTGGGAATGTGAAATTGTGGACAATTATTTGCTGTGCAAAAATACAATGCCAGCCAGATGAACTGGAGCTCAACCTCAAAACCCAGGCAGCCCCTCCATGAGAAAGAGAAAAGTAGTGTTTCGCTTTCGCACGTGCACGCACGCACGTGCACATGCATGCATGCACACACGCACAAACACAATTTTGTTTTCTCCTCCTGGCTAACTCCTACTCAGTTTCTCCCTCCACACACACACACACAACACACAGACACAGACACAGACACAGACACAGACACAGACACAGACACACACACACACACACACACACACACACACACACACACACACACACACACACACAAAATGACAGAATAAAAACAAAGGGCAAAAGGCACTGTAAATAATAGATTTTTTTTTAAATAAGCAACTCACTAGGCAGAGATAATATAATTTAAGAATGTCCATACAGACTTTTTGTGGAGTTTTAGTTTGGACTTTTCTGGGTTCTCTGCACATTTCTGTCCAGGCCATAATAACTTCTTAAAGAGACACGTCATTATCAACCTTTCAACTCAACATTTAAAGGGGAACAGCACTGATTTTCAACATTTTACTATGACGATAATATGTATTGTGTGGAAATAATAATAATAATAATAATTAAAAATACAGTTCCCACATGTTTCCTAGAACTGGAGGTATGGAAAAAAACAACATTGTAAAGTGCATCTTGATGATGACATTAGTATAATTATGATATAGTACTGTGGTTTTCAACCAGTGGTCCGGGGACCACCAGTGGTCCTTGAGAGGGTTGGTCCCCCAGCTAAATGGAATGTTGATTAACCAGATGTACATCTGTGAGAGCGAGAGAGTTTCATGTTTACACTCAAGATTAATTGTCATTTTGATCTGTATGTTTGACTGTTTTGTTTCCCAAATCCACCCTGGTATTGTGGACAAAAGCAAAAGTAAATCTTTACTGTGGGGGCTAAAAATGTCCTCAAATGGTGGTCTGTGGCTAAAATCCTGAATAAGTGAGCACCTGGTATCAAAAAGGTTGAAAACCACTGATATAGTAAAATGTTGAAATGTGTGCAATTCCCCTTCAATGTACGTGACAACTCTAATGAATCTAGTTTTACGCAATGAAACCGCTTTTTAGGAATTCAACACATATATCCCCATCAAATCACATCATATCCAGATCTAAGACTCCAGCACCTCTCTGCCCTAAACATTAAAGGGGAATTCCACCCATTTTCAAAATTTTCCTGAGAGGATACAAATGTGAACCAAATGGACCCTAGCGGGTCCATTTGGTTCCATTTGTACCCTCTCAGGAAAAAGGGATCTGAAAGAAAAATCATGAACATGGTGACATACAGCTTGATGATGTCATCAGATGTATTTCACCATGTTAATTATTTTTTTCAGACCTCCATTTTTAGGAAATACAGGATTGAGGGAACTTTTTGTTTATCATGTCCACACAACATGTATATTAATGACATTAAAATGTTGAAAATGGGTGGAGTTCCCCTTTAAAAATGTTTCCTCTTTTACAATCTACGTCCTCCTCCGTACATTCACTCAGACAGGAGTCACGTGACAGCAGCACTACAAGCCATTCCATCAGACGGAACGGCTCAAGTTCCGAACTTGAGCGTCGTTTTAAAAAAGAGAATCCAGATGTTTGCAGCGTTCCACTCCATTCCATCACACACACACTACACTACACACACATACTATAGCTACACTGTTGCTCTGTCTGAATCATCATCACGATCCTCCACACCTTAAGCCCTCATGGCAAATGTCTACGCTTTCCACAACACATTCAACTCTGCCTCTCTTATATAAATAAAGATACAGTACATATGCCGTAGATTTCATGCGTTTTAAGGCCAAACAAAACGGACAATTCAGGTCGGGGAGGAGGGGGAGAGGAAAGGACAGACATCTCAATAAACCTGTTAAGTTCAGATAAAGTCCATGCTGGAGGCTATATCGGCTGATCGCCGGTCAAAAGAATTCATATAAAGAGCTTTTCTGAGGCATGTCAGATCGAAACGAACACAGACCATATGCACTTACCTTTCAGTGATCTTGGTTTAGCTTGCTTGCGGCGCGACATCCCTATAGAAAACGCTGAAGTTGCTCAGTTTCTGACTGATAATACTGTAACACTGCAATACAAATCCCCCGATCGCGTTGTATTCTCTGTTTAGATCTCACTACTGACCGAGATCGCCGGTGCCTTTTGAGCATTACAAAAACACGTAGTAGTCCTTGCCGTGCGGTACATAAAAGCAATGTTATTTTTTTGTGATGAGTTGGGTTATTCTAGCGTTATAGAGATGATCAGATCCAATTAGCCTCCCCACAACCCAATGATCGGCTAAAGCGACTCTTATTTAGTTCAACTCGCTATCGGGGAAAAGTGCAAGAATACTAGTAATTCCGTCACGCACTTCCATTCTCCGGCAACGCACACACGCGTGTTGTGGGCATGATGATGGTGAGGATGGTGATGTTCCGTTTAGAAAGAAGAAAAGCGGAATATTTGCTTTTTATGAAGCTTCGGATCTCAAATGCAATCGCGTTTGTGATCGCGAAAGAGACATCGGTAAAACGGCGTCCTATGAGAGTGCAAAAAAAATCCAACAAAACCCCCCAAAAAAGAAAAATCATAACCACTTTTCATTCCATAATCCACCTATAAAACAGCATCCAAAACTATCACTGGACTCTTCCCATTTGCTTGTTTTTTTTTTAAACTCCCAGTTGTTACGCTATAATCATAGATTTTAAAGGCTTCGGTGAATCTGATCTTTTATAAAAGTCTACGTCTTAAATTGCCTTTACAAAAAAAAAGAGGATGAAGAAGCTAAGAGAGAGAGAGAAGAGAAGAGAGAGAGAGAGAGAAGATGGAAGCTCCCTCCTCATCACAAACCTGCAAGGTCTTGGACTGCGCTGTCGCTCCGGTAGTCCACATAATAATGGAAAATGGAAGCAAGGCCCCCAAAGCCATCAGGATGGCTCCAGAGGGGGCCCCTACCCCGCAGGGACTCGCTCTGTACGTAATCACTGAGGAAATCATTGTCAGCCTGCCTGCACTCACACACAGACAGAGAGGCATGATTAAAATCCTAGGGATCGCGGCAAGATGCGGATTGCCGGATCCGGCCGAGTCCCCGGATCCGGAGTCACTCGTCTCTCCACCACCACTACTACTACTACCACCACCACCACTAGCAGCACTCGAGCGAACTCCCATAAAGTCGGCTTTGCATCGCTCGCCCTCTCCTCTGCTGAGGCTGAGGCTCATGGCTTTAGCCTAGGCGGCCACTTTACCGTCAGACAGTGGCGGGCAGAGCGAGGCAAAGGCAAGGCTAGAGACGGACCGCATGTCCCCCTTCTGGTGGAAATACGGTTAAGCAAAAGAGAGAGACATCTTTTTTTGTGGTGGTGGTGATGTGTGTGTATGTATGTATGTGTGGGGCTGTTCCGACTAGTTGTATGTTGACATACATCTGTCATGCAAGCGTGTGGCACGCATTTTTTTTAGGGAGGGGGATGCTTTGTTTTTTCTATCACGCATAGCATGATGATATGCATCGTAGCATTGGAATGTGTCGGCTATTGATATCATACTAAAACTGTTTTTTTTTTTCTCTCCCTTTGTCTTTCTCTCTCTTTAAAGTTGGTATCTAGGTAGATCTTTTTGTCCATCGTGTATGTTTCACATTTTTATTTTTTCTAATATTATGAAATCAAACATTTTAATAAAATAAAATAAATACTTTGAGTTGAATACTTGCATATCTATTTTAACACTCCGTGGCGCGCTATGAGCTTGTAGGTCTGATATTTTTGATATTTCAATTAAAGAAAAGAAATATACTTTGAGTTGAACACTTGCATATGTATTTTAACTTTTAATTTATTGATCTTTAATATGCATGCACTGGCTGGACCTGAGTACGTTTTTCGTTTTCATGGCAACATGTAAATGACAATAAAGTTAAACCTTGAACCTTGAACCTTAAAAAAGTAACAAATCTTTCACACATTGTTCTTTCCTTTCTTTGTTCTCTTTCCCAATGCTTTATGTATAGAAGTATAATGTCTACAGTGATGGTTGCCTTATTTACCGTACCAGCGCACTCTCTCACCTGCGCGTGTGGAGGTCCGCGGGCCTCATACATACCCCTGCCATGTGAAAATGAGATCCAGAGAGAGAGACAGAGAGAGGGGAGTCCTGTGGTGGTGGGCTTCACGCTCTGCAGTGGTTCTACCTCCGGAGCCTGGAGGTATAGGGCTCTGCTAGGGGGGCCCTCATCTAAAAATCACAGTCACGCAACTGCTTTCCCACTTTGAATGCATTTCCATTCTGATTGATTCACAGCTCTACCTACATGCACAATGTGAGTTCGGAAGTATAGTGGTGCGTGTACGTGTGTGTGTGGCTTTGTGCACTACGGAGAGGGGCAAAGGAGAACATTAATCTTTTACCAACCAAGACTGGCACTGAACCTGTGACCTGCAACAAAACATTTGACACAGGCCTTTGCATAGCATTATTAGCCTTACTTACATTACCAATTACTTACATTAGCTATCCTTAGCATTACCGACATTGCTTACTTAACATTGTTAAAAGTACTTAAGCATAACTTGGCATAACTTAGCATCATTGGCATTATTGTAGCCTAGATATAGCTCATAGTGCGTCACTCCGTGGCACGCTATGAGCTTGTAGGTCTGATATTTTTGAAAATGGTGAAAAGAAGTGATGATTGATTCCGTAGTGTTGAAGAGATAATTCATAATAGTCAGAAAAAAGTTATTAAATAAATATTTGAGAAATTAATATATTCAGGATTTAATCCACAAGGATGTAAAAATTCATAAACATTTGGAGCATAGCACTTAAGGAAACTTTTCCGCGAGTTGCGTATCGTAACCTTAACTTGCCATAACCCGTTTTCAAAACAGACAAGCTTTATATTGATTGTACAGGCTGAGAGTTGGAGATACATCGTCCTCCGGTTCAACCACAATGCCCTCTCTGTGAATTTTATAAACTAAAGATTAAAAAGATAAAAATGTCTTGTGTGAGCAGTCAACTTAACATACGTTGTTTTTCTACATCTACATTTTCTACATGGAAAGTTTGTTAACCAGATTTTAACTCTTAACTCTAACTCTTTTAGAGTTAAAGAACTCTTTTATAGAACGTAACACTCTCAAGAGTTAAAATATTCATGAATTAGCCCAAGTCTATGTAATTAGAGAATGCAGAAGATTAATTTGTATGTGTATTGAACTGCAGGCCTAGAGTATGTGTGCCTGTTTTGTTTCTGCAAATCCAGCCTGGAATTGTGGACAAAAGCAAAAATAAATCTTTAGTTTAGTGTGTAGGGCTAAAATGTCATCAAACGGTGGTCCGTGGCTAAAATTCTGAATAAATAGTGGGCCCTGGTATCAAAAGACTTTCATGGGTGCATGAGTGTAAAACCTTCTTGCTTCTATAATAAAACTATAGACTATAATAAAAAACTATAGACTATAATAAAATAGCAAGAGGGTTTTTACACCCATGCATGTAGGCATGTTCATTTTTTTATGGTAACCTGTAAACTCTGTAAAATGTTTACTGTAAGAACTATCTGACAACGGTATATAGATTCATGCATGCATCCAGCTATAGAAAATAATAATGGCACTGAAATTCAGTGTTTGGGTGTCAGGAGGAACTTAAACAAGTATTTAGGGACTTACATGACCTACATGTCGCTCGTTAGCATCGTGTTAGCATCATGTTGCATCTATCATTTTAACCGTGCCTCTTTTTTCTTTACAAACCATTTCCCCACCCACCCGCTGCCACGTGCCGCACAAAAGGAAGAGTGACACGAGATTGACATGGTGCGCTTTGGTGTATTCAAAGAGCTTGCCAACTACAGTAAAGTTGGAAACACACACAACACAACGTATGAAACGTCTATTTGTAGGAGCTTGGATTCTGTCAGGAGGTCTCGGCTGCTTTAAACTTCAATCTCAGCAGCGCTCCCAGTGTTCTCAGGTCTCGGAGCTCTGTCAGGCGGTCTTCACCAAGTTTTACCACCTCCTCGACCCACCACCCCACCCCCCTCGTACCTCTCAAATGCTCTCTCAAACACAAACAAACAAGCGCTCCTCTCCAGCCCTCCAGGGCACTTTGCTACTTTCATTAGTGACAAAGTAACTGGGAAAAGGCTCGACTTGCCACAGTTCACTCACTCTCTAGTTACAGCAGTAACTCTCCTACTGCTCACGAGTTGTTTTTTTCTATGCGTGTACTAAAGGGTGTTGTTCTTGATGCTCAGAGAAAAAAAACAGGCCAACGTGTGTGGTGCGGCCTTGAGAGAAAAGCCTTGTGAGTAGAGTCATACAAATCTAATATTACATTGTCTATATTGAAATAAAATAAACACTTTGAAAATGAATGGCCCCAAAAGTACATACTGTGTGGTTATTGTCAGAGCATTGCTTAATATGCTACCATTTATTCTGCATTTTAGCCCGTGACGCACCACCATTTGATGATGAGTTTCAGAACTCTCGGAACCCAAAAGCAAGGATTTTCGAGTTTTTGCCCACAATTTAGGAGATAAACTGGGAAAATAAGAATTATTCTACATTTTCTAATTGTGTAGATTCTTGAAAATTAAGTAATTCATAAGTTTAAATATAATTTAACTCTTGAGAGTGTTAAAATTAAACTAAATTGACCTACAGATGTATAAGGGTCCATTTGGTTACCAACTGCCCATCATTTAGCTGGGGACCAACTGGAATGCTCTCAGGGACCACCGGTGGTTCCCAGTCCACCTGTTGAAAATGCCTGCATTATATCATCATAATGTTATGTTTGCATTGTGGCTATTATGTTTGCCTGCAAATAGTGTATTCGCAGGCAGTGGTTTAAACACATCAATACACAACATACTCCAATCCTATCATGAATGACAATCATTGTCAACACATCAGTTGATTTCTATACCCAATCCATTCCTCCCATTCCAAATATATCCTGCGCAATGCTCAGCCACTGCTCACAAACTACTGGAGGTTCTGGTTTGTACTACAGCCTTGTAATGTTTTACTAGCTGCCAATAATACAACATACTTTGTCCAGGTACATATCTTTTGGACTTGAGAGCTACTTTCAAAATGACCGAACAAGATCTACACAAAGAACTACACAAAAAAAAAAAAAAAAAAAAACAATTTCAAGGCTCCCAAGAAAGTTTGACTTTGAAACAGGGGTGATGGTGTTACTTACTGTTATAGTCTTTAAGAATAATGCCCTTACTGTATAAGGGAAATGGAGGGGGAGAATTGGAAGGTTTTCCTGTAAGCTACTACTGACGTTTGGAAACAGCATTTGAGGTTTGAGTTGACAGTTCGTGATGTGGAGTTTAGTCTCCCAAAACTAAGAACTTTCACGTTTTTGTCCACAATTGGGAAAGAGAACTGGCAAAAAAGGTTGGTCAAAATAATTATTCTCCATTTTCTAATTGTGTGGACTCTTGACATGATGACATAATTTAGATATAATTTAACTCGAGTGTAAAATGAAACCAAATGGACCCGTAAGGGTCCATTTGGTTTCATTTTAACGCTATCAAGAGTTATAGATCCATACATTTTGGGGGACTGTCATGTGATCTACCTGCATGGCCTGTGTGATCTATTGGTAAATCGCAATCTACCTTTTGGGCAGCCCTGCGCTATGGCAATTCAAGATTATTTTCATGTGTATTTTTTTTTTATTATTATTATTATTATTAAAGGCCCACTTCATCACTTTTCGACCTATAATAGGTCTTCATTAATGTTTATGATTAAAAAATAAAAAAAACGCCACTATTCTTTTCTACTCGGTGTATCTCTCAGAAGGGAGAAACCTGGGAGAAACCTCCAGAAAGATTAATGGTCATTTTGATGTGTTAATTTGCCTGTTTTGTTTCCCAAATCCAGCCTGGAATTGTGGACAGCTAGAAAGCAGGGAAAGACGCAGAGGCAGAGTGCAATGACCGCCTTCAAGACAAATTTATCTTGTGTAGTGTTATAGTGCACCAAGTTGCACACTTGCCCGATCGGTCAACCAGGTAGCAGTCTTCACTTGCCCAACCATTTTTTTTACTTGCCCCGGGCAAGCGGGCAAGTGTTAGTGTCAAGCCCTGGAGTAGAATAAAATTGTGGGATTTTCCCATGTACATTAGTGAGGACCTATTATATGGAGGTTAAAAGTGATGAAGTGGTCCTTTAATATGCATTTTGAAAGCAGTCGTACCACTGCACAGAAACGGCGCTGCTGCGGCACATTTCATTCAAACCAATGAAAGTGCTGTACCCTCCACTAGTATTCACCATGACATGCACACAGCTGACACTGCCAGTCACGTCGCTATCTCTGGGCTCAGGCGTCGTGAGATGATGTAGGTCAGGAAAACGGACAATTCCATTTTCAAAAGAACCCTAAGCTTCTTATGAAGGTATTTGTGGTTTTAAAAAAAAAGAGCAGCTGTGTGCTGATTTGTCCACCACCTATAGCTTTTGGTTAGACACAGAGACGCCACAGCGAGCATGCATGCCAGAGCATCAGAGATTTCATTCGGCCTCTCTCAGCAGGGCGAAATGTTCCCTAGTGGAAGCTGTGGCCCTCGCGGGCAAGGGATCTCGCTAGCTTTTCTTTCGTGACCCATCGCCCTCCTCGCCCACTGACTGTCCGTCTGGCTCCGAAAGACATAATGTCCAAAAAAGAGAGAGAGAGAGAGAAAAAAAACAAGCAGCTACTTTACTTTCAAAACTCAGGAAAAAAAGTTGAATCCTGACGAAGAAGTGTCTCCCGCAGAAATAATCATCACTGAGGGCTATTTAGCGGAATGCCCCCACAAGTGGTGAAAAAAAAAACAGTGGGCTTGCAAGGACAGTCGGTCAATTACACTCGTTAGACGAGGGAAAGATACACATACATGCATGCACGCTAAACACACACACACACACGCATGCACTTGACTTGCCTCATTAAAACCCATCCAGCTTCTAGAACTCAGAGATGCGAACGTTTCCCTTGAGGAGTTGGGTATACGTTCATTTTGAGAAAGGCAGAAGATTCAACTTTTTTTTTTCCTCTTTTTCCCTGCTTATAATTACTGAGATTGCTGGAATGCATGACCCTGAGAATAAGGCTCGGTCCTATGAGAGAGACGGGCAGAAACCATCATCAGCTTATGTCTGGCCCCTTACGCTGCCTTACGTCTCCCCAGTCGGATGCCACCCACACCAGGCATGAGTGAGGTCGAGGAGGAGGCAGCAGCAGCAGCAACCAACCCCCCCTCTCTCTCTCTCCCATCACTGGAGGAACGAACGCCGTCTGGGGACCCTTTTCCACCATGCTCCAACAAGCCAAATTCCTGAGGCTGAGGAGCGGGAGAAAGACAAACTCGAGACGGGAGGGGGGTTGACTGCGAACGCTGCCCTCTCTGAGCGGCGAGGCATGCTCTGACAGTGAACCCATGCAAAATGAAAAAAAGAACAGAAAACTAACGCAGACAGTTAACAATCATAGAGTATTTGGCAGACGAGACGTTAAAGTGTGTTGCTTTATACCTCAATGTTAAACAACATCATTATTAAACTCTAAATCCGCCTGCATTTTCATTGAATATTTGTTGTTCGGTATACTGGTTCGGTATACTGGCTGCGTTTATCAATGCTGAGCTCATATTTTAAAGGAGACAAATGGATATTTTACTGTATATCCGCGTACGCGATGTGGTTCATCAAGCCCTTGTTTACCCTGTAGTAAGAGTCACTTTGTGAGCCGTGGCATATATGCTGTTTTGACCAAAAATGCCATGTGCAATCCGGAATAGAATGGACCACAGCATTGACAATAACAATGATGATCGTTGCCAATGGCGTTTTTTTTTTTTTTTTTTAGAAACGACAGTAGTCATCAACGACAGGTCTTGTGTTAAGCCATTAAACATGGAGACAGGTACGTTGTGAACAGAGTCAACATGGAGTCATTATTAAAAGGTAAAAGAGGCTACTTTAGTGTGTAACAAACACCAAGTTTGTAACCAGACTTGTTTAAAAACAGAATTTGACCTCCACCTCACCTCAACTCTATTGGGTCATTATGAATCTGGAGACTGCTGCGCTGTGGTTGGCTAAAACGCCAATCACAAACTAGCACCGCTTTTCCTGAGCCAGACGAATATTTTATTTCCATGATTTGTTGTCAATAACAAAAGTTCGAAGCATGGACGAAGCAAGTGTCTGCAGGGAAACAGCTGCACCATCAAAGTAGAAGCAACGTAGAGGGGGGAAAAGGCAAAAAAAAAAGAATATATCTATATATCTATTTTGATGTTTGGCTAAAATGTTGCCTCTATTACCTTTAAGAAAACATATAAATAAACAATTAACGGGAAAGAATACCAGGTTAATAATTAAGTATAATCAATGAAACAAATACTCGCATCATCCCCTATTGGCAACAGGCCACAGATTTCCAATAACGATCGTCACCTATCTAAGGAAAAGGTCATTCACAGGTTCTTCCTACGGTGACGTCTCTCTCTAACAGGGCCGGATCTAGAGGGGGGGCAGGGGTGGGCAGAGCCCACCTAAATGTGCATCCTGTATGCCCACCCAATGAAAGGTAATATCAGTGGTTGAGAGAGAGGTCCAATTGGTTAACCAGATGTAACTCTTTGAGAGGGTAAAAATCTCAGATGTAACTCTTTGAGAGCGTAAAAATGAAACGTAATTTTTCACGATTTTTCCTCCTATGACAGTGGTTTACAACCAGTGGTCAGTTGGTTAACCAGATGCAACTCTTTTGAGAGCGTAAAAGGGTTAGGATTTAGGAAGAGTTAAAATATTCATCATGTGATGCAGCCCATGTTTACAGTACACAACTAGAGAATGTAGAAGATTAATAGTCATTTTTATATGTATGTTTTGTTTCCCAAATCCAGCCTGGAATTGTGGACAAAATCAAAATAAATCTTTAGTTTTGAGGTCTGTGGGGCTAAAATGTCAAACGGCAGTCTGTGGCTCAAATGCTGAATAAATAGTGGTCCCTCCCTGGTATCAAAAAGGTTGAAAACCAACTGCTTCATATGAAAAACCTTGGAGTTGCCCATACATACATACACCCTGCCATACATTCTTCCAGCCCACCCTAGTAGGGGCTGGGCTAAATCCGGCCCTGCTCTCTTAATATCCCCTCTGCAAACTGAGCGATGATGTCAGGCGGTAGGTAGACAGGACATGTAGACAGGGAGAGTGGTCCTCGTCAACACTAAAACAGTGACCTTCCAGCTGGATATCCACAACTTCCATCTTCCCCAAGCCAAGGAGCCCCACGGAGCAAGTCCCAAACCAGGTCATTAGCGCAGTGGTGTCACCAGACAGCGGATCACGGGCCAGAGAGGGAGCAAGAGGGGGGACTCCTGGCACCGCGGCCGGCTGCTGTGCGCTTTGACATTCAGGGCTGGCTGATCTATGGGACTGGGGAGACAGTGCCCTTGCTCTGGGTCTTCATGAGGAGAAGGTCCCTGGCAGCTTTCCCCTTACTTACTCCATCATATAACCCAGGACTACTGGATGTAACATCACACTGACTACTGATTGCAGGTGGAAGCTGGGTAGCAACTACTGGATGTTACTATAATGCTGGCCTCACTTGCAACATCACGCCTGGAGCTATAGGACACTGACTTCACAGACGATTGCTGGTGTGTGTGGAAGCGGTATAGCAAACAACAAGGCTCATTATTACAGTAAACAGTTTTTTTTTGTTTTAGCAATGCTATGTTGACTAACAGACGAGACAACTTTAATGAGAGCCCAATATTCTCACTCCAGGTAGGCTCTACGCAAACATTTAACTCAGTGGGTTTCAACCAGTGGTCCCGGGACCACCAGTGGTCCCTGAGAGCATGGGTTTTCAACGGGTGGTCCGGGGACCACCAGTGGTCCCTGAGAGGATTCCAGGTGGTCCCCAGGCTAAGTGATGGAAAGTTGGTTAATCAGATGTAACTCTTTGAGAGCGTAAACATGAAACCAAATGGACCTGCAAGGGTCCATTTGGTTTCATGTTTTTCATGTTTCATGTTTACACTCTCAAGAGTGAAAATATTCATCATCTGAATTAGAGCCAAATCTACACAACTAGAGAATGCAGAAGATTAATGGTCATTTATGATCTGTATGTTTGACTGTTTTGTTTCCCAAATCCAGCCTGGAAATTGTGGACGAAAGCAAAAGAAATCTTTAGTTTTGGAGTCTGTGGGGCTAAAATGTCATAAACTGCTGGTCCGTTCGTGGCTCAAATTCTGAATAAATAGTGGGCCCTGGCATGAAAAGGGTTGAAAACCACTGGTATAAATTGTGGGCCGTTATGATGTCCTGAATCCTCCTCGTCTTGGTCTCGTTCTAGCTTTTTCCTTTTAAGGTGGTCTCTTTTTAGTTGGTCTCGATACAGGTTCATGGATTTCCTCAGCAGGGGTGTAGTGGAGGGGGGACGGGGTCCCCCCCACTTCTCACGTCTAAAATATTTTGGATGCAAAAGTAGGCCTATGTTTTTTGTCTTCTCATTTACTTTTATGGACACAATTAGGCACTGTAAACAATCTTTCTCAATATGCTATACTTGTTCTAATAGCATGTCTGTGTGTGTTGCGCAGGTGCACGCAAATGCGAGTGTGCATGCACGTGTCTTAAAGGGGAATTCCACTCATTTTCAATGTTTTACTATGTCATTAATATACCTTAGAGATGTTGTGTGGACGTGGTAAAAAAAAAGTTCCCCCATTCTGTGTTTCCTAGAAATGGAGGTCTGAAAAAAAAAGATTAGCATGGTGAAATACATCTTAATGACATCTTGACATCATCAAGATGTGTTTCACCATGTTAATGAGTTTCCTTTTTTTCCTGAGAGTGCCCAAATGGACCCTAGCGGGTCCATTTGGTTCACATTTGTCCACTCTCAGAAAAAAAAAAAAGAAAATGGGTGGAATTCCCCTTTAAGAGGCGTCCCCACACTACAACACTGGTCCTCGGTTTCAAAACATCGTCCCGACTCCCGTATCAGCGGCTCACGGTGGTGACAGTGACAAACACGGTGGACAGTGCTACCACAGCCAGACAGTACAGGAGTTGTAAATCATTATGTTTATAGTTAATGAGTCAGTGTCGTGCCATTACCCCGAGGCTCGGCACAATGCTCTTAACCACTGAGACAAACTGTGCCAAGTGGGCATAATATCGGAAATAGCCAAATTCAGGACTACATTTTGTTTGCTTGCGTTTGCATTAGCTCTGCGACAACATGCTAATAACAAGCTTCACTTCTTTGCAGTATCCTCTAAAGCAGGGCTTTTCAACCTTTTTGACATCAGGGACCACCATTTATTCAGCATTTTTGAGCCACGGACCACCATTTGATGACATTTTAGCCCACAAAATACCTAAACCCAAAGAATTCTTTTGGTTTTGTTGACAATTGGATTTTGCAAACAAAACAGTGTAGACTTCTTAATTAAATACTGCTAATTCACATGATGAATATCATGTGAATTAGCACTGGGTCCATTTGGTTTCATTTTTACATTCTCATAAGTTACATCTGGTTAACCAACTTTGCATCATTTAGCTGGGGACCACCTGGAACCCTCTCAAGGACCACTGCTGGTCCCCGGACCACCTGTTGGTACGGGGACTTGAGAGAGTTCCAGTTAAATATGGAAAGTTGGTTAACCAGATGGAACTCTTTGAGAGCGTAAAAATGAAACCAAATGGACCCTTGCGGGTCCATTTGGTTTCATTTTTACACCCTCAAGAGTTCAAATATTCATCATCTGAATTAGCCCAAAGTCTACACATTCAATCAGAGAATGTAAGAGAATGGTCATTTTTGTTATCCTGTTTTGTTTCCCAAATCCAGCCTGGAATTGTGGACAAAAACAAAAGAAATCTTGAAGGTTTTGAGATCTGTGGGGCTAAAATGGTGGTCTGTGGCTCAAATACTGAATACATAATGGGCCCTGGTGTCAAAATGGTAGGTCTTACTCTTACTTTTATCTTGAAATTAAATTAATATTAGGTAGACTTTAGTTCAGCCTTTAGTCTTGGCCCTCCACAATATTTCATGTATCTCATTTGGCCTCTTGGGAAAAATAATTGCCCACCGCTGTATTATAATTATATGAAGATAAGTTGAAAAGTGGTGAAGTGGTCCTTTAATAGTGAACACACCTGTCAATCCTAACCTATAACACAGATTAAACATTGATCAAGTATTCGACACTTACAGCAATGAACCTCATGTGTTCAGTTGCACATTAACTTGGCGTCTGCACAAAGACAAGTCCTGTGTGTGTGTGTGTGTGTGTGTGTGTGTGTGTGTGTGTGTGTGTGTGTGTGTGTGTGTGTGTGTGTGTGTGTGTGTGTGTGTGTGTGTGTGTGTGTGTGTGTGTGTGTGTGTGTGTGTGTGTCTGTTGGTGACAACAAGGACAGGTTAGGTGTCATTGTTGCTAGTGTGATCCAATAAACAAGGTCTCTAATCCTATTTTTATTTTGTAGAAATGTGAGCCAGTCAGTGTGATGGAGGGGGACGGGGCACAGCCAGAGCACTGGTCAGTAGGGATACACAGGGGACTCTAGCAGGAGAGCAGTCATCTAATGTCACTTTGACTATGCATGCAGCTCACGGTACCACCTTTAGACATCCCCAAAAAAAAAACACACACACACCTCGGCTCCGTCCCATCTAACCACCTGCTCATTTCGCTATGGTGGGATGGCTCAGGGTAGAGGACAGAGTACAGCATTAATTGGTGATTTTAGGAAGGCGCTACGGGGGGCACTTGCCTCCCCCTGGTGGGCAAAAAAAAGAAAAGAAAAGAAAAAACGTTGGGAAAAAAATACCAGATTGACATTAGAGTATCAGGGCTTGACACTAACACTTACCCGCTTGCCCAGGGCAAGTTAAAAAAAAATGGTGGGGCAAGTGAAGACTGCTACCTGGTTGCCCGATCGGGCAAGTGTGCAACTTAGTGCACTATAACACAACACAAGATAAATTTGTCTTGAAGGCAGTCATTGCACTCTGCCTCTTTCCCTGCTTTCTAGCTATCCACAATTCCAGGCTGGATTTGGGAAACAAAACAGGCAAATTAACATACACATCAAAATGACCATTAATCTTCTACATTCTCTAGTTGTGTAGACCTGGGCTAATTAAGATGATGAATTTTAACTCTTGAGAGTGTAAAAATGAAACCAAATGGACCCGCAAGGGTCCATTTGGTTTCATTTTTACATTCTCAATAGTTACATCTGCAAAATTTGCAATATATTTTTGGGGGGCAAGTGACCATGAGCTGAGGGCAAGTAGAATCCGACTTGCACTTGCCCGATGGGCAAGTGTCTCCGAGACCTTAGTGTCAACCCCTGAGTATTATATTTAGGGAGAGTAGCGACTGGAGTCCTGCTGTCATTCTAAGTGGATAGGTAAGAGTGGTTTGTTTGGAACCACTTGTTATGTTGGTTCCAAAGATGCGCTTTTCAGCCAATAGTCATCACATGTGCTTTTCAGCCAATAGACCTGCGCAGTGACGTCACCACCCCGGTTCCAGAAGTACACGAACACTACACGAATAAAATACACCCATGTACCTGTTAAACTGCTTCAAAAACATTAAAGACATTCACTCAGATAAGGCTCACACAAGCAGGTACATTTGCAACCAAAATGTGGAATGGATTAACAAAGTGTGACTCCTTCAAAATCACTCTAAAGGGTGTGAAGTCTAAGGTTATCATTGCAGAAAATTCCCAACTGCCATCTACCAACTGTTCACTGCACATATTACTATCTTTAGATTTGAATTCCAGTCTAAAGTCGTTACACAAACTAGCAGTTAAATCAGTATGGTCTGGAGAGAGAAGAGACAAGAGCACTAAAACTAGAACCGTACTTAGTAACGTGCCAACTTGTGCATGGCCCATTTGTGAGCGAGCAGGGCAAGCAACCAGAGAACAAGTACCCTGACCCCTCCAGGAGACAACACTCATGACAATACTTAATAACAGAGGTCTCTCGATTACGTTGCCATCACACAATCACCTCCACCACATGTGTCAAAGTCAAGGCCCGCGGGCCAGATCCGGCCCCAGGCTTGTAGAGCAAAAATGTCTGAGTCTATTAAAAAAAAAGTAATTCTCTAGCTCTAGAACTATACTTCAGCAGTACAAGGGTGCATAACCGAGAACTATACTTCAGCAGTACAAGGGTGTATAACCGAGAACTATACTTCAGCAGTACAAGGGTGTATAACCGAGAACCATACTTAGTTAACTATACATACTTACTTAAATTTAGTATTTGAAATTTAAATGCTATTTTCGTATGGTTTATTGATGCTCTGTAAATAAAAATAGCATCTTTCATAGCAAATGTCTTAATCTAGGCTACAAGTATGAAACCAATAATGAAAAGGCATTAATATATATTAATAGCTATTCTTAATAATAAATATGACTTGTGTGATGTACTGTATAGAAGTAACAGCTGTGTACGTAAACATGCGTGTGCCGTGCATGCTTGCGGTCTGCGACTGGTTGCACCGCGGCGCTCCGGCCCCCATGAAGTCACATGAAGTCCAATGCGGCCCCCACCCAAAATGACTTTGACATCACTGACCTACACCCAGGGGCGGATTGGCACATATTTTCCCACCGGGACAATTTTGCCTTTGCCAGGCCACCCTGGGGGGGCAGCTGGTTAACCAGATGTAACTCTTTGAGAGTGTAAAAATGAAACCAAATGGACCCTTGCGGGTCCATTTGGTTTGATTTTTACACCCTCAAGAGTTAAAATATTCATCATGTGAATTAGCCCAACTTAGTCTACAACTCTAGAGAATGTAGAAGATTAATGGTCATTTTGATCTGTATGTTCCAGGCGAGCATCTAGCACATTCTAGCGCATTTTGGAAGTGCCACTAGTGCATTTTGGATCTTGTCCAGGCCACTAGGTGGCGCAGGCCACCGGGAAAACTCCCTGTACTCCAGATGGCCAATCCACCCCTGCCTACACCAGCCCAGTCCACCGAAGGACGCGTCGACGACCGCAAAGCGATCGCAGTACGGTTACTTGCGCAAGCACTGTAGATGTGTACTTCTTTCGCAAACTTTTGCAATTGTGAACTTAAGTAATCAATCAATCAATCGGATTGGGCCATGAGAAAAATAAATTAACACCATTATTAGGGATGTCCCGATATACTATCGGTATCGGGAAAAGTATTGGATCATCCTTTTTTGTCATATCGGTATTGGCGATCATACTGTATCGGTAACAGAAAAATATCAGTATTGGCCCTAATTTGTCATCAGACCATTTGGTATTGGTACATATACCTGTGTCACCAGTGATCAGACACAGGGGTAAGGGGTTGACACTAATGCAGGTAAATAAATGTTGTGGAATTTGCTTTGGAGTTGCCCAAGTGCAAATTTGAGTGAGGAGTGCTATTCTAGTCTGCTATATCATTCTGCTATTTGGTAGACTTCATATAAGATCTTTTTCCTTGGGACAATTGAGTTTTAGTCCTTTTTTCTTAATGCATTTGCAATATGTATCTGATCAGGAAAAATTATTGGGAATGATCTGGATTGTATCGGGAGCAAAAAAAAAGTGATGGGATTGGGAAATATCGGGATCGGCAGATACTCAAACTCAAATGACTGAATTGAACCCTAACCATTATGTGTTTTCAGCAATTAAATACGTTCATAATTAACTGATCAACCCTGATACACACACACACACACACCCACACACACACCCACACACACACCCACACACTCTCCTTGGCCTATGGGCAACTTTGGACTGCAGATGAATTCCCATGGGCATTAACCTTCATCGCTCGGACAACGATCTTCAAGTACGTGTTATTGGCATGAAGAAAAACCATTAAACCACAATGGGGTGATCTCATAGCGTGATCCAGAAATCATTCTATTTTTTTATGTCCTTTACAATGGCTTTGACCTCCACACAGACAGACCATCTTCAGTAAAACGGTGACCACTATGAACATGCCAAGAAAGAAAGAAAGAAAGAAAGAAAGAAGATCCCTGGAGGCACTGGTCGTACCACAAGCCAAGACGGACATAAACCAGGGGCGGATGTAACATTTCCCAATGGGGGGGGCAGGAGAAAATGGCATGGGGGCAGCTTCATCGCCCGTGTCGCTTTGCACCACGGGCGATGAAGCCGCACCCATACCATTTGCGGTTGCAGGACGGATATTAGGCAAGTATAGGCATCAATAAGAGCATCAGTTGTTGTTGAAGTTGCAACAGACACGCAGCATGCATAAAGCTAAAGGTCTGACTTTTCTGTTTTCAATGATGAAATGCTGTTGGTTTAGTGGTGACACAGCTGTGGTTAGTTAGTAGCAGTAGTAGTGTTTCAAATCATTTCAAGTAGAAGCACTTTAATTTGAAATATCTTGGGTTTGTTTTGCAATGCATGCCATTGTGTTTGGTGGGGCAGACTGGGCATTTAGGGGGGCATTTCCCCCCCCATGCCCATTGCCCATGCCTATATCCGCCCCTGACATAAACAAGGATGAGAATATGTTCCACTTGGCAGCAGCACACGCGCGATGAAATACGAGTTGAAAAAGAAGACCCTTGCAAATGCAATATTCAATTTGACTGAAAGGAACAGCCGAAATATCTCTTTCGCTCTCGCTTTTAGTAGCGCTTTCTCATTAGGAGGCCCCTCATTCTAAGTACGTTTTTGGCCTCTTCACCTTTTCCACATGCTGGCACGGAGAATATGCGGCATGCATCAGACCCCCGCGTGCCCCCTCCACACACACACACACGCGCGCACGCACGCACGCACGCACACGCAGCCTGATCGACGCACCTTGCTGCTGCACAACAACACAATCATCCTGACTCACTACAGTGTCCAACGACTGCCTCATTCACTGGAAGGCTATATCACACCTCATTTAATTCCTTGGTTAACATGCTCTCCGGAATTGAATTTACAAACTTAACTTATTCAGTCGAGAGCGGCGAGAGGCGGTGTACGGTACTGTAATGCTGCGTGTGCAGTAGTAGCGCTGATATAAATCTGCATTGAAGGAAGCTGAATAGCTAAACAACCTGCAGGTACCGTAAAAAAGGGGATGTCGAAGAAGAGAAGCTAGGTGATTTAACAGACCGCCTCGAAAACCTTTTGTGCGTTACAACGGTGTAATCAATGACTAAATCGTAAGACAAAGGCTTTTTGTTTTTTTTGTTGTTCTAAACGCCGATACTAGAGTAATGAGCTGTGGCACAAATTATGAGCAGCAACATCTTCTCATCAGCGCGTCCAATTAAGTTCTGGAAGATCATCCCTCGGATGGAGAGGAAAAAAATACGAAGCAGCAACAGCAGCAGCAGCAGCAGCTGTGTAGAAATGACTGGTGCGGCTTGGCGGTGCCGTGGTGGTTCTGTGAAGGCATGTGGATTAAAGAGGGCTCCCAAGGATTAGGAGAACCCTGGCTCCCAGGCCACGCGCACATTATTCATCCCCGCCTCCCTCCCTCCCTCCCACCCGTCCCACCTCACCCCTGCTCACCCTCTCAACCACCACCACCACCACCAACCAACCTCTCCTACCGGTGCTCCCCCATGTGACTCCCCTAGCCGCCCCCCATCCCCCCCCCCCCCCCACACACACACACACACACTTTCCCTGACAGAAGCGTAAAGCCCCGAGAACCTCTCTCCGGACGGCGGTGGCGGCGGGTTGGGAGTTGGGATGGTGTTAATTAAAGGAAAAGGTTAACTCACACGGGGAGGCGCGCAGGCAGAAGGCGGCATGCATGCATTTCGGGGATGGGGATGCTCCCTCGACGGAGCAGCTGCTCACGCTCCCCCCTCCCCTCCTCCCCCTCCTCCCCCCATAGGAGCGGACCGGGGGAGTAGTAGTGAGGTGGTGGAGGGGAGGGGAGGGTGGGGGGTGCGATCCAGGTGATAGGGGACAACCAGGATGAAGGAGTGACTGGGGCATTGAGGAGGATGGAGGAACAAGTGTTGCCAACTGCACCAAATTCTAAATGCACTACTAGTGGCTACTTCCAAAAATGCACTAGAATGTGTCTGGAAAGGAATAATGACCATTAAATGATAATTAAATCTTCTACATTCTCTAGTTGTGTAGACCAGGGGCTCCATTTTCATTATACCATCTTAACCCCTTATCCTAAACCCCTTATCATTTTTTTTTACTATTTTGAAAAAAACTTTTTGGAATAGTTCAACATGCCAATAGACACATTGTGAGCTTGTAGACATTTAAACTATTGAAAAATGTTCTTTTTAGTAGTTTAAAAAGTGTTTTTTATTTTTTTTAACTCTTTCAGAGTTACATCTGGTTAACCAACTTTCCATCATTTAGCCTGCATGGGGGACCACTGGTTGAAAACCACACAGAGAATGAGGGTTTTATCTCTGGCGCCTGCCAATCAATTTCGCCCCAACTCACTAGCAATAAAAGCACTAGAGTTTTTCCACTAATTTTGGCGCTAGGGGGGGGGCGGTCTGCAAAAAAGCTAAATATAGTGACAAATGGGACAAGTTGGCAACACTGGAAGAGGAGGAGGGGGGTGATTTGACCCTTCGCACCCGGGGGGGTAGCAGAGAGTGGTGGTTCCACTCAACCTGTCCAGCTCCGACCGGCCAGTCTAGGCCGGCTGGGGGGCTCCAAGCGTCCGTGGGCCTCGTGTGGAGCTGATTAGTGGTGTCCCAGAGAAGGGCCTGGTTCTCCCCAAACGCCCGCCCACACCTCTATTGTCCAACGGTGGGATGGATGCCAGACCCCATTTAGGAGGAGAGAGAGAGAGAGAGGGAATGTCAGGGAGGTGTAAGGAGGAGAAACAGGAGGGAAGGGATGGGGAGGATGAGAGGAAACCGAAATAGTCATTTTAAAAGAGGACAAAAAGACGTCTAGCTGGACACCAAAGAGGTCAGGGGGGGGGGTGGTTCAGGTGGGATTGGGACGGACGGACGGATGGATGTGGGGTGTGTGTGTGTGGAGGGGAGGGAGGGGGGGTAGATGTGTCTGTCTAGGTAGTAGAATTACCCCATCAAGATCCCGTACAGCTGTTGTGGCTGTCTGACTGCCGCCATGTGTGAAGCACTGTCTGCGGGAGATCATTAAATAATGATAAATTATCACTACCGTATTGCCCAAATATGCAACGGTATTTTCAAAAAGGAACATTCCATTTGGGAGACAGAGAGAGAGAGAGTTGAGGACGGTGGCCTAGTTTATAGCGCCGCAATGGCGTCGCCGCCGTTTGTTTTTGTATCAATTGGGAATAAATGATAAATGGATCAGACCTAGCAGCGATATTTTTAAGATTAATTTATAAAAGTTAATTAAGAGCACCTAATTTGATTAATATTAACTGTGCTACTACTACGCCAACGCGGCCCGTTGCGAGGGACGCGGAAATTTGAGATTTTAACGTCTATATTTTGAGGTTATTTCACTTTTTCGCAGTGTAGTTGGGTGTCCCTGGAAATTACTTAAAACTTAATTATCCCAAAAGTGACTTCTTTTTTCACTTTCAAAATGGGTTCTTTTTTCTCGCCAGGCGTTCTGTCACATCTGTCCTCAAATCCAATTTAACCCTCTGAATCCCATATCAATACTCTTGCAATCAACCATCCTGTCAAATCTCTCTCTCAAATCAAGCACAACGCTCTGAATACCTCATTAATTAACTCCCAATAACCACTTATGAGCTTTTAAAGGCAAACAAGAGGGAGTGAAACAGTTTTTTTCCACTCCCTCCCTCCCCACACCCCAAACAAGCCGAGATAATTACACATGCATCCTCGGAGAAGAAACGTTCCCAGTGGACGGCTGTTTGGTTTAAGGATTTGCTCTGTGGTTTTACTCGCCGGGGAACTCGCTCGTCGTTTGACTCTCAAGGTTTTTATAACTCTAACAAGGCTGTAATTGCCAAGGTAACCGACCACCTGATTAAGTCCAACTAAACCCATTCATACAGTATAATGCATGGAGGCGCAGTGGAGTGAGCGGAGTAGGTCACGACACGTGGAACGCCATTCAAAAGATGAGTGACTGAGTGTCTTTGTACAGCTAATCTCTGGCACCGTTGGTACGATCCACACTAAACTTCACACACACAATACCTAGAGGCCAACAACTGACTTCTGCCCCAAATATCACAATGGCCTGTTACGATTTTACATTATGCAATTCGGCATACACATCTCCATTGTCATTCGATCAACACAGATCTGCGTCATTTCCGAAATTCCATCCTGATTGGCTAAGATTGGATTGTGTAATCTCACAATCCACACCAAACGTTGCGCATACACACATTCCTTGGACGCCAACGACGAACCTCCGCCAGAGGCAGCTTCTCACATTTTACCTATAACTGCACCAATCTGCGTGAAATGGAGTATCCATGTTTGATGCTTGAGGAGAAGGAAAAATCTTTGATCTGCATTTTACACATATTCCTTTTAGAGCATAAAAAAACACTCCTCCAGATTCTGTCAAAATCTTTACACAGTAGGTATCTCTATAGCCATGTCCTCAAGATGGACATTTTACATCGTAATTGGCTCACATTAGCCTCCAAAGTTTGCATCGGCCTGTTATAGCGCATAGTAAATCTTTATATCACTCCATGAAGACTTATGGAGGCTAAACATCACACGCACTCTGACTGGTGGGTCTCCTGGTGGAGACCTGTGCCGAGGAGGGCACTTTTTCTAGTTCATACTCCGTTTCACAGGCTAGTGTCGCTTTGCGTTGACAAAATCCACACTGGCACCATCGTCCTGTTGTTTTCTTATATACTGTACAGGGTCACCGAAGAGCAATACAAGCAGTGGCTGTCATGTTACACCACAGCAATGTGAGCTTGTGGTTAAATGCTACTTGTCTCAACAATTCCATTTACTGCGCATCAACTCGCTGTGCGAGCGACGACACACAGTGGCTGGCAGCAAAAGTTTGCCAATATACTACAGTACGGCACGCATGCACGTGTCCGTGCGTGTGTGTGTGTGTGTTGGCGTGTCGCTGTGTATGTGCGCTACTACTGTGCGTATGGAGGAGGAGGCTGCTGCTCTCAAAGCCACAGGTCCCATGCCATGTGCCCTCCTTATTGTAACGAGTGCATTTCTCTCCTCAAAACTCTTGACTGGTGGTTGAGCGTGCTGAGGGGGAGACGGAGGGGAGACGGAGGGGGCTGGGTGGCTCCTTTGGAAGGAGATGGAGGCGGCAAAAAAAAAAAACTCAGTGTTAAGGTCCCATCTCTCCTGTCAGAGGGCTGACACGGGGCATCCAGGGACGCGGGGCCTCTGTTGCTCCGAGCCTGGACACTCACTGGCCTAGTTTCACCCCTCCTACAATATACCACCTAGAAAAAGAAAAAAAAAAAAAAAACACGGCAGCCCCATCTCATCTGTTCTTTACTGTCATCCTGACCCCAATGAACCACCCCCAACGCACACTCCTTTCTTTCTTTCTTTCTCTCTTTCTTTGGGGATTGGAGCGGGGGAAAAAAACATTCCACACACTGGAGCAGATTGTGTGATATCTGCGTATGAGTAATGCTGCACCGACAGATTCACAAAACACTGACAACAACGGCCCCGTATATATACAGTAATTTAAGAGAAAAACAACCCCCCCCCCCCCCGCCCAACAGGCCGCATTTTGTCGAAATGGCTCCATTCTCATGAGAGACTGACTGGCTTCTGTAAACAGATATAAGCTAACGCTATAACGCAAAATATCACTGCTAGTGAGTCGTTCCGGAACAAAGTCACAGGCAGAGAGTAGAGCATTGTTTCAAAACGTGCTTGCTGTCCAGGCACAGTAAAGGAGGGTCACCAACTAGATCAGTGGTTTTCAACCAGTGGTCTGGGGACCACCAGTGGTCCTTGACAGGCTTCCACGTGGTCTGCAGCTAAAGCGTTACAAATATTCATCATCATCTGAATTAGCCCAGGCCTACACAACTAGAGAATGTAGAAGTTTAATGGTTTGAATCTGTATTTGTTTCTGTCTTGTTTCTGAAATCCAGCCTGGAATTGTGGACAAAATCAAAAGAAATCTTGGGGTCTGTGTGGTGAAAATGTCCTCAAATGGTGGTCTGTGGCTCAAACGGTGTATTAATAGTGGGCCCTGGTATCAAAAAGGCTGAAAACCCCACTGAACTAGATGATGGCTAGTTAGGTACCAAATGGATCCTTACAGATCTGTAACTCTAAGAGTGAAACCATAAAAGGTCCATTTGGTTACATAATGTTACCGTGCACACTGCACAGGAGCCTGTGGTCCAAAAGAAAAAAGATCAAAATGGGGTCCGTACCCACCAGGGCTGGAGTGGGACAAAATTTCGGCCCAGTCATTTAAAAAAAAAAATGGACGTACAGTTGGTAACCAGATGTAACTCTTTGAGAGCGTAAAAATGAAACCAAATGGACCCTTGCGGGTCCATTTGGTTTCATTTTTACACTCTCAAGAGTTAAAATATTCATCTGAATTATCCCAAATCCACACAACTAGAGATCTAGGTTTGCCTGTTATGTTTCTGAAATCCATCCTGTAATTGTAGATAAAACAAAAGAAATCTTTGGGGTTTCGGGTCCGTGGGGCTAAAATGTCACAAAATGGTGGTCAGTACGTGGCTGAATAAATAGTGGACCCTGGTATGAAAAAGGTTGAAAACCACTGATATAGGCTAAGCCTAATAAGACACCTACACAGCCCTTTGTCGCTCACAAGAATGATCCAAGATAGAAGAGGGTTGATTTTTTCTCACTGGTAGATAGTCTTGGGCGGTATTGATTTTTTAATATCGGTATTGATAACATGTTAATTAGCTTGATATTCAATATTACCGGTATTGACTACTATGGCAAAGGTGTGCAATCAGAGTCGGACACGTTCCACCAGTCACATAGTTCTCAGAATTGCGACAATGAGGGGTCAGAAACTGAGCGCGCTGTTGTTCAAGCAGCCTAAAAAGGGGAAAAAATGGAGTTGGAAATACATTGTTTCCAAAAGGCCTAGCCCAAATAAGGGCTATTTTAGGCATGTGTGTAAAATGAAAATTGTTTGTTACAATTAAAAGTCTCATTGCTCATATTTTAATAGAATACAGTATAATGTTGGTATTTGACGATATTCGGTATTCGATATTCTTTATAGACGCAACGATATTACTGATTTCCAATATCGCAATAAACGGTATTACCGGTATATTGCCCAAGACTACTGGTAGAGCTACAATACAGGTCTGCCAAAAAGGGGGGCACTTTTTTTAAGCACCACATAGCGGCCCCCTATGGCTGCGGCCCACCAGGAGAACTCCTGGTACACCCTATAGCCAGTCCGACCCTGCAGCACACGCTTTGTTTTCTACCATTTCCGTCAACAGTTCCGGGAAAGGAACAATAATTGTTGACTAAACCGCCTAAGGTCATGGGGATCTCCCTTCAAAAGGGGGTTTGCTTTATGTGCTATGGTGAAACCTTTTAGTTTACAAATGGCATCGCCTCACTCACCCTAAAAAAAAAAAACATTCAAAGCCCTTCTGTGATGTGAATATGTAGCGCGTGTGGCGTGTCACTTCGCGGAAAATTCGGAGTGACACGAAGTGTACGACATTACGCGGTGCACCCCCGCACCGCGTAAATGTGGAAACGTCTCGCATGTCAGTAGGGTGCTCTCGCATGGCAGGTGTAAATGCTGCGGGTTTCTTTTTTTTATTATTTTCCATTCGTGCTGTCTTGTTCGACAACCCGTTTCTATTTTGATGTGTTGGCAATCCCTTTGCCAGACCAATAGCTTCCCCTCACACCTACACTCCTCTTTCATGTTTGCCTGCTTTATTCTCATTCTTGGTAGGAATCCTCTGGAGATACATAGTGCGGCTCCCTAATTTCCCTCGGGACGCATGCAAGAAACATACACTAGTGATTTTTTTTCCCTTTTTTTGCCAGGCATATGAAACATGGGGAAAACATTAGGATAGCAGATATCATGACATCTACTGCTGCCTGGGTCGCGTAGAGGTTCCTAAACTTGTCACTTTGCTTAAGTCCATATTCTTGCCCTTTTTTTGCTTGCTTGCTTGCTTTGTTTGTCTTGCCGTTTTGGTTCCCTTCCTTTGTTTAACAAGAACGGAGGGTGGGATTATTCCAAAGCGGCTTTTGTATTGAGCAGCACACACACACACACATACACACACAGCCAGTCAGACACACACACACACACACACATACACACACAGCCAGTCAGAGAGAGCGGCAGCGGCGGGCGGGCGGGCACAGTTAAGGGAGAGAATCCCGGGGGGATACGGCGTGCCCCGGTGGGTTTGGTTTGTACACCCGTCACACACATCTGAGGGGTGACGCGCATCACCGCTCCACTGAGGGAGAGCCTCTGCCATGTTTACTGTCATGTTCCTAGGTATGCTACGTGGCTTCAAACACATCAAACACATCTACAGGAATACTGATATTGGGGGAATGCCACAGGGAGCCTGGGAAATATACACACACTCCTCAAAAAACATACACACCACTGCTGTGCCACAGTCACAACACACAAACCGTTCCCAAACAAAGACCTAGATTTTTCAACTTGCTTGTATCTCCTTTTCTCTCTCCTTCGTCCATGTTCGCTTAGTGTTAATTATGAGAATACATATTCCTATACTCAAAGGAGAAAGTATTATTTGTTAAGACGGTTAAGGCAAATTAGAGGGAAAAAGGCGTTGTCAAATAGATTGTGTCTCATTTAGTGGCCGTTTACATGGTGATTTTGTCAATGTTGCTGTTCTGTTTTTTTGACTGTAGCATAGTTTCCATAGTAACAATGCCAACGGTGACACCCATGATGTAAAAGCAGTCCGTATAGCCAGGGGACGTCTTTGTTCAGACTGTGAGGGCTGATTGGAAACAAGAACGTTTAAAGAGGTCTTTCTGTCGCTCTCTGAGCGTCTGGCAAACAGGAAAGTCCGGAGTTTTAATTCAGAGTTAAGTTATAACTCCGGATAATATACACTCATTGTAGGCTATACCAGCAGTGCAGTTTTAGTCCTGCTATACCCTCAAAACAATCTGTCAGAAAATGGATTATTTTCTTGTACTCATTGTGAGTATGACTCAAAAACCTGACTTAAAGGGATAGTGACAATAAAAAAAGGTTTTGCGACTTCTTATTTATTTATTTTGTATTCTTTATCTTCAATTGCACCTAAAAAAACTGAACTTTTCACATTCAGTAGATTTTCAGTAGGTTTTCTGGCTTAAACATGCGCACCGATTCTCCGCTGAATGTTATGTTAAATGATAAGTGGTGCATTTATATAGCGCCTTTATCCAAGGCGCTTTACATACAGTAGCTTGTGCATCACATCCACCCATTCACACACACATATTCATCCACTGATGGCAGTGGAAACCATGCAAGGTACCTACTAGCACATCAGGAGCAATTAGGGGTTCAGTATCTTGCTCAAGGACACTTAAACACTAACTCTGTGGGAGCCGGGATCGAACCGGCAACCTTGTCGTTACCATCCGGCGACTCTACCCCTGAGCCACTGCCGCCCAACTGTAGCTCAAAAGCCTTCCAACCTCCACAGAAAAAACACCCACAGAGAACACCCACAGAGAATCCGCTGAATGTTCAAAGTTCAGGTTTGCTAGGTGTAATAGAGATCATAAAACCTAAGAAAAAATAAATGAAAGTAAAAGTCCACAAAACCTTTAACGGTTTGACAAGGCAGCGAAAAAGTCCAGCATGGCATCATGTGGCCGCGCCATGATTGACGAAGGACTGAACTGTCAACACCGATTTGACTACGGCAAAGTGCTCCCCTCCTGGCCTGCTGCGTTCCACGTTGTGTACAGTAGATCTGCGTGTTTGTTTGCTGTGTGCCATATAGGACTCAAGGATGAGGAGGATGAGGAGGAGGCTGGGGTGGGGAGGGGGAGCAGCCTGCAGCTCCTGCCTGGCTCAGGGGGAGGTTGGACTGGATTAGACGGCTGACAGCTGGGCCACATCTCTGGAGGCGCGGGGCGGAGAGGCCCCCTGTCTGCCTGCCTCTGCACCAAGTGTCAATTTGAGCATGAAGGGAAAGGATGGAGCGAGAGCCAAGGAGTAAGTAAGTGAGCGAAGTGGGGCCAGTGTGTGTGTGTGTGTGTGTGTGTGTGTGTGTGTGTGTGTGTGTGTGTGTGTGTGTGTGTGTGTTGTGTAGTCCTCGGTGGACGGACATCAGCGGTGCATGGGCCGTGCACGCCCGTTAGGCATCACGGAGCACTCACTGTTTATTTAGGAAAGGAGAGGAAGGGGCTTTGACTCGGGGAGCACAAATGTGTGGCCAGAAACACACAGGACACGAGACAAAGTGTGCTTACTGTACACAAGTATCTTTTTTTTTTACTTTTCTCTTTGCACTCCAATGTATTGTAAATAGCAAACCAAACATACCGTAGCGTCTGGGTAGTTAAATAAGTATGCTTACTTCAAGTAAACAGGAGATTTTCGAGAATCGCACAGACATCACAGCGAATGACCCTCATGTAAGTTGGTAAAGCTGTACAATTACAGTATCTGCAATGAAGACTAGAAGCTACTTCAGGATAAAAGACTATTTCATGCACCGAATATTCATCTGCAGAAAATGTTCCGCAGAACATGGCTAAAAAAATGCACTTTCAGCCTATTCAGCTTTCCTCCCAAATAGGTAGAAAATATATCACCAAATACTAGCGAATAGTGTATGCAATTAATGGATTCAGTGCTGAATAATGCATTAAGTGCTGAATGTTTTGTGGCCCCATGATTTTGATTAAAGAGTTCAGATTTTGTTGAAGTTAAGCTATATGAAATACTTACCATTAATATAGTGGTTGTATTAATTGATTGCCATAGTCCCTTGGTGGGAGTTATGCTCTGGTTTTGGTAAATGGTAAATGGTGCATTTATATAGCGCCTTTATCCAAGGCGCTTTACATAGATTGTGCATCACATTCACCCATTCACACACACATTCATACACTGATGGCAGTGGAAACCATGCAAGGTACCTACTAGCACATCAGGAGCAATTAGGGGTTCAGTGTCTTGCTCAAGGACACTTCGACAGTGACTCTGCGGGAGCCCGGGATCGAACCGGCAACCTTGCGGTTACCATCCGGTGACTCTACCCCTGAGCCACTGCCGCCCCTGGTTTTGGTGAAATATGGTGAAATATTAAGTAGTTCCAGTCATTTTGCTGAGGTCACTGGGGGCACGCAGTAAAATTATATTAATCCAAAACTAACTTCATTTGTATTGCTGACCCATTTCTAAAATATTAGCACATCACATGGAACTGTGTTTTCAAAAATGGACATGTGATAGAGGGGTAAAAAAATGAGCCAAAGTTGTGCCAATATTTAAGAAATAATTCAACAATAGAAATTACATTATTTTTGTGGATGTGCATTTACTTTTACTGCATGGCCCCAGTGACCCCCACAACATCACCAGGACTACTTAGTATTCACTAAAACCAGAGCATAACTCCCACCATGGGATTCTGGCAATCAATTAATATAGTTGACATCACTATATTAATGTTGTATTTCATACAACTTAAGTTCCATAATCATGTATTTTGCCATTTTACAGTTTTTACTGTAAGTTACAGATATGACATCCAGATGGTAGGAAAAAATCTATTAATCATATTCAGATATTCAGTATTCAGTTTTTTGGCCAACTGTTTTCTATGTTTGGTATTCAGTTTCGGCCAAGAATTTCTCTATCGGTGCATCCCTAGCATTTCACCGAAACAAAACAGACAAGTAATTAAATCTTACCCTCGATTATACGTGTTAATCTCTTCGATAATTCGACTTTCACCGTCAACCTGAAAACTTTTATTTATTGGACATGCCTTGATATATCATCTGATTGCAACACGCATAACAAGTGGCCATAATTCACTCCGGCAGCGCATCTTTAATATGAAGAATGTTCCGTAACCATAAGAGAATGTTCTATAATAGGTTTTCGCTGGTCCTGCGAGACACTGCATTGTGCGTTTTCCTTGCACTGAGACTCATGGGCCGTCCCTGGGCCGCGGCGGTGGCGGTGGTGGTGGGATTAGCCGGTGATGTTTCTAATGGTGGGAATGGGGTATAGTGGGGGTGGAGGCTATGCAAATGCGGGGAACGTCTCAGTGTTGATACTTGCTGATTAGCCGCATTAGCATTACATTATTGATTAGCATTTTAATGCATTACTTATTTAGCATTAGTTAGCATTATTTTTATTAATTATGCAGTGTTATTAGCAATATTAAAAACACTTTCACTGCTTTAGGCACTGACTTTTGTAGGGAATGGGGGTATAGTGGGGGTGGAGGCATTAGTATCAATGCATCCGCGCTCAGATCTTAAACACCCAACACCAACCACCGACATAACATTATCCGCCACTCCTCAGGATTGTGTTTGTGTGTGTGCGCGTTAACGAGGTGCGAACCTCGTGTCTGCCAACTAATGACATTGTAATGATCAGAAGACTCGTGATAAAGTCATCAGATGCCATGACATTTTACACGTTTCTCTCTCTCTCTGCACTGGGAGGGCGATTCCACACACCACCTCCCCATGGCAAGCGGACCCTGGATCTGCATCGCCTTAGTTGGATTTATCAATGTGGGGATTGTTGGCACGTCAATAGCAATTTAAAGAGTTGAATCTCTCCA
>CM076976.1:42810704-43054932 GCA_039105355.1 Benthosema pterotum
AAAGATCGAAAACATTACAAACGTAAAGACCAACAAGGTAGTGGATAGTGTTCTAAGGCCTGAACTATTTCAAAAAGTGTATCAAAATAGTAAAAAAAGGGTTTTGGGATAATGAGTTTAGCGTGTAACGGAAATGGAGCCCTAAATCTTCTAAATGTCATTAACATCAGGGCTTGACACTAACACTTGTCCGCTTGCCCGGGGCAAGTAAAAAAAAATGGTAGGGCAAGTGAACACTGTTACCTGGTTGCCAGGCAAGTGTGCAACTTAGTGCACTATAACACAACACAAGATAAATTTGTCTTGAAGGTGGTCATTGCACTCTGCCTCTGTGTCTTTCCCTGCTTTCTAGCTATCCACAATTCCAGGCTGGATTTGGGAAACAAAACAGGCAAATTAACATACACATCAAAATGACCATTAATCTGCTACATTCTCTAGTTGTGTAGACCTGGGCTAATTAAGATGATGAATATTAACTCTTGAGAGTGTAAAAATGAAACCAAATGGACCCGCAAGGGTCCATTTGGTTTTATTTTTACGTTCTCAAGAGTTACATCTGATTAACCAGCTTAACTGGGGATCACCTGGAAACCTCTCAGGGACCACTGGTGGTCCCTGGACCACCTGTTGAAAACCCTGGTTTAAAGCACCCAAGTAGGTAGTAAACTTAAATGTAAAATTTACAATATATATTTTGGGGGGCAAGTGATCATGACCTGAGGGCAAGTAGAACCTGACTTGCACTTGCCCGATGGGCAAGTGCCTCAGAGACCTTAGTGTCAACCCCTGAACATACAGTACATGTACAGTACAGTATATATATATTTCTGTTTGTCCAACAGCAGCAGCGTGAAGCACTGACAGTGGCGACCACCACCAGACTACATTTCCGATAAGTCCATAGCGCTCACCACATTAACACCGCCGGCGCCCGGCGTCCCCGAGAGTTTGACCGTGTCTTTACATAGCGCGTCTTTAATCAAAGGCATCCTCTCCAAAGAGCAGGAAAAGAAAATAATACTTAAAAGCTCCATTAACGGCTAAATCATTTTTAATTAGATCAATAAGCGGTGGTAAAAAAAAATAGGTAGGCAGGCAGGGAAGCAGGGGATGGGGAGGGAGGGAGGGAGGGAGGGATGCTCTATTACCCATTTTATCATCAAAGCGTGTGCGGTGCTAATTATGCTAGCAGCACCCAGTCAGAGCAGCCCACCGGAGACTGATAACAGAGGAATGCCCAGGGTTACAGTGATTGCACACGCTAGCACAACTCCCTCCACGACACCTCATTGGACAGGTTGAGTTGCTGATATTCATGCGAAAAAAAAAGTGGGAATGCATAATGGCATGGGGTATGGTGGAGGTGGTGGGTATAGGTTGGGGGGGTGGTCGGCAGGGTAGGGTGGGGTGGGGTGGAAGGGTTGCAATCAGGGCTGGATGTAACACTTCCCAATTGGGGGGGCAGGTGAAAATGGTATGGGGCACCCTGGGAAAACGGTGCGCTTTTGAGACTGTGAACGTTAGTTGCGGAAGTTACTGTATTTACAGTCCCCAGAGAAACAACCCTGTTCATTCCTCACTACTTGACTTGTTCACTCTTATTTTCAGAAAGAAAAAAAAAAAGATTCCAGCAAACAAAGCAGTTACAGAAGTGTGCAAAATGCACACAATTTCATCTTTTAAACATGGCTGAAAAATGACAACATTCGGCGGAAGTTAACTTACCGTAAGTCCCGTGTTTTCAGTCGTTTTGGGGTACAGGCTCTCATCTCGCCACGTGGATGAAGCCTGGAGATCAGTACAGGACGTATTAGGCAATTAAGCATCAATAATCAATAACAACATCAATTGCAACAGGCACGCGGCATGCATAAAGCTAAATACCTGACTCGGAGAGATTTCTGTTTTCTATGATGAAATGGTGTCGGTTTAGTGGTGCCAGAATTGTAGATAGTACCAGTATTAGTGTTTCAAATAGTACTTTGCACTTTGATTTGAAAATTGAAATATCTAATGAAATGTGGGTTGTTTTGCATGCCATCAATGTTTGGTGGGGCAATCATAGGGGCATTTAGGGGGGGGCGTTGCCCTCTCCCCATGCCCATGCCTAGATCCGCCCCTGGGTTGCAATATGTTTTTTTGAACCTGAGCTTGAGAGCTTGGCATCCCATTAGAGCCCGTATTGCTAATCAATGTGAGGCATTATAGGTTGTATAAATCACGCGGTGACACCTGCTGTACGGGTCGTTAACACACAGAAGTCACCAGGGGAGGGATAAGACAAGGAACAAAACATGCATAGTCAGTCACATACTGTACATACAATACCACAGCAATGGTTAAGCTTAAATTGAATCACAAGTGATGCTGAAATAAGATGGTTGGTGATAGATAGATAGAACGAACGGATGGAGACTAGTTTTGATCCAACTGGAACATAAAGTAGGCTACCGATTAATTGGGCCATATACACTGAATAGCCACAGGCACTTTTAATTCATTGCGTTAAAAATGTAGGGTTTTTTTTTTTTGCTTTGCTTGGCTTTGCTTTCGAATAATACCGAGAATGTATCAAATAGCTTGGTATTTGCGGTTCCTCCAATTAACAAACATCCCAGACCACCGGAGATGTATTTTTTCAAAACACAGGCAAGAAGAGAGAGAGAGGGAGAGAGAGGGAGAGGTTCCTGTGAAAATGTTTAATTGAGGATGTAGTTATTTTGCCTGAAAAGAAGAGTGGCTGGAAAGTGCACACGCAAGGCATTTGTAACCTGAGCGCGGTATACAGAGAGGGACCATCTGAAGACTCGCAGGCCCTTTGATGTCTCCTGAATACAGGCATAATGCATGTGTAATTAATAAGCCATTTGCATATGATGAACTAGGGCACTTAGTCAATGTTTCTCGGGATACAAATACCTGAGGAAAACAATAACAACGGAGAACATTAAAAAAAAGGGAGTCTACGCACAAAAAAGACAAATCTATGGCTCGCGTCGGATTAGGAATGCATTAGCAGCTAATTATGTCCTAATTGCCAATATTTTAGCAGGTGTTTGTACTTAACCATGTAGCAATGCCCTGGTGGAACAGGCTCATCAGCGCTGATTCTCAGGTGACTTCTCTTCTCCTGGCCCTGGGTGAATAGATTTGGAGAGGTGGACTCAGTCATGGTCAAAAAATATTTGGATGATAATGAATGCAGACTGCAGAGAACTCTCAAGATAATATCACTGCAAAATAACATAATGGCTGCTGCAGCTAACCATCAACCACTAAAACAACACTGTAAAACCAAGGGTTTTTAGGTCATAGACTCTTCTTTGCAACACTTTTTTAAACGTGTGTCACAGTATTGTAGATTATAAACAAAAAAAAAGAACATGTTTAATCTCAGGTAACAATTCGTAAACATATACAGTAGATGAGTTTACTTCTTACATTCAAAATCACTCATAATTGTTTAGAATTTAAACACTAAGGGCCCGATTTTCATTCCCCGTTGTCCCTAACGTTACCCGATACCCGCAGCGAATTCCCTTATTGCTATTTTGGTTACCTTTTCTCTTCCCTTAGCCACTATTCTTTATGCCGACACCGTTATTCGTGGCTGGAGGTGTGGTCATGGGCGTGTTTGTTGCGCAGTCCCTTAAGTTGCTAATTTCGTCAAATAGATTAGGGAACTAGATAACGCCACATCAGACCACCCCTTAACCGATCCGCGAAGGCAGAGCCACGTGCGCACGATGCGCGTCTGTGCGCCTTTGGAGATGTCCACAACTCCACGTGGAAAGGCGCCAGTTCAATTCATCTCCTTATTTATGCTGGATTGTCCTATGAACAGCTGTAGATTGCCTGCTGTCGGTCACTTCCTTGTGTTTAGGTAATGTACAGTATATAATATAATTAAATACATTCATTAACTTGTGACGCAATGCTGTAAATTGCAAAAAAGTCGGCAATTCGCGATAAAGAAAATGTTTTTTTGATCATTGATTTCTCGGTCAATTCTGGACCATTTTTTACATTTCAAAATGCAGCATGATGGGAAAAAGCTCCTCTTTCAGATGCTGTATAGAATATGTGGGTAGGTCTTCTCTACGATGCGGGATCGGGCAAACTATAACTGTCGGGGATTAGGCGGACCGTTTCCGCCTAATCCCCGACAGTTGCAGTTTGCTCGGTCCCGCATCGTAGAGAAGACCTACCCACATATTCTATACAGCATCTGAGAGAGAAGGTCTTTCCCGTCACGCTGCACTTTGAAATGTAAAAAATGGTCCAGAATTGACCGAGAAATCAATGATCAAAAAAAACGTTTTTTTGCCGCGAATTCCAGAGTTTTTTGCAATTTACTTTATAACATTTCGCAGACTTGGGATAAATGCACGCCACATACAGCAAAAAAACATGGAACATGTTTTTTCAACATAACATGTTGAATGGTAAGAAATGATTGAGAATTGACTGAGCTATAATTGTTTCAAAATGAGAGCATAATCTTTGAGAATAGGCTACTCATGCATGTGTGTGTCCTAAGCCCTGCTGCGTGCTTCGGAGGGTCAGACATAGCAGTAGGGATAAGGGAAATAGATAAGGGATGAATTAAAGGGAATGGCAAGACCAACACGGATTGGATGAAAGCTAAAAACGCCCAAACCACACCTATGCATAATTTAACGGGTAAAGGAGGTATTTAAGGGAGATGGCATGGTACGAAATTAGCGACTTTAGTGGGGGAACGCCTCTTCCCCAATGCTATGTGCGTTAATTACGCATAAGGGCTAATGTAACCAAAATCGGGCCCAAAGGGTTTTCGTGTGGTATTCGAGGTGCCTCGTGTGTTACTGTATTTTATACCCATAAACAGGGGCGGATCTAGGCATGGGCATGGGGGGGCAATGCCCCCCTAAATACCCAGTCTGCCCTCCCAAACACGATGCCATGCAAAACAACAAGACATTTCAAACTAAAGTGCTTATATTTAAAATGATTTGAAACACTACTGCTGCTACTAACTAACTACAGCTGTGGCACCACTAAACCAACAGCATTTCATCATTGAAAACAGAAAAATTCTCTGAGTCAGACCTGTAGCTTTATGCATGCTGCGTGTCTGTTGCAACTTCAACAACAACTGATGTTATTATTGATGCTTTACTTGACTAATAAAAGTCCTGTAACCGAAAATGCCATGGGTGCGGCTTCATCGCCCGCGGCGCGAAGCAACACAGGTGATGAAGACGCCCCCATACCATTTTCTCTTGCCCCACCAACATGTTTTCTTGCCCCCCCAAATGGGACATGTTACATCCGCCCCTGCCCATAAATAAACTTTGGCATTACAGCAATGTTACAGCAGTTTACAGTGAACTACTACTGAATACAACTAGACTACCATTAGCACAACAGTACTACCACTGCCGATACAACTCCTTATTAAAACTACTAATAAAAGATAAACAAAATGATCCACACACACTTGAAAAACGAACATGCGTGCAATTTATAGTTCAAAGAGGCTGCATTCTTTTCTTTTTTTTTGCCAAACATTTTTTGGAGCAATCAAAGACTCTGGGAGGTGGAATTCTCCAACCTAATAAAACGGCGAATGTAACCCAGAGCCTGATTAAATATTGAGCTTAGGAGATTTGGAGGTCTTTTTTCATTGGCCTGCTGACACTTGGCAGCGAGGGAGCATCAAACTCTCATAAGTCCCTGGAGTTGGCCCTCACCGGAAAAAAACTGCTGAGGAGGCACATAATAAAGCCTTACTATACTGTATATACACAAGGTCTGGAAAAAAATGGACCGTCAAACTCAAAACTTAAAAACTGTACACAAATTAGAGATTATCTGGTCTCGTTTAAAAATATATTCACTAATAGAGAATGCTTTTTACTTTTAACTAGTTTGAAAGGTGTATCGATCGAGGTCTCAACGGATTGCGTTGAAAAGAAGCCATCTGCACTACTAATTGAACTGTGCCAACCGACTTTTGTTGCGGAAATGGGAAGTATTATGTCGTGTTGTGTTGTTGTATTGACGTGGGTATTTCATTGTGCAATATCCCCCACTGATGTCTGGGTATTGCGTGCGTATATAACCCTAACCTCATCATCAGTTCGACTTGTTTTCAGGGTAAAAATTTGCACAGGGAATTTCAGAAGATGGGGTAATAATGCAACATATCCTTGTCGTTGTTATTGAAACTAACCCCCAAACAATCACACCGTACAGGTCCTTTGATATTCGCCTCTCGGGTTCGTCTTGAAATACAACCATTTCCCCAGGTCACAAGCTCTCTATCCCCATGACGTATCAAATATCACTTCAACTTTTTCCCCCCCTCCATCTTTTTTTTTTCTCTTTTCTCCCTCCCCATTCTATCTCCCCACACACATACCATTGTATTGTTTCGACCTTGAATGAGATGCTGTCAGGCGCTTTTTAGAACATAAGCGTTGCAGTTTCCCCCATAATCCTCTGGGAGCGTTGAGGTGAGAGCGCTGTGGCCCAGTAGCACTCTGAGTGGCTGGCAGCGGATCAAAAGCAAACGAGGTTCCCGAGCTCATTCCAATTATAACAGCACACACTATCAACTACAAATACAAACAGCACGTAAGTGATAGCGCTGGTGGCCTGGAGGACTGCTGCCAGAGAGAGCAGGCAGCATGCTAATCAGGATACCTCTTGCCATGGGCTATTTAGGGAATAGCCTCTCATCCCCACCAATTCCCAGCGCCATAGCCAGGGAAAAAGAAAAAAAAAGAGGAGAAAAAAAGAGGGGGAGTGAATTCCCCCAGTGCACAAATCCAAGGACAAAATATTAGAAAAATGGATCTTTATCTTTGCTCTTGGCCAATATCCATATTAATTACAAAAAAAAAGAGATATACACAAATTCGTACGTGCTGAATTAAATATAAAGTGATTTGTTAAGACATGGAGACTTGCGTGTGTGGCCTCGGTCTGTGGGTTTAATTGTCTGCTCTCATGTTAATTTGATGACAAAAAAAATGCAACGGAGGTATAGATATAAGAGCAACACGCGACTTAAAAACCACCCATGATGATGATACAGCCCTGCTTACATATTCCATTCAAAGCTTACATCCTTGGAGGTAGCCTATAGAGAGACAGCCATTCCAGTGGTTTTCAACCAGTGGTCCAGGGACCACCAGTGGTCCTTGAAAGAGTTCCAGGTGGTCCCCAGACTAAAGGATGGAAAGTTGGTTAACCAGATGTAACTCTTTGAGAGTGTAAACATGAATAGTGCTGGTGATGTCGGGTGACTCTTTGAGAGCGTAAACATTAAACCAAATGGACCCTTGCGGGTCCATTTGGTTTCATGTTTACGCCCTCAAGAGTTAAAATATGCATCACCTGAATTAGCCCACGTCTACACAACTAGAGAATGTAGAAGATTAATAGTCATTTTGATTGATCTGTATGTTTGCCTGTGTTGTTTCCCAAATCCAGCCTGGTACTGTGGACAAAAGCAAATTAAATCTTTAGTTTTGGGGTCTGTGGGCCTAAAATGTCCTCAAATGGTGGTCCGTGGCTCAAATGCTGAATAAATAGTGGGCCCCGGTATCAAAATGGTTGAGAACTACTGCTCTATTCAGTATATAGCCTATACTGTATTACTGTATATGCCAACCAGGCAGCCAAACAAATAAACAAACCCAATCACGTCACACTGTTTACTATTTAGCGGGATCATTCATATTAAACCACACCTTCTCGAGCATCCAGTTAGTTGCCCATGCTATAGTGATTTATACTGTGTAGACTGGCATGGGGAGGGCTGGAGGGGGGGGGGGGGGGTGCGCGGCGGGGCTGGTACGGATATTCACTAACATGCGCCCCCCCCCCACCACACGGATCTAACATTTCCCAATAAGGGGGGCAGGAGAAAATGGTATGCGTGCGGTTTCAGGACTTTTATTATTAGGCAAGTAAAGCATCAATAATAACATCAGTTGTTGTTGATTTGTTGAAGTCACCGGTACAACAGACACACAGCATGCATAAAGCTAAAGGTCTGACTCAGAGAGTTTTCTGTTTTCAATGATGAAATGCTGTTGGTTTAGTGGTGCCACAGCTGTAGTTAGTTAGTTAGTAGCAGTAGTGGTGTTTCAAATCATTTTAAATATAAGCACTTCCATTTGAAATATCTCAGTTTGTTTTGCATGCCGCCATGTTTGGTGTGGCAGTCTGGGCATTTAGTGGGGCATTGCCTCCCCCACCCCCCCCCGTGCCCATGCCTAGATCCGGCCCTGCACCCCACCCGCGCGGACAACCCCTCAGAGCTTGGCGTCTCTCCAGAGCCACGCAGGGGCGCGGCGGTGTACAGCGGGAGCCTGAGCGAGAAGCACACATTGTGCACCGCGGGACCCCACCAGCCCCGGCCCGAAGGCACAACTCTCAAGGACATGGAGAACTGGGGCAGAGAACTTCCAAGCTTCCCACTGCTAGGGCAGGCTGAGCGAAAAGAGGGAAACTTTCCAAACTGTCTGTGTTTGTTTGAACGTGGCTGGTTTGATGTGTTGGTAATGAGCAAGGCAAACAGATTAGTGTCTGACTCTGAGACACACGTGGTCATAAGACTTGCCAGGGAGGGTTTTTTACACTTACCTTTAGAAAATCGGAGGATATATATGTGTTTTTGCGCTGCTCCGTTCCAGGCACGGGCACCCTCTGACGACGTGCATGGATGTGGTAGAATCAGAAACTAAATTATAGTCATCATTACACAACAATCATGCTAAAGGCTCTGGTAGTGTTAGAAAAAGCACTGCACTTTTCCCATTGGAATGCATTATGAGGTGACTTCTTTCCACCATCTTTGTTTTCCCGGTCACAGGTGATCGATGTGTCACGTGACGTCGTGACCCATAGGTTAACATACAGCGCCATCCAGTGCCATTGGGGGAAAAAAGACGCCAAACAGGTCATTGGAAAACAAACTAAAAGGTATGGTATTGGTAAGTGATTTCACTTAATTCAAACATTGCTATTTGTCTCCACCGAAGGTGGGGACTATAAAACGCCCTCCGTCCGTGCACGTCCTAAGTCTGTCTGTGGCACGACGAATCTGTCCGTCCCATGATTACAGCATGATGAGGTAATCTCATCAAGCATCATAATACCATCATAATACCAGTGAACGTTCAAAGCTGAGCACAGACGGTGGAGACCTGGGTACAGGTATAGGAGGAACCCTGAGCTTGAGAAGCTTGAGATGACATCATGATGAGGTCATAGGTATGAAGGTCATAGGTTATGGATATAAAACGCCCTCTGTTCGTGCAGGCAGCCCGTCCATCCCCCGAATCTGTCTGTCCCACGACTGTCTGTCCGTGCACGCAGGCCGTCTGTCATGAGGTCATGACGACATGACCTCATGACTGACCCCAGATATTTTTTTTCTTGAACTCTTCCATAGAATTTGAATGATTTTTTATTTGCAACTGAAATGAAATAGAAATTTCAAATTCAGAAAAGACATTAGTATTTTATATATATTAGAATAATATCATCAATTCTTGAGCCCGGACGGTGGAGACCTGTGCCCCGTAGGGGCACAATCTTAGTTCAAACATTGCTATTTGTGTCTTGTCCTTTTTTTTCCAGCAATACTCTATAATACTCTATAATCCCTATAGAGTATTGCTGACCATATAAGGAGTTGCCCCCCTGTCCTGGGGTCAATAAACCCTAGTCATGGTCAGGCCTTTAGAATAAAAGGCCTTTCGTCCAATAAGGATGGGAGGGGCCTTCCTCCTGTTGTTGGCATGTTGTAATTCCCCTCCTTACAAATAGTACAAATAGCTTCAGAATATAAAAAATCACCCCGGTGTGAAGTGAGGCGTGCTCTTATTGCCATGTACATCATCACACATCACCTTATTCTCAACCAATCTCCTACCCCATCATGGCCAGCCAGTTACAATTTGCATCCTCATTTTTGCACTTCAATGCTTGTGTTTACACACTCAAAGCTGGCTAGCGCCCCTCAAAAATATAGAGAGACGTGGAAAGCGAAGGAGTGAATTACAATGACAAGGGAAGGTGCTCATAAATATAGCACTCCGTCTTCAAGGAAAAATGATATCTGGTTTTGTCTTTGCCAGTGTTTGTCTGCATTGATTCATCTCCCTGTGTTTGTATTTCTGTCTCTGTACATCCAGAGTCTAATCTTGTAGTCAAATATAATTACAGACTTCTTGCAATAATACTTTCAGCCCCAGTGAGTGATACATCTCGGATCAATGGCTTATATAGCCTCCTCGTATCCATGATGAAGGGAGAGCTAATCTTTTTCTTTTCCAGACAAATACAATCTGAAAATGGAGATGACAGTTTACTAGAGTCCAAGTATTGCACAATATGTTAACCTAAATGAAATGATAAATCTATATATAAATACTGTCATTTATTTTATATGCATTGCAGGGGCGGATGTAAAATGTCCCATTTGGGGGGGAGGGGGGCAAGAGAACATGTTGGAGGGGCAAGAGAAAATGGTATGGGGGAGGCTTTATGAACTCGCACCCATACCATTTTCAGTTACAGGACTTTTATTAGTCAAGTAAAGCATCAATAATAACATCAGTTGTTGTTGAAGTTGCAACAGACACACTGCATGCATGAAGCTAAAGGTTTTACTCAGAGAGTTTTCTGTTTTCAATGATGAACTGCTGTTGGTTTAGTGTTGCCACAGCTGTAGTTAGTTAGTAGCAGTAGTAGTAGTGTTTCAAATCATTTTAAATATAAGCACTTTAATTTGGAATATCTTGGGTTGTTTTGCATGGCATCGTGTTTGGGGGGGGGGGGGGGGGCAGACTGGTTATTTAGGGGGGCATTGCCCCCCATGCCTAGATCCTGATGCATTGTAGAATGTATTGTGGACACATTTTTCTTGAGCTACAGCTGTGTGGAAATATGAAAGCAATATGATGTAAAACATGTACATATACAGGGGGTTTTGTGTGATAAAAGTCAATGCACAAAATGGGTCGGCTTCAAACGGGAGTCTTTGATTCTGCTGGGAGACAGCGGCGGTCTGTCTCCCTCATTGTCCTGCCAGTCAGCAGCTCAGGTTCGCCGTGGGTCAGCCCCCTCTCTCCCCACATCAGGGGGAAGGAACCACACTGATCTGAGATGGAGTACCCCCGACCAAAGCTGACCACATCGACCCACGGCCACCATCCTGGGTCTCTAATGGAAGTCCCGGGTGTCCGCGCGCCTCCTCCCCTCTCCGGCGCGGGCGTCAAGTCGAGCTTTACTCATCATCAGAAGCAGCAGGCCCCCGGCGCCCCCGCCCCTCCCCGCCTCTCCCCAGGACAGGGCTTTTTGGGAACATTGCAGACAGATGTGTCCAGATGAACACGTTCTAATTTGCGGTACCCAGGTTAATGCTCGGCCAGAGGCCCCGGAGGATCGATAGCTTTATTTCCCTAAAACGCCGGCGTGGCGAGAAGCAGGCACACTAGGTGATTTTAATACGACCAGTGTCCCAGTGAGGACTGGGCCATATTGATTGTGCCCATGCGGACCTACGTGCCGCCTTCTGGGGAAGGATCTATTTGTGTCACCCTGGGCTGGTGGATGGGTATGGGAGGCTGCACTGGAGGAGTTGGAGGAGCCCAGCCAATGGAGGATGCCAAAAACATCAAAACAGCCATGTTTACAGATTACCCAAAGGGAAAGCAAATTACGGCAATTATGCAGGCTGTGGGAATACTGATATCAGCATACCTGCTATTTCTCCCAGAGACTTACTTTTATGGGGATGGCACACAGCACAGCACACAAAACAAAACAGCACACTCCGGTTTTGATTTGAACGGCTTCTTTAGACCCTCAACAAATGACGGGATTTAAACAAAGCAGCCCCATCAAACGCACACATGCTAAACACCTTTGTAGGAGATCACCTTAATTGTGTTCCTCTTGTTCAGAAATATTTTCAAATGTTAAACCAGATATAGGTATTTTATATACAGTATATATACACCAGTATAAATCTGTGTGGCAAGCATGTTTTCAGCAAGATTAACAATGCACCTATAAGGCTATACACACCATGCAGGCTCTAACACACTTTTCCCAGACAATGGCAATTAATCACTCACTGTTAACAGCCCAAATTGCTGTAAAGAAAGTGCAGGCACGTTTACCGTTACAGCGGTTTGTGTCATACATCAGAGCCGAGAGAGAGAGAGAGAGAGCAGTCTTATCCAAATCACAGGCCTTTGTTTGCTGCTGTTGTGACATATTCATGACTGAGGCCATAATAGTCAGATTCCTGTTATTTCCCCCAGGGAGTGCAGAGAGGATGGTGTCACATCCAATTACTGCTGCACACTGTAGAGGTAAATCAAAACTCATGCTATACGAACTCTGGAATCTAAGGTGTACATATGGGTGCTGCACGTATGTGCACACACACACACACACACACACACACACACAGTGTTGCCAACTTGGCGCATTTGTTGCTATATTTAGCTTTTTTCCAGACCCCTCTCCTAGCGCCAAAATTAGTGAAAAACTCCTGGCGGAAAATCTGGTGCTTTTTTGCTTGTGAGTTGGGGCGAAATTGGTTGACAGGCGCCAGAGATAAAACCCTTGTTTTTCACCATTTTTCCTACTATGATAGAGTAGAGATCTACTCTTGAGATCATAAAATGAAACCAATGAAACCAAACGGACCCTTTCAGGTCCATTTGGTTTCATTTTACGCTCTCAGTTAAATCATATTTATCCATCTGAATTACCTAATTTTCACACATTTAGAAAATGTAGAAGAATTGCTATTCTGAGCAACATTTTGTCAGTTATTTCTCCTAAACTAGCGCATTCTAGTGCATTTTGGAAGTGCCACTAGTGCATTTTGGATTTTGGCAGTTGGCAACACTGCACACACATACATAGGCATGCTTGCGCACACATGCACGCACACACACACACACACTCACATCATGTTAGCCCAGCAAGATTAGCACAGAAGGGAACAGCTACATCAACATTGATAGCAATATTGGAAAAGACATTCTGTCGGTTACTTGGAGGTCATGTATGGATTAGGTAGGGAGATTGGGTTGGCTGTAGGCCATTGGTTGTTATTTCCTCAGAACATAAATTGACACAACACGGGATCCCAGGCAGCCATAATGTAATGGCAGACATTTTTTTTTATGATTATGGATCTGTTTGGAGACATGGAAAAGATTGGAAATTGCAGATGAAGGATGCACTCCTGATTGTAAGGGGGGGGGGGGCGGGGGGTAATCAATAGCCGAGTCCTTGGGGTCAAAGAGTTCCCCTGACCAGTGTATTCTCTCTGCATGAAGGTACACCTTTATGAACGCTTTGTCTGTTGTTGTTTTTTTGCTTTCACGGTAAAGGCTTTAGGACGGCTGGCGGTGGTTTTTGGACGGTGGTTGGTTGGTTGGTTGGTTGGTTGGTTGGAGGGTATCTCAGCAGAGCATAGCCCCGTTTCACCCTGGAGCAGTGCAAACGCTCCTGCCCAATAAAGCAGGCTGCATCCCCAGGGCCCCTCCCTCAAGCCTCCAGTCAGCGCTTGTTTTTGCACCATTTATTTAGTGTGACACATCTCCAATTAAACTGTGGAGGCTGCTGCATTTCCCCCATAACTACCTCTTATACCTCCCCATAGACTTTCTGTCACACCGAGGGTGTGTGTGTGTGTGTGTGTGTGTGTGTGTGTGTATGGGTGTGTGTACGCACAAGAGAGAGAGTGAGGGAGTTCGAGGGGGGGGGGGGGTGGTTAGACAGAGAGAGTGGAAGAGAGAGTTTGAAAGCAAAGAGATATCACATCTTGCCTGCCAGCTATGATCACAATGTCATTTCCCCCTCAGTGGTTTTAGAACCCCCCCCCCCACCCCCCTATACTGAAAGGTGCCCTGAATTATAATTATCAAAATATTGAACAAGATAATCATCCTCTGAAAATGTAGCCTACTGACACCTTAATGTTTTGTCTTCATGCTGTCACAATTAAAGTGGTGCAGGAGTGTGCTTGCCCCCCCTTCATAACAATAACGTAAAAAGGATGATAAAGAATTGACAAAATGTCAAAAGAAAACTGCCTTTGCATAGTATCAGTGTTCCAGCTCTGGTTTAGATTCAGGGGACTTTAATATAATTTACAGTAGCCTACAATAACTGAGTAGTTTGAGGTGGAGTTGATGATTTTCTAATTCATCTTCCCCCTCCATTTTATTCTATTTTTGTTGACAAGCGTCCATAGACTTTAAAAGCACGAGTGCTTAAAAAATATATAGCCTATTTGATGATGAAGAGGAGGAGACGCACTACTGCTGTCACCCCCCTCCCTCTCCCCCCAACGGCCCCAGACACAGTCACAGGAGGAGTGACTTTGTCCGACCCCAATACCGTCTGCGAGAGCGCAGCTGAGGGCGGCAGCTGCCAGGGAGGACTGGTGGGGGAGCGCCCAAAACGCCGGCTCTGCCAAGCGGAGGGGCCGGGGGGGAGCCCCAGTGGCAGCTGGGAAGGGTGGGGCGGCCAGCTGTGGAGCAGCAGGATGGTGGGGTGACTGGGAGATGCCACTAGACCCGAGCGGTGTAGCCTACACATACACATATATATACGTACATCTATACAGTATACATTCCACGTGAGCGCTGTTTACACACATAGCCTACACAACGACAGACGAGGACGAGGAAACGTAGGCTATAACCATGACAGTGCCACCTCTCGACACTGTTAAGTTAAGAGATGGATAAACGCAGGCAGCTAGTACTGTAGTGCTTCGCATCCGCATCCGTAGGCTAATCAGGGGCGGATCTAGGCATGGGCATGGGGGGAAATGCCCCCCTAAATGCCCAGTCTGCCCCACCAAACACGATGCCATGCAACACAACCCAAGATATTTCAAATTAAAGTGCTTATATTTAAAATGATTTGACACACTAATACTGCTACTAACTAACTAACTACAGCTGTGTCACCACTAAACCAACAGCATTTCATCATTGAAAACAGAAAACTCTCTGAGTCAGACCTTTGGCTTTATGCATGCTGCGTGTCTGTTGCAACTTCAACAACAACTGATGTTATTATTGATGCTTTACTTGCCTAATAAAAGTCCTGTAACCAAGAGAAAAGAGAATGGTATGGGGGGCGGCTTCATCGATGAAGCCACACCCATACCATTTTCTCTTGCCCCTCCAACATGCCCCCCCCCCCAAATGGGACATGTTACATCCGCCCCTGATCCGTAAACACAAGCACACTCATCATCAGAGCCGAAGCAAAAAAAAAAAAAAAAAAAAAAAAAAAAAACCCAAGCCGTGGCCCCTCTTTAACACCATCGCGGCTCTCCCATCACGTGCTTCGGCCACACATCTGGCGCACCATCTGTATCACTCCCCCCGATGTGACAGGTAGTCCCTCTCCCTCTCTGGAGGGGGAGCAGAGTGGGGGAGAGAGAGGCTCGCGGAAGGTAATTTTGGGTGTAAATGTGCCCTGGACCTCTCTTGGATGCATCTGGACAGAGCAGACATGCCGCTGAGTCGGGTAAGGCCATTACCCGTTGGAAGTGGGGCTACCTGATAGCACTTAAAGCCAAAACAAGTATATCATGCTGTCAAAGATTGGACAGCGGCAGTGATAGTAGCCTAGTAGTGTGCACTTTGCGCATATCGGTTATTCACATGGCTTGAGTGTCCAACAAAAAGGGGCAACGATGAAGAAAGCGTTTTTACGCAGCGCTACAAATTAAATGAGTCGAAATATATTAAAATTCTTGCATTTTATTATATTGTACAGTTTTACATTGCAATGACAACTGTGACCACCGTTGCAGGGTGCAGAATGAAAATATTAAAACATCAGAGGATGGCAAAGACTCTTCATCCTCAATGCCATAATACATAATGGGATCGATATAGTGTGCAATATAGACATGATAGCCAGTGATATAAAACGGCACACTCGAGTCTTTACTGTGAAAATGATGGAATCCATGTCAGAACATTTATTTTTCACATCCTTATGTTACATTATTTTGAAAGTAACAATGTTTATTATTCACATACACTACCATTTGAATGACATCAACTGAGAAGATTATTCAAAAGGATAGTTTTCCAGCATCGTCACTCAAGACTAATAACGCATTTGAGAAATATGTTAGGCCTACTACACGTACGATCTCTCCAATACCCGTTTGCAGTCAATGGACAATCCCCCTGTTCGGGCTGCTAAAGGTAAAAAATAAGACCCTCATGGAAACACAAGCAGGGCCTTATGATTTCTAGTGGTGTCTATTAAATATGCCACCTGTTTCAGGCACATATTGGTCTAATAAAGCCAATTATTGACAGAAAGACTGAAGAGGGTTTTAGTGGCACAGGCTGTCAATATTCACAAAATAAGACATTGCGCCTGTGCCAACATTATGCCAATTCATGCATTTTAACCGAATAAATGCTCCAATTCGAGGTGTAGTATTTTTTATTTGTCTGTCAGGGCTTTTCTTTGCGACTCAATTACATTTTTGTTGTTACCCAAAGCAGTCCCATGGTGTACAAGTCACAGAAGTAGCCGTTTAGAGCTGGGAAATTATACAACTCATTTCAACAAAGTACAAAGAAGGGGACAAAATAACAAAAAAAAAATGTGCTGGCTGAAAAAATAAAAAACAAAGAAAAACAAAACAAAAAAAGAAAAAATATAAAATTCATTGACACATACACATACAGGAAATTATCAACACAGTATTTAGTACTAGTCTCCAAAGTCTTACAAAGTTAGCTCCATCTAAAAAGCATAAAATATATATATTTTGTACATCACATAAATTTGACCATTATGACGTGTACCATGGCCAAAGCAGGAAGTTTCGTCTGTGTCTCTCTGCATGGTGCAACGCCTCGTCTCAATGCTTCCCTACTGCTGGCATTATTGCTTCTTACATTATGGACAGGGAGTATTGACAATCAATGCACCACACCGGACATGACATCTGCGCGTTTGTGTCATTATGTGATAATAACCAAAAAGGTTGATAGTGTGTTTGCCCAATTCACAATCTGCAATGCTAAAACATAAGGCAGCTCTGTTTTCTCACCGTTTTCTTTTTTTTTCCCCCATTAAGGCATTGCTACTTTCTGAGACATACTGAACCAGAGGAGGGTGGATCCCGGAATTTGACACATTGGAGTCAATATTCACTATAATAGATTTGTACAGGTAGGTTAAGGACAATGGCCCAAACATGATGGGAACAGTCGAACAGAGAGAGAGAGAGAGAAAGGTGTCTTTTGTGATTGGATTTGAATGTTTTGTGTAAGTTTCTGAGAGTGTCTTGTGTGTGTGTATCTCAGGGAGCTGCGGCCATTAATAAAAGTCTACTTATCAAGTTGACCAGAGGCCAAAGCTCAAGACAAAGAGGTCAGAGCAGGGCTGTGTGGGTTGCTGTGACCATCTCTCATTGCTGGTAATTTCCATATTGACCCTGCGAAGAGAAAAGACGGCGTAAATGTGCTTGTCTCATCGATCGTTCGTCTTAAACACAAAACACACGCACATTGGCAGTGGAAAAGAAAAATCTAATATCCATAAATCTTAACAAGGGGGATGCAACAAGCCACTACACTTTGACTGCATTTGCTGAGTTTGACCAGCAGGTGGCAGCATGGGATCACGACTTTGTGAGAAGTGAAATGCAGCTTGATGCCTTTTAGCTTTTCTGCAGCAATGGCTGATGATGACACTACTCCATATCGACTAACAAGAGTGGTAAGTTGGCTATTATGGCTAAAAAAGGTGCAACAACAGTAGTCAATGCATTTCTAAACAGGGGTCGAAGTATGCTTGACGAAGTAGAGCTGTAAAAATGCATAGGAAATACACGACAATTGTAAACTTGGATGCAATTCTGATTTAACATCAATAACAAATACAAAAAACTTTGAATTTATATCAAAAGCACATAGGCATACTCATTATAAACATTTTTGTGGATAACTGCATGGAAAAAAGGACACAGAACCAAAGAATATGGACTTTTTTTTGTTTGCTCTTTTAGTATAGACTATGCATGCTGTGTGTTTTTTTTTTGGGACCTCATGACTTTAAGAGATTCGACCCCTGGTTACAAAACAAAAAGGGGGGGAGAAAGGAAGAAAAAGATGGAAAAAAAAGATTAAGACAAAAAGAGACAGAAGAAGAAACATAACAAATGCAAATCAAAGGCTAGGTGGTCAAACGTCTATAGATTGGACGTTGAGGTCGTCTTCACAGCAACCATTTACCTTTGCTTCTTACAGAGCTAGTCAGAGGGGTTCAAATCCCCGGGGTCTTTATTTCCTCATGTGTCCCTGAATATTCAAAGATATAAAGATATCAAAGTGTAGCTGTGGACCCCCACAGAAAAGACCACAAGGAAATAACAGGGCAACAAGTAGATCTCCCTGTCAACACCATAGAGCAGTGCATTACGTTCAACGAGAGAATCTGCTTTATAAAGAAAAACGCCCTCATATTCCTCTTCTGCCCTGGAGTGGCATGCCTTATTAGTCAGGACATATTACGAAAGCCCTCTAAAGTCAGCTAAAGTAAAGACTTGGAACTAAAATATATAGCTGAGTTTAACTCATCAAACTGTCTTCAAAGTACACCTACCCGCCCCCTCCTAACACAATGACAGCATGCACAAAATACCTCCCTCACACATCTTTTTACGTAAAAACATCACTGATACTTTCTGGAACCCTGATTTCAGTGCGAGCTACACAAACTATAAAACAGTAATTCATACTTCATTGTACGACAGCGTTGCTTGCAGGAAAAAAAATAACCGCTTTCCAGCGAGCAACGTGGTTGTATGATGGAAGTATACAGACATCGATTGCTCTAAAGGCTTGCGATATAAACATAAAAAAGAGACACACTAAGACTCGTAATACAGACAAAGTGTTATTTAATGTCCATCTGGTGGTGGTGCCATACTCACCTGATCGTAACCATAAGGGCGCTGCTGCTGACCCTGTGGGGGTCCGGGTTGAGGAGGGCGATAAGCCCCGTACTGCTGTCCCTGCCCCTGGGGGTAGTTGGGATACTGCCCGGGGGCATTTTGGGAGGGGCCTGGAAACAACAGAATGAGAGTGTCAGGTCAAGTTAAAGGTGCGTTCAATCCCAGTAGAGGCCTGACCTCTCTGTTTCAGCCGTGTCGGCAAAGTCCCCGGATTGGCTGCACAAATCGTATACCTTAAGCAAACAGGACACACTCATTTGCATAAGACTGCTTCAGTTCAATATATTTAAACATAATAATCGCATCATTAATATTTAGAATTGTTTCGTAGGTTGTTGCAAAGGGTTTGCAAGCGTTGGTACATCTGTCTCAGGCAGTTCGGTTGGATGAATGAATAAGAAAGAGAGAACATTTCCGGGGGTTCGGGACAATATTAACGCTGATTTGCTAATCAGGACACAATGTGTGGAACCGTCTTTCCCTTGACTTTGTATGTAATCACAACAATCCAGGTTTGAATGCAGCTTAAGAGTTGTGTAATCTAGACACCATGTGTCACCTCAACATCTTCACCTATGCTTAAAGTATCTTCAACTTCTGGAATCCGTTGGTATGCAAAAAGTCTTTGACCATATTTAGGTCTTGATCTTGTTGCACTGTTACGCTTAAGCAATAAGCACAACCCATCGTATTGTAGCACTCGTGGACAAGCCAGTCCATGACCCTAGGTTGTTTAGGATGGCCTCGCCATCGCTTGGTTTCCGTAATGAGTGAAAATGATCGTGTCGGGGGGCCAGAGCCACAGCTTCTCTAGAGCAAGGAGACATCAAGGAGATTCCGAGGCTCTTCATTAGAGGGGTGCAGATCTCATTAAAAAACACTTCATCAGTCCCATGTATGCACTGACTGTAACCATGCCGGAGCTCTGACGGGACTGAGCGAAAGCTTAACTGGGTTGGAGTCAAACAAGGCCCACGCACCATCGTTAAGGACTTGCATTGCCCGATGATCGCTGGCGAGCATAACCTTGTGAGGGCCCGCGAGAAAGAAAGAAAGAAGGAAAAAAGTACCAGATGGATCCCCACCTCACAGCCTCTGCCTCTCTCCGATAGCTCATTACTGACATGAGATAAAGGCCTCTGGCTCAGAGAGAGACGAGGAGGGGTGGAAAGTTACAGAGAACGATGGTACGAAGAAGAGGGAAGAGACAGAAAATGCAGGAGCTCCTACTCTCGTACACATAGCCGAGGGTCTATACCTGTCAGCTAGCCCTCCTTCTTTCCCTCTGATGCCTCATACACAGCATCATGAGGAATTCTAATGTGGTGCTTCCAACTAGTACTCACTGCTGATTTGTTCAACAGTCTAGAGTTCACTTTCTATTCAACACATTCACACGGTGACCACTTTGCTATTAAGTTCGTGAAATGCCACCCCGATGGGGGGGTGGCATTTCTCACTACCTACAAATATGACATCAGGTCAAAATGGCTAGTGTGAATGTACTGTAGGTAATAGGCTCCCATTCCCAAATATAAACTAAAGTGTTTTTTTTTTTTTTCTTATTCCTTTATCCCCTCTACGTCGCTTCTACTTTGATGCTGCAGCCGTTTCCCGTCTCAAACCCTAACCGCAAGCACGGGAGCAGCACATCTACGTGTTTTAATTTGAGTATGCATCCCTCGTAAGGCAGCCGGAATACCAAATGACTAGACTCTGCCTACTCTGCACCAGGGTTATTATAGTTATGAATTTGTCATTTTAGTTTAGTTATAGTTAGTTTTGACATTTTATTTTCTAGTTCAGTTAGTTTTAGTTAGTATCTAGAGCGGGCTTGCTATTTTTTATTTACGGTAGTTTTCATTTTGTTTTAGTTTAGTTATAGTTTTAGTTTTAGTTATTTATTTTTTTATGTGCTTTGGTTGTCAGGTATAGGATTAAAAAATGTGCCTAAGTAGGAAACGGTTGGTATTCAACCCTTGCTTTGAGTTTCTTAGTAGATTGGATGATTGCACTCTCCCACAAGAACACAATTTTTTACCCCCAGTGTTTATGGAACTCAGTAGTAGATAGAAGATCTAGAAGCATCATAAAAAATAAAACTAAGGGTATTTTGGGTATAATTTCAGTTAGTTTTAGTTAGTTTTCTGAACCCACATTACAGTTTTAGTTTAGTTATCGTTTTATGCATTCATTTTTAGTTTTTATTAGTTTCAGTTAACTCAAATGTTTTTTTAATGTTTTTCATTTTTTAGTTAGTTTTAGTTAACTATTATAACCCTGCTCTGAACAGACTGGTATTCCTTAATCCCAGTAAAACTTTGCCCAACCCCAAATGATTTTCCTAACCTTAATTCTCAGTAAATACAAAAACAGATCGGTCAGTGTAAAAATTGAGGGGCGAGGTCAGGTGGTTTAGGGAGAGCGACTGTACCTGATACCGGCAGCATTGATGTCCAAGTCCAACCCTTGGACCTCCCCTGGATACGACACTAGTATGTCGCAGGGACTTGCCCCCAAACAAACCTTTGATGCCGAGTAGCAAGCAGGGAGGCATTGGGTCCCAGGTATGAACTGGCCGGAGATTGAGCCCCGACCTCCCAGTCTGGCAGTGCGGACACTCTAACCACAAGGCCAATGAGCTGATCAACACTCATTAAAAGGTGGTACAGTGCATGCTGACATGCATTTGTATATAATTTGTACATAATTCATAATGTTAAAGCAGTGGCTTTCAACCGGTGGTCCGGGGACCATCAGTGGTTCTTGAGACGGTTCCTGGTGGTTCCCAGCTAAATGATGGACAGTTGATTAACCAGATTTAACTCTATGCAAGCGTAAAAAAAAATACACTCTCAAGAGTGAATATATTCATCATCCGAATTAGCCCAAGTCTACACAACTAGAGAACGTAGGAGATTAATAGTCATCTTGATCTGTATGTTTGCCCATTTTGTTTCCCAAAAGCTAGTCTGGAATTGTGGACGAATAGTCCATGTAGTTGTGTAGCAAAATCCAGCTTACAGAATATTTCGTGAAGATTCTTGTAAACCATATTTTTTCTGTTCTATGGACCCTAAAGGACACAAAAAAAGCGGTTTACATTTTTCCCCCCCACCCTAACATTATTTTATCACCATGGCAACATGGCGTTGTGTATCAATCTGTCTGTATTACTGTCAACATCATTTCTCCAAATCTGCCAGCCCAATTTATACCAAATTTGGTCCAGGGGTGTATAATATGCTCTAGAAGACCCCATAAAAATGTCACCATGATCGGCCCATAGGTGGCGCTACAGTACCAAATTAAAAATCATAAATCGCGATTATTCACAAACTAATTGTCTAATTCAAATGAAAATTGCTGGGTTTTTGCACAATGGGCTGAGACACAAGCCCTGCAAATTTGACCACAATCCACCAATGGGTGGCGCTACAGTAACCCATTTAGGAAGCAGATGCATGGTCTTCACATATTAATAAAGTGATTTTCATGTAATTGCAATGTGATTCTTGTCACATTTAAGTAAATTTTAAAGCTCTGGGGGAGAAAGAGGCAATAGCCTTGGAATATTTTACACTAAATAAGACCACGCCCCATACCCCGCATCGAGGGACGTGGTGGTGGCATAGTACAATGGCACAATACACAAACAACACATCAAATCAAAATCAGTCCAGTTAATTTTCCTGTTCCCTTCTCATTTGAACATTTCACCTACAAACTGTCTGGCCCTAAACCATTGGTCGCAGCAGTCATAGACTGCCCAAATCTGCCCATCCATCTTCATCTACTTATCCTAGTTCGGGCCACGGGGGCAACAACTCCACCAGAGAGCTCCAGACTTCCCTCTCCCGAGCAACCGGGCGACCTCCTCCTGGGGGATCCTGAGGCGATCCAAGGCCAGAGAGTCAATGTAATCCCTCGATCTGGTCCTTGGTCTGCCCCGGGGTCTTCTCCCAGTGGGACGTGCCTCGAGGACCTTCCTAGGGAGTTGCTCAAGAGGCATCCTGATCCTAACCAGATGCCCAAACCACCTCAGCTGGCTCCTTTCCAGGCGAAGAGGCTCTCCCGAGTGACTGAACTTCTCACTCTATCTCTAAGGGAGATGCCAGCCACCAGCTGGAGAAAACTCTTTTCAACCTCTTGTATTCATGACCTCGTTCTTTCGGTCATGACCCACACTTCATGACCATAAGTGAGGGTAGGGATGAAGATAGCTCGGTAGACGGAGAGCTTTGCCTTCTGGCTCAGCTCTCTTTTTGTCACAACAGTGTGGTATAGTGACTGCAATAGGGGCTGATCTCCCTCTTCATCCTCCCCTCACTCGTGAACAAGACCCGAGATACTTAAACTCCTTCACCTGGGGTAATGCCTCATTCCTGGACTGTACAATCCACCGGTTTCCCTCTCAATTTTCTGTATTTCTCACACTGCTCACTGAGATGCATATCTCTGTCTGGAGATGTCAATATCCACGTGGACTCACCTGACTTTAAAGCGCCACTGAATTCCTTGACACCCACAGAAGGACACACTGTGGATCTCATCTGTACTACAGGAATAACCACTCATAATGTCACCAGCATGGACCTTGGCTCCACCATCTTGGACCACCTAGTCATCATCATGGACATTGACACCCCCACTCCCCTCAACAATGAAAAACGCTCCATAACTTTCCGGAACCTCAAATCTATTAACCCCTACTCCATGTCCTCATTATTGTCCTACACCATATCTGACCCTAGTCCACCCACCCCGAACACTAAATTGGTCAATGTTTACAATGACACACTAGTGTCATTGTGACACTTCGTGAAATGGTGCGATGACAATCACCTTGTTCTTAATGTTAAAAAGACACAGGAGATGGTGTTTGACCCTAAGAGTATCGGTGACCACAGGCCTGTGGTTATCCATGACTCGATCATCTCACAGGTTTCCTCATATAAATACTTGGGTATCTGTATTGACAACTCACTAACTTGGAACACACATGTTGACAGTCTATGTAGCAAATTACAGCAAAGACTGCATTTCCTGCGACGTCTCAGGGTTCATGGTGTAGACCAAAAATTTATGTTAGTGTTTTACCGAGCAGTCTTAGAAAGTCTGGTCAGATTTGGCATCACAGTTTGGTTCGGCAACCTCTCAGTGCAACTGAGGTCCAAACTACTCAGGTTGGTACAAACTGCAGGGAAGATCATAGGAGTTAGGCAACTCCCTCCCTGCAGTCTATTTATGAACAGTCTACACTGAAACAGGCTCAAAAGATTGTCAATGATGATACCCATGTTTTAAATGGAGAGTTCATACTTCTACCATCTGGGAGAAGGTATAAAGAACCTAAGTGGAAATACATCAGGTTTAAAAGGTCATTTGTACCAGCGTCAACTAAAATGCTGAATGAGGCTTTGAAACAGTAGCGATCACTTATGACGACCCTGTACCGTTGTGTAATGTTGTGTCACGGTTGTGTCTGTGCTTGTCTTTGATGTTCTATGTATGGCTGTAGTAGGGTGTAAGCCCAAGACAAATTTCCCTCGTGGACAATAAAGTTTACCTTGACCTTGACACTCTCAACCTGTCTCAATCAACTTGCCCCCACAATGACCACGTCTCCTACACCCACTCAGGCTCCTGGTACACGGATCATCTACATCAACTAAAAAAACAGGGTCGTCAACTGGAACGGCTTGTCAAGAAAACAGGTTCATTCCAAGGCTTACAAACCGCATCTGGAACAATACAAAAATGCTCTCAACAGTGCATGCACCTCGATAGCTCAAAATGTGCCAAATTTTGAACAGGCTATAATAGCCAAACCCAAAATGTAATCAGAGTAAAACTTTTTTAGTTGTCCCACTACTCATCTGTTATTCAGTCCGGCAGCAACTACTCAATCCTTTAATGCAATAACTGCATCCAACCTCTCCTCCATAACCTCTGGCATGAAAACCTCCACCTGTATCCTTGACCCGATACCCATCACCTTGGTCATTGCCAGTCTTCCTGTTCTCTCATTGCCAGTCTTCCTGTTCTCTCTCCACTTATCACCAATATCATAAACCTCCCTCTCCACTGGCCAGCTCCCCCTGCTCTCATCTTGCCACTTTTACCCCAATATTGGAAAAATATTGGGGCAACTACTGAGTACTGACCCATCTCCAACCTTCCTTTCCTCTCCAAAATCCTGGAACACACTGTTGCCTCTCAGCTCAAGTTTCACATAGACTCCAATAACCTCTACGAAACACTTCAATCTGTTTTCCATTCCCTAGCACAGAAACCATTCTCACAAAAGTCACCAACAATATCCTCCTCTCTGCTGATTCCGTTCACCTCTCCATCCTCGTCCTCCTCAACCTCAGTGCCGCTTTTGACACCATCAGTCACTCCATTCTCATCACCTGTCTCCAATCTTCCATTGATTCAACAGGAACTGCTCTTTCCTGGTTCAAATCCTACCTCTGATCGACAACAATTCATCTCTGTCAAGAACTGCAACTCCTCCACTACCCCTGTTACCCATGGTGTCCCCACGGCTCTGTTTTTGGTCCCCTGCTCTCCCCTGCTCGTCTCCGACCCTTCTTGTCATTTTCTGCAGCTGAAACTCTCATCCACGCCTTCATCTCATCACGCCTTGATTATTGCAAGAGTATCCTCCACAGCACCACCTCCAAAGTCCTCAATAAACTTCAATATGTCCAGAACCTAGCTGAGCGTCTGCTCACCAGCACCCGGTCCAGAGATCATATCACACCTGTTCTCTGTGACCTTCACTGGCTACCAGTCAAACAAAGAATCCACTTCAAAACACTCCTGGCCCCATATAAAGCACTGATCAACCTGACTCGCCTCAATTAAGTTGCTTCTTTTTATTTTACCTCTGTAGTCACCCCCCATGCAATGTGTCTTTGGGTACTCAAAAAAGCGCTATATAAGTTTCTCCTACACCCACTCAGATTATTATTAATAATAATAGTGGGGGGTAGTATTATTAATGTCCAATTATCGTGGATGCAATTACTTTTGGTCAAAAGAGAAAGTCAAGTTATTTTTTTCCCCATTTGAAACAAAACACTGTCTGCGCGTGATTATTTAAGGTTTTTGTAGCGAATTGGTCATTTTAAATATGTTATTGTAGCGCCACCTATTGGTGGATAGTGGTCAAATTTGCAGGGCTTGTGTCTCAGACCATTGTGCAAGAACCCAGCAATTTTCATTGAAATTAGACAAATTGTTTGTGAATAATCACGATTTTTGGTTTTGAATTTGGTACTGTAGCGCCACCTATGGGCCGATCATGGTGAAATTTTTATGGAGTGTTCTTGAGCACATTATACACCTCTGGACCAAATTTGGTGTAAATCGGGCTGGCAGATTTGGAGAAATGATGTTGACAGAAATACAGACAGATTGATACACAACGCCATGTTGCCATGGTGATAAAATAATGTTAGGGTGGAGGGAAAAAATGTAAACCGCTTTTTTTGTGTCCTTTAGGGTCCATAGAACAGAAAAAATATGGTTTACAAGAATCTTCACGAAATATTCTGTAAAGTACACAATGACGTGGACGAAAGCAAAATGAATCTTTAGTTTTGCGGTCTGCGGGGCTAAAATACTTTAAAACACTGTGTTAAAGTAAGCAACATCCACTCACCATATCCTTGTTGCTGTGGAGGATAGCCCTGCTGGCCGGGATACTGCTGCTGTGGTGGGTAGCCCTGCTGCTGGGGAGGGCCTTGTTGGTACGCCTCCTGGCTCTGGCCATACTGAGAATTACCTGCAATGTGAGCAAGTTTAGAACGCAACTCTGTGATGACAACAAAAGCGTAGCAACCTGGAGACAAGCAGCTTTTTTACAGGAACCATTTTTTTTTTTACCAATTTATGGTACATTACAAACTAGTCTTCAGTCATGACATATCAGCTTACTGTGATATTGGGCGAGGATCTTATTACAATAACCTTACCGTATATCTATTGCTGTAAAAAAAAAAAAAAGTAAAACAGTAATAATAATAATGTGATTAAAAAATAGAGAGAGAAATGAAAGAAGTATAGAAAAACAGGGGAAAAGGGAAAAAAAAGACATTTGAATAGTACAAACCCAGCAAAGATTTTGCCTTCGGAAGGTGTAAAAACTAAGCACATTTGAGAACATATTCATGTTCCATTCAGTTCTCTTGTTTGTAAAAAACAAAAATAAAAATGGCTTCACCAGTAACTAACGGCCAATATATGCCATTTATGAGAAGGCATGAGATACCTTCATTCTAGTAATGGTGTGGGCAAGACTTATCAAAGCCTACGACAGCTTGTTGCAAACACCTACATCAGCTCAACAGAGACAGACAGGGAGATACGTTAATGCCCTCAATTCAGATGGGACATTCGGTATTATAAATTCAAAGAAAAATGGCCATTGGACAGCAGCCTCTGGGACAATGTTTTCCATATTCTCATGTTCTTAGCCACTGCTGTCCTACATCCTTACTAAACAAACCCACTTTGTCTTGGGGAAGGAACTAGAAAAGGGTAAGAGAGAGATGATGCAGTCATTAGGACAAAAAACACAGGAGAAAAGTAAATGTTAATGGACACAGACAGAGAGAGTTGTTTATTGCGACTCCGGTAATCAACCTCTGTATTGATTTGATGGTAAAGCGTTGAAGTTAACTCCCCGATGAAGTTCTGTCAGGCAAAGATACGAAACATGATTCGTTGTTTCTTCAGAAAAAAAAAAGCCAAGGATTTACAGTACCTTAGATGATGTAGAAATGGTTTTAAGCATAGACCTATGCTCGAGATAACGCACTCTAATTTGAGCTGATGGTAGACTTGAAATTCCTTCACGTTCTCAGATGATGCAGCAAAGATGTTGTCTTGATGAAACGCAACAGCTGTTAAAAGCCTGGAGATGACCTCACTTGTCAGGTTACTGCAAGTTCTTTGCCCCTTTGAGCAACTTTTATTTCGCCGGGGTGGAGGAGGATGGGTGATTTATTATTAAACTGAAGTAAATTAGTCCCAATGGCATTTTTCCTATGTCTCAGCACAGCTAATGAATGTTATAATAATATTTTTTTTGGGGGGTGGGACGGGTTTGGTTGTCTAGGTAGCGGTGGGAGGAGAATTCTCCTACCTTCTGAGGCTCCCTGTCCTGCGTGACTGTATTGGTCTCCATAGTAGTCTTCCTGCCCTGGGTACTGCTGAGGGGGTCCTACATACACATACACACACAACATAACACACAAGTAGTATTCAAGGTGTTGCTGGTGGATGGGAGGGAGGGAGGGCTGCTTTCTTTAGGCGTGGGGGGAGGAAGGGGGAGTGAGGATGGATGAGAAGCCCTACACCACTACTACTCCGTTGTGCTCGCCCAACTAATTCTGTTGATTATTATTACTTAAGATTTTAAAGGATGTGTGGGGCTGCAATTGGAAAATTTGATGTCACCAAGGTGTTCGTGACTGAGCAATAAATGTGGAAATAGGTTTGAAAGGAGAGGGAGAGAGAGAGAGAAAGGAGTGTAGAAAAGCGTGGGTTAGAGGAAAAGATTTAAGCACTGTGCTGCTGCTTCTTCTGGCCACCTTGCCCCGTGCTGCGCTGCTCCGAGGGGCATACCTTGCTGAGGGGGTCTGTAGGGGGGCATGGGCCTCTGTCCCATGTGGTTCCCTTGGTTCACCTGGCCCATCATGCCCATGGGGTTCTGCTGCCCTTGGTAGTGCTGCCCGCCGCCACCGGGGGGCATGTTATACTGCTGAGACGGAGGCTGCTGGTGCATCATAGGGCCTGGGGGCGTGTAGCGATATAGACATGAATTCCACTTGGTATCATCGATAATCAGTGTTGGGCAGTGACAAATTTTAGATTACATATTACTGTAATATTATTACTTTTTCTCCAAAAAGTAAAGTAACGAGATTACTCTGCAAAAATGGCTAATAAGTAATGCATTACTTTGCAAGTAACGACAAGTTACTTGTTTAAAATGAGCTTGTTTTTTGCATGCAAAAATAGAACAGATTTACAAGCTATCGACAGGTACTGTAACAACAGAGATGTGCACTAGATTGTAGGTTCGAGTCCACACGCTGCATCCTGCACAGTTATGTACACTACAAACTGTCTTTGAAAACAATTGTGAAAAAGTTTAAAAAGTCAAAGAAACAAATTTCAAAATCTGGTTTTGTTAGTTGCAGGTCTGTTTTGTGATTCAAGGTTAAAATGTTCCCATTGCTTCTCTCTGCTCCTTTTATTTTTATTTTTTATCTGAGAAAGACATTTACATTTTTATTGGCTTTGTTTTCAGGTGCAGTTTGTGGGATTGGAGAATATTATTATTCCAATAAATTATATTCGGTTCTAAAAAGAGCTCACTAAACAGATTATGTTGTACATTTCTATTTTTTCCGAAGGTGGGAGTTGAGAACTTGGGAAAGTAATAACATAATATGTATTACTCTTCGATTCCAGTAATAAGTAATGATATTACTTTGTCTAAGGGGTAACGAGTAAAGAATTTACTTTCCTAAGTAATATTGACCAACACTGTCGATAATATAAACAAGAGAACATTTTGAAGTTTTTTCCCTTACAAACTAAAAGGATGAATAATTGAACATAAGTGAACTGGAGGAGCATATTATTGACAAAGCTGGAGATTGCTGTATTTTTCCCCCCACTGATTGTGACATTCATTTTATTTATTTGTTTTTTCTTTTTTTTCTAAGCTTTATTGCACCCACATCATCTGGACCTTTCACATTCAGTAGAGTGTGTGGGGTTTGGGTTTTTCTGGCTCAAACAATTGCTCCGATTTTCCTGCAAATCCTTATGTGTCAGTCGGATCCGCCCGTAGATTCCACTGTTTGCCTGTTTTCATTTCAGCTCAAGAGCCTTCCAAACCCATACAGAAAACTCCAGACCACAGACGATCCACTGAATGTTCGAAGTTCAGGTTTTCTGGGTATAATAGACCTTTCAGTAAGCCGCTCCCCAAACTGCTATGGCCTACAAGTATAACATGTGATAGACAAACTTCTCCACCAATAGCTTTACTATATGATAAAACATTGTTTAAAAAAAAATGTCACACACACATTTTGGATTTGGAAGAGATTTTGAAGGTCTGGTTCCAAAAATGAACCAGTATTTATGGTGTAAAGTCCATGACATGGAAAGTGTCCTAGGGTGGACAAGAGGGCGAGGCTTAGCTAAAGGTCTATTGAGGAAACAAGAAAAAAACAATAATAATAAAAAAAATGAAAATGAACGTCACAAAACCAAAACAAATTGACGCTTGACTTTACCTTGGTTGGGTTGCATGTTCATATTGGGTCGTGGGCCGTAGTTCCCCATGGGCTGGCCCTGCGTCATGTTCATTTGGCTCTGGGCTGGCATGCCCTGGGAGGAAGGGGCGGCGTGGTTGTACCCACCCATGGAGCCGTGGCTGTTGGGGGGCATGTTCATGGAGCCACTGGGCATGTTGGGAGGCTGGTTGGGGCCCGGACCGGGCCCTTGCATGGGCATGTGATTAGGACCTGGAAAGCAACGCCACACATTACTTATGGTTTTTGCAGCCATCCTGAAAGAATAAATATTAATTCAGCATACATAATTAAAAAAACAAAACAAAGTATAGCTTTATATCAGTGGTTTTCAACCTTTTTCATCCCAGGGCCCACCATTTATTCAGAATTTGAGCCACGGACCACCAATTGAGGATATTTTTAGACCCACAGACCCCAAAACTAGATCTCTTTTACTTCTGTCCATGACCATTAATCTTCCAGTTGTGTAGATTTTGGATAATTCGCATGATGGATATTTTAACTCTTGAGAGTGTTGGTTTCAGTTTTACGTTCTCAAGAGTTACATTTCGTTAAAACAACTTAGCTGGCGACCACCTGGAACCTTATCAAGGACCACTGGTGGTCCCCGGACCACCGGTTGAAAATCCCTGTTTTAGACCACCATTTATTCAGAATTTGAGCAAGTGTAACATGTTTTTTTTTAGTGTAAAAGGGTCCATTTGGTTTCATTTTTACACTCTCAAAGAGTTACACATGGTCAACCAAATTTCCATCATTTAGCAGGAATCGTCTGGTGGTCCCCAGACCACTGGTTGAAAACCACTGCTTTATATATTTACTATCGAATTACCAGCATGTCGAATTTGGTATAGAAATGTTTCCACAGTACGCATTTAGAAATGGAAAATGTGGCTTTGCCTAAACAAAACACTCACGCCAACTTAACATACTGAAACTCTTAAAAATCATCGGCAAGTGTATAAATAAAACAAAGCCGCACGAGTAAAAACAAAAAAAAGGCAAACAGAAGAAAAGAAGAAAACAAGACCCAGAGACACAGATTAACAATTTCTCTGCTGAATCCATGTATTTACGTTTTGGAGGAACGTTTTGGCGGGGTGCGGCGAACGTAAATAACCGTTTGCGGCATTATGATCAATAAACCAGCATTTGATTAATAATAAACAAAAGTGAACGCATAAATCCAAGTTGGTTCTGTAGTATACTGTTGCTTTAAGGCCCTGACGATGTCACAACCAAAACTCCGCCCACCTACCCATTTTTTTCCCTGCTTTGAGGAAGAAAAACAGACAGGCAACACAGGCTCCGGTCAGGGGACGTAGCACAGGCTAACTACTGATCTCTGTTGTTGCTGGCAAAACAGCACCGGGACTTCGATTGCTTGTTTTTTTCCATCAATTGGATTAGATTGTTTTACTTTGGCCATCTGGATATTGTGTGGTTGATACTGGCATGGGAATTTCATCTTTCTTTCTCTATTTCTCTCTCTACTCTCTCTCTCTCTATCTGTCAGAGGGAGCATGGACGGAGCGCAGCTCCAGCTGTTCTGCCTACGATCCCTAACGATCTAGCAAAATCTGGCTCGTTGGGGTGTGTGTGTGTGTGTGTGTGTGTGTGTGTGTGTGTGTGTGTGTGTGTGCGCGCGCGCGCACGTCTGTGGTCTTCAATGCTAGCTATGTTTAGCAGCTAAACGTCTTTGCAAAGAAAGCACAACAGCCCCCCCCCCCACCCCCCCCACACACACACACACACACACACACACACACACGCACGCACGCGCACACACACGCACGCGCGTGCACGCACACGCGCAACGGATCCCTTTTCTCTGCTATTCTATTCTATTGCAGGGATTCTGACATAAAACCTCAATAAAGATGGCATGTAGATGGCATATTTTTTTTTCTTTTTTCTTATTAGAGCAGAGGGTGTGCCCTTTCATATGGTATATGGTTTTTATATATTACTGTCAACATAATTATATTATATAGACCTGAAAAATATTATTCCATAAATGATATGGTGTTGGCCCACAACGCAAGTTGAATTCAAATGGCAATTACAGACAAACGGAAGATGGGATGAATGTAATTTTTTCCCCCCTAAAAGTGGACAAATAGGGCTGTCAATCGGTGTATAGCATGTACAATATCTTCATTTGGTTCATATATATATTTGTCTGTCAATGTCTCTATACAATGTATTTTTACAAGACTGCTCATGTCTCTATAGCATTCAAATGGCAATATGTCCTGAACAATAGGTGGTATGAATGCATTTTTTTTTTCTTGTGAAAGCAGTGAGTGTGTTCTTTCAGACGGTATATGGCATGTAAATGTCGCTATAGGACTTTGGCAACATAATCATATTATATAGAACTGAACAATTATTATTCCATACATTATATGGTTTTGGCCCACGAGGCAAGTTGAATTCAAATGGCAATTACAGATGAACAGAAGATGGGATGAATGTAATTTTTTTTCCCCTAAAAGTGGACTAAGAGGGCTGTCAATCGGTGTATAGCATGTACAATATCTTCATTTGGTTCATATATATATTTGTCTGTCAATGTCTCTATACAATGTATTTTTTACAAGACTGCTCATGTTGCTATAGCATTCAAATGGCAATAAGTCCTGAACGATAGGTGGTATAAATGTATTTTTTTTTTCTTGTGAAAGCAGCGAGTGTGCTCTTTCAGACGGTATATGGCATGTATATGTCGCTATAGGACTTTGTTTTTTATTGGCCTTGTTTTCAATTAGTGACATCCCTAGTGACATCACTCAAAGAGCTTAGCACAGCTCAAACCCCTTTTTTCCAGGATGCTTAGCAGTGAAATTGTTAAGAAGAAAAGTCCCAAGACCACCACCACCGCCAGAGCTGCCTGGCAAACGCAGTGACATCATCCCTTCCCTTCAGCAGAGCGACCTCCCTCGCAGCACTGTGCTGTTGCTAAGCAACCCAAGTGAGACAGGGACCAGGGGAGAAGGGAAGGAAGGGGGGAAAGAGACAGAGAGAGAGAGAGAGAGAGAGAGAGAGAGAGAGAGACAGGGGCGGATCTAGGCATGGGCATCAATTGTTGTACCACTAAACCCAACCAAGATTTCTTCATTGAAACACATCACGTCTGTTCAACTTCAACTGATGTTGTTATTGATGCTTTTCTTGACTAAAATATATTTAAAGGTAGGGGAAGTGATTTCACTTTTGTCAGATATCACCCCAAAAAAAAGTTTTTTTTGGGGTGATATCTGACAAAAGTGAAATCAATTGTCGTTAGTAGCATAGTGTTTCAAATCATTTTCATTATAAGCACTTCAATTCGCAATGAAGACGCCCCATACCATTTTCTCCTGCCCCCCCCCCCCCCCCCCAATGGGAAATGTTACATCCGCCCCTGGAGAGAAAGATGAAGAGAGAGAGTGTGTGTAGGGGGTGTAAAGGGGGGGGGGGTCATTTACCAGGCATCTGTCCGTTCATCTGGTTCTGCATGTGTGGAGCCGGGGGACCGCCGCTGACCATCCCTTCCGAGGGCATGTTGTGGCCATGAGGAGGCTGAGGGGGGGGCCCTCCGCTCTGGTTCATCCCGCCGGGACCCATTGGCATGTTCTGTGTGGGCGGCTGCACACAGAACAGAACACAGAGAGAGAGAGAGACAGACACACACATCTGAGCCACGCAACGCATGAGGACCAGACTTGTGATGAATCAATCAGGATTACATAATAAAAGTGGAATCGTTCTGTAAAAGCCTGACGAACGTAGGTGTGATGGAGCTTAATAAGCTGCCGGCAAGTAGAGATTCACATTAGTGCGGGGTTTGCTGACGAATAATTCCACAGTGAATTTAAATGGCACTAAAGGCACAGACTGATGTAAAAAAAATAAATAAATAAATACAGCGAGCCACAGAAACTGGATCTAGCTACTAGTGATTGGCTTATAGATGACCGCCCCATAACCTGTTGACTGAGGTTACAGGTAAATTTGAACTATAAAGTCGATTACAAACTGTGTGTATTGTATGATGCAAGGCAAAAAAAAAAAAAACACAATCACACTTGTGTGATTGAGGGCCTATCTTGTTCAGCATGCATAGCCACATTCAATGCTCAACCAATCAAATCATCACATTCTGTAGTACACACAGACAAACAAAGCTGAGCATATTAAGGGCTGGTGCCTTTTAGCTGTATGCATGTGCATAACAATAACTACAATCTTGCAGTCATGACAATTACCATATTGTGTGACATTCGTATTGTTGTCACGTAACCAGGCGATTGGATATCTCTCCCTACCAATATGTTTGGTGACCTCTGAACTATATAGTGAATAAACAAATGAGTGGTGGAGTCCACTCTATTGGATCATTATGAATCTGCTTGAGACTGCTGTGCCGTCATTGGTTAAAACGCTGCCTCATCCCACACAACCCCCCTCTGCCTCACAAATTAGCACCGCCTATCCTGAGCCCGACGAATGTTTAGTCTTCATGATTTGTTGACAACAAGATCTGGACTGTCTGCAGGACAAACAAGTGTCTGTCTGGGTTAGCTGCAGCATCAAAGTAGAATCCATGTAGAGGTGAAAAGGGCAAAAAAATATATCTATTTTGATTTTTGGCTAAAAAGTTGCCTTTAATATCAAACCAGGATTCAGTATTCTGCTAATTCAGGACCTAAATAGCAACAAGACTGCAACGACTTTTGCAAAGACTGCAAAGTTTACATTTCTGCCACTAAAAGCATTCAATGATTCAAACCATGTTGTCAGGGCAATTTATATTGGAATTATGATATTCGTTTCCAGAGCAGTGGGCATAGGATTATTAGCATCCATTCTTGCCACCAACACAAGCAAGCGCAGAGATCTCCAATAATTCTTGCTGTGTGTGGTTCAAGGATTCTTAATTTTCAGTTGGTTTAGCACAATGAATAAAATGTAAATGACCATATAATCGTTATATTTATTCACAGAGAAACAAAAACTTCAGACAGCATCAGGGAGGGAGTGACATAAAGGAACAGTATGTAGGACTGAAGGTTACACAGAGTCCAACAGGGGCGGATCTAGGCATAGGCATGGGGGGCAATGCCCCCCTAAATGCCCAGTCTACCCCACCAAACATGATGGCATGCAAAACAAGATATTTCAGTGCTTATTTAAAAGTATTTGAAACACTACTGAAAATGGTATGGGGGCAGCTTCATCGCCCGTGGCGCGAAGCAACACGGGTGATGAAGCTGCCCCCTTACCATTTTCTTCTGCCCCCCAAATTGGGAAATGTTATATCCGCCCCTGAGTCCAAAAACAAACAACTAGGGTAGATTCAACAACAATACTCACTGCTGGGAGAAGTGATTGCATGTTCTGATTGGAGTCTGCTATCGTGGCCAAATACACTAAGTTTCTGTGGAGCATCTGTTGATACCTGTTAGAGAGGAAAGGGTAATGTTATCAACAGTCACTGGATACTAGCACATCTGAATGTTATTTATGACATCTGATCTACGGTCTATACAAGATGCAGTGTTTACTAGACAGGAAAGAGAGAGACTGGTGTTTCCATTTAGGATAGTGGCAGGCTGGGCAACAAAACAAAAACAAAGAGATATGAGAAGTGTACAACAGATATAGCTTCAAGGTCATGATGGTTCAACAACAGTAACTCTAGGGCCACTTACTGTGAGCATTCTGCCGTTTTTCCTTTGCTTTGGAAGTCCATTATACACTGGATCAGCTGGTTATTCTCATCAAGCAACTGGAACAGAAGAAACAGTGAAGTCCTCTCAATGTCAGTTATCAATCTCGGAGTTAGATTGGTCAATTTGGCCATGAAGGCAATACAGTACAGAATGCATGCGTTGTATGTGTGATAGTGAGGGTGCAGCACCTCCCCTCCCGCCCTGCTTTTGTAAAAAACAAGAGGGAGAGAGGGTTTTACAACCTCTCAGACCTGACTAATAACAGAGCAGGGGACGTTCGCCCTCTCTCTTTTTTTTTAAAGGGTAGACATTTCAAAAGGAGAGCGGGTGTTTTAAAACTATGTAGACGCCTGCGTGTGTGTGACTGTGAGTGAGGGGGGCATGGATATAGGCTAACAAAAGACGCGTCTTTGCTAGCCGTCTACGGCTAACAAACCATGATCAGACAGGCAGGCAGGCCCACGTTCACATTCATTTCAGCTACTACGGTGTGTTCAGTTCGCCCGGGTCCGTTCTACTCATTACAGTTGACACCACGCTGCCTTTTCCTGCCCCGCGAGGTTCATATTGAGCGCGCTTCTTTGACCCCCTGCAACATAGTTACCAATGTATTGGTAACAATGTATTCAGCCTGCCTGCTATATGTGGCTAACAGCAGCTGCTGCTCAGAGTAGGAGAATAGATTTGAGTTACGCAAACCCCGTTCACTTCATGGGGTCCGTCAAATGGCGGCTCTTCTACATAGACCTCTATTGAGAAAGGGGACGACAAAGTGGGACAAGTCCAGGACCAGAAGTAGACGGAAATGCATTGGAGTCAGCCGACAGCGGACAGCCCGGCTTCAATGCTGTCAAATTCCTTTGTTTTAGATTGTTTTGTGTAGTGTGGTACAACATAAACATCCCAGCGACATTGTTGTTACTGAATGATACTTTAGAACAGTATGCATGTCGCAAACGCGTTTAAAATAGCTCTCATTTGCGCCCCTCGCTCGTTGAACACAATGTATTTCAAATCCCAGTTTGTCCTGATTGAAGCTGCATGAAGCAGAGCACGAGCGCTCGGTTTCTGACCCCTCAATGTCGCAACTCTTCTACTAGATGGCTCTGCAGGCAGCCTCCATTCTGCGTGATGCAGAGAGAGAGAGAGAGAAAGAGAGAGGCAGACAGAAACATTAATTTACCTTCTGGATCCCAGCGGGGGTAATATCGCCCTTTCCCCGCTGTCTGTGAGGTGCAAACGCCACCGACATGGTGATCGAAAAAAAAATGTAGCTACTATTAACAAATTAAAGCATAAAGGTAGCCACACGCTTCACACTAATAGGTAGAACTCTCGCTCAGTCACACAGAGCAGCCAGACAGCTTAGAATAGGATGCTATTTTGTAATGCGGCGATCCACGGCTGGGGGAAGAGTGCAATTCTTTACATTTGTAGGCACGGTGTTAGTCGAGTATTTAGAAAAGTGGTAAATACTAGTTTCATTTAAATAAGCATGTAAGATTTTTCTTTTAGACAAGAATTCATATATAGAGAACAAATTAACTGTTTTGCGATTACAAAACTAGGAACTCCCCCCCGTTCGCATAGTGGAACAATCTCAGTCCAAAAGGCCACGGGAAATGGACTGCTCTATTAAAAAGGGGGGGGCAAGTCACCGTAGAAAAATTCAAGCAAATTCAAGTGCCGCGGCTTATCGCTTTGTCTGGACGACCCAGTGATTGCGTTCAAATCTGACTATTTCTGTTTTTTTTTTTTAAATATAGGCCTATATACATACAAAACTTGTGGCTTTAATAAAAATAACGGCGTCAGTGCGTCCTGGATACAACAAATACGCAAATACACTATAAATCATATCATAGGCCACACAGCTATGCATACAAAGAGAATTTGATTAGTTTATAAACTAAGAAGCACATACACATACATTTACACAACATCAAATCAGTGACCACTTTCCACAGATTCTTATTATGTCAATGTCTGGATTTATTTTTGACAGCACGTTATTTCTTTTGTGGTTCTTTCCACAGAACCATCCTAGAACATATTCACCAAGGATAAAATTTTACGTCATAAACAGCCGACAAAAATAATTTATGCCAATGCATTACAAAAGAGCAAGAGCAAGAAATATAACAGTTTAATTCATTCAAACAAACAATCATGTAGCTGACGTATTTTAATTGATTGTATTTTTCTTCAATGCAGCCAAAGTATTGTCGCCTCGTTATGACGTCACTGTCAATCCTTAATTGCATCGATAGAGTTCAGAGGTGACGCGCATGCGCAGAATTAGATTATCAGAGAGCAGCTCGCGCACGGCAGCAGAGCGGCTTGTATAGTTAGCTGATTCATCTGCCGCTTTCTCTTCTCCGGTTGTAAATTGCAGCAGAATCAATAATGGCAGCGAGATACGACAGAGCCATCACTGTGTTCTCTCCTGACGGCCATCTGTTTCAGGTGGAATACGCACAGGAAGCCGTGAAGAAAGGCTCCACGGCGGTAAGTCTAATAAAGTACACATTGCATAGAAGCCTAGCTGATGAGCTAACCAGCCAGGCTAACTAGTGGTTAGCTAAAGCCAGAGATATCCAGTAGAAGAGTTGCGACATCGAGGAGTCAGAAACCGAGCGCTGTTCGTGCAGCCCGAAAGAGGGACAAACTGGAGTTAGAAATACGTTGTTTCAACTAGGGCGGCGCAAATAAGAGCTATTGTAGGCATGTGTGCCACATGCCAACTGTTTGAAAGTATTGTAATTTAAACTAAAGCCCAATATAATATTTATCTTGTACTGATACAAAAAAATAAAGGCATTTAAGATCCAAGGGAGTTAAAGCTCGACCGACTTAATCTGGTACGATTTGTCTCTATTTGTTGTCCCCATTCTCTATAGTAGTCTGTGTAGATGAGCCGCCATTGGACTGGCCCCATGAAGTGAACGGAGTTGGCTTAACTGTTTTGAGCCAGTATTGTCGCTGTGTCACTCCACTGAGAGTTTCGGTTTGAGCAGCAGAGCAGACAGGGTTGAACTTGATGTGCTACTGGTATATACACTGTACACAGCAAGTAGTGATTATAGCATTGCCAAATAACCATTTACATTTCAAGAACCGTATTTTGACATTTCTCTGGGACACCCAATATATAGGCCTATTGTAAAACGGAGATTGTACAAAACCAAATTGACCGGTTCCATTTGTACATTCTCAAGAGTTAAAGACTCACAGGCCACAAGGGAAAGATGGGGACCTCTGGAACTCCCTCAGGAACCCCTGTGGGACCTCACTTTGGGAATTTGGGCAATCGCTGATCTTGAGTTTTTCCCATTCAACAGTAAACATTGTGTTGCTGTGCTATACAGCCGAGCTAGTGGTGATTATATAATAGTAATAACATGTTGTTGCTTGCCCTCTTAGTGAGTGAGCATTGGTGATGAGTTGGTAGTAGTGTAAATGGTAAAATTGTAAATGGTGCATTTATATAGCGCCTTTATCCAAGGCGCTTTACATAGATTGCATCACATTCATACATTGATCACATTCATACACTCATGGCGGAAGAAACCATGCAAGGCACAACCAGCACATAAGGAGCAATTAGGGGTTAAGTGTCTTGCTCAGGGACACATCATCGACAGTAAGTCTGAGTAGGCATGGATAATGGTCTGTATTGAAATGCAGGGCCACTTTCAGGAGTTGGGACGCTCCAGTTATCTTTTCTGAGTTCTGGACACAGTCCTTGTATGGTCCCTGTGTGAACAGAGCTTGCTTTTTGGGATGCAACTCCACCACTGTCTGCTCATGTAGCCAAGCAATGTCACTGTTGAGTGTTTGTTTGGTTTTAAAGATGCATGTGGCACATACAGTACATGTTAGGAGACCACTCCATTGGTTGTGCTAATATGGTGAAACATCTTGTTGACATCATCAAGATGTATTTTCACCATGTTAATGGATTTCTTTAGACGCTTCTTTTTTCTGAAAGCATACAGATGGAACCAAATGAACCCGTTGGGGTCCATTTGGTTGCATTTGTACGCTGTCAGAAAAAATGTTAAATGGGTGGAATTCCCCTTTAAGATTTTCATGGCATTTTCCATTTGATGGTTCTGCTACTCCCCCTTGACTGTATGCATCACACTCTCCTTTACATGGTAATAATGGTATTACACATAACTTAATCAACTTCCTATTTTGTTTTTACAGGTGGGAATCAGAGGTAAAGACATTGTTGTCCTCGGCGTTGAGAAGAAATCAGTGGCAAAATTGCAGGAGGAGAGGACTGTACGGAAGATATGCGCCCTGGATGAGCACGTCTGCATGGCATTTGCAGGTACTACAGTCCACAAAAACAATATGGCATGTTAATAGTACGTTCTCTAATGCTGTCTTATAAACGAGTGGTTCCCAACGTGGGGTCCTAGGGCTAGGGGTGGGAGAGCGCACAAATGGAACCAAATGGACACTGACAGTTCCATTTGGTTCCATTTGCACACCCTCAGAAAAAAGGTCCTAAAAGAAAAATCATCAACAAACACAACTTGATGGCGTCATCATAAAGTAAAATACAGTACTGTAAAATGTTAAATGGGCAGAATTCTGAACAATATGGACCATGAATGACAAGTTCAATCAACTAGAACATTTTAAATTTAAACAATACAAATAACAAAAGTTCAATCATACACATCAGTGCAGCCTGATAACATCAGCCAGTCTTTCTGACATGAACAAATTAATGAATAGGACGTACGTAGATATTAAAAAAAGATTTTTATGAATGATTCAATATGGATATCATGGCATGAAGAATTGCAATTGGCATATCGATTTATTTATTTATTTATTTGCCCAACCCTACCTAGAGTTAACAAATTAACCAAATTGACCTGTTAGAATGGTATTTCCAAAACTAGGTCGTCACACATTTCATCATTAAGCAATCAAATAACCATTTCATGAATCCTGATCTTGGCCAGGTCTCACGGCGGATGCCCGTATCGTGATCAACAGAGCTCGTGTTGAATGCCAGAGCCACAGACTAACTGTTGAAGATCCAGTCACGGTGGAATACATAACGCGCTACATCGCTACACTGAAACAGGTACGTATTGATGGCTGTTGGCAAAAAATTGCCTGTCAGCAGATGGGTCTGGAATAGCTCAATTGTACACGCACTTCCTACTTCAGAAAATTGGGGTGGCCAATAAGGGGACAATATGAAAACATATTTGAATATTGTGCCCTGGTTGGCTACCCTAGTGTCTTATATAAAAATACACACAAAGACCACCTGGAAAGTGTTCTAAATCTTATAAATGACATTAACATATGTTTTTGGCAAAAACAGTGAAATGTTTCTTTAAGTTTAAGCAATGGTTAAAAGTTACTATTTTATTTTAACAGTATAACAGTCAAGATAGGAGTACTAGTACTACTGCTTACCTGCCTTTCCTTAATTTTAGTAAAATACCTGAAAATAATCAGTCATGCCTGTTCTTGCTTTATAGCGCTACACTCAGAGCAATGGGCGCAGGCCCTTTGGCATCTCTGCATTAATTGTTGGGTTTGACTATGATGGGACTCCTCGGCTCTACCAGACAGACCCCTCAGGAACCTATCATGCCTGGAAGGTCAGAGATTTTCTACTAAATGGTTTATGTACCCTCTGTTTATTATACAACTGTTTTGTATACTGAGCCCACAGTGAACCAACACAGGTTTGCAATTCTGTACATACACAACTAGAAAAGCCCCAAATCTGTACATATTGCACTACTACTGATTTGACCGATGGAGGCCCTTCTTTCCTCCCATTATCTCAGTTTGCGTGAATGCTCTCCACAACATTATTTACAATCCTTGAATTCGGACATGGCTTAGTCGGCTCAATCGAACATTGCAATGTTTGGCACGGCAAGTCGCTGACTCGGTGGTGGCGGCTTCCATTGCTCAAGTTCGCTTGAGAGGCGGCCGTTCCGTTGCAGTCTATGGGGGAATTGTAGTGTAATGCACCTTTCTAGTGCACCTTTGTACAAATTTTGGAGCTTTCTGGTGGTTTACTGGTATGTATTGGATTTAGTGTTTGGGTGAGATTGGGTTACTATAGTCAATTCATTTGGTCAAGTCAACATAAGAAGTCGTTGATTATGGTGTAGAATATAATAGAACTTTGCTATGGCTCACATGGTCTGAATGGTATTTTCAGGCTAATGCAATTGGCCGCAGTGCAAAGACGGTGAGGGAGTTCCTGGAGAAGAATTACACAGATGAAGCCATTGCTGGAGACAACGAGGCAATCAAGTTGGCCATCAAGGCTCTGCTTGAGGTGAGTTCTAATTTAGGAGATAAACTTTTATTTTCATCTGCAAAAAAACAAAAACTGGATCAGCAATCGGTACAGTGCATACTTGCGCGTTTTGCACGCGGGCACGGCCTACTTGTGCGTCAGCAGAGTGGGCTAGTACTCATGGCTTTAGTTATAAGGTCTTTTATTTACCTCTCAATTACATCACCATTACCTCCCCAACCAGCCAGCACACCAATCGCTTAACTTGCGCCCGCTCCGCTCACGCATTAAAAATACAAGTCGTTGAAGGGACATGCAAGGGCACAATGTTTAAAAATGGTTATGCTAGCATATCCCTTGTATTACTTTAAACAATATTCCTATATAATGAGTTTGTAATGGAAGAGGAAAACAAAGGCAACAGTGACATTCTTAGCAAGTCTTAAAAGTACAACATATCTAAAAATATGTTTCTATATACTATACAATGTGCAACGACTACCCTTGTAGTATAGGGGCTTTGCATTTAAAAAAAAGTAGTTACAAAAAGACTTCCCAGTCTTTAATGTTGAGGACATTTGTCATTCTCACGTGCCTTTGCAGAGCCAAAGAATCAGAAGAGCATTCTATAGGCATGCATTCAAGCATACTAGCATTTACCAAACTATCTCAAATGTAATTGTAAGACATTATTTCTATCTGCAGGCTGTGGGGGGAAAGCACTCTTAGACATATACGTGCTGGTTTGTTGCCCTTTGTTAAATAAACTTTTTCTTTTTCATAGGTGGTGCAGTCAGGAGGGAAAAATATTGAACTTGCTGTTATCAGACGAAACCAGCCACTGAAGGTACAGTAAGATCACTGTTTTATGTATCCCATTTGTTTATAACACAGTCATCTACTGCAGGCTGGTGCCCTCAGGTGTCTGTGCAAATCAAAATATCAAGTGATCTACCATATCACCTGGCTGGTTCTGAAACAACTATTCTAGTGATAACTGATTTGGATGCATTATTCTGCACAGGCTAATCTGTATTTGCTTTTTTTCCCAGATATTGGAGTCTAAAGAAATTGAGACCCTTGTTGCTGAAATTGAGAAAGAAAAGGAAGAGGAGGCAGAAAAGAAGAAACAGAAGAAGTCCAGTTAAATCAGTAAACGTTAACACTTCTTTCCTTTTCTTTGTTGCACTTGGAAGACATGCTATTTTGGTTGCAAACTTTTCTTTTTTGAATGTTTGAGGGTTTACAGTCACTGCTTTTCACTTGTGACTTTAGGTCTCTATCGGTTTACCTTAACCCCCCCAACCTTTTGGACGAGTGATCAATCCTCAGTAGCAAACCTACTCCATCATTTCCACCTGATGTCGGGTGTTGAGAACAGCATACCTTTGATAAATGCGTATGTCCAGAAATGACATGCTACTGTAGTGTAATTTGCATCTTTTCTTACCTCCCTTCAACACAAACTGGTTATTGTAACATTCTGAATAATAATGGCTGAATAAAAGTCCTTGTTTGTAAAAATCTTCTAATCTATTTATTATAATGTTCTGCTCGATGCAGAATACAGCATGTATGTGTTAACCTTAAGACCTTTAATGTCTTGTCATTAGTGGTCACACCGACTGGTTCCTCTAAATTGGAAAACGTGAGAGAAAGATTTAAAAACAGCAAAAGCACAGTGGCTTTTATTTAATGGCTTCCTTTATTGATTATACTACCATGTGAACCAGTGAGATGTAGAGATAACCAGTTTTACACTCCGCCAGAGGCGGTGTGGAGTGTCCATAAAGTGCAATGTTTTCATTTATCAGCATTCTGTGGCGTGCGCCTGGAAAATGCAGAAGGAAAAAAAAGTACTGTATAGTGCTTTTTATGAAGTGCTCACCTTTTCCCTCAGTCATTTAAAACGAATTAGCGATGAGCGAGGGGAAGTGTCTAATGGTGGTCCAATGAGACGCCTTCTTTTTTTTGTCTGTGTGCCTCTCCCTTTTATTTCACCCTAAATTCGCTTATCAAGCATCCACTGCTCTGAATTCTCAAAGACACAATTATGGCCGGCGGTGTGGTAGGGCTGCTTAATGGGATCCTGGCCTCAGACCCCAGTGGGAAACTTCAGTGACTTTAATCTGAAGCCCTTTGAAAAGTTGGTGCAGTGCTGAGCTGAAAGAGCCCCAGGGGGTCCCCCTGACTCTCACCAAAGACATAATGGTGAATGGTAAAGTCCTTCATTTAGAGTTATCTCCCCGAGCTAGGATTTCCTGGGCGCGTACCACCGACTGCCTCGTCTGGTGCAATTGCAATTTGTCTTGTTTGCAGGGTTGTACAGATTTGCTGTTGATGCTCGGACGGATTACGCAAGTTGAGATGAGGTTGTGATTTCATTTGTTGCATATGATGAACCTGTTAAGGCTAGTAGTAAAACGTTTCAGTCTAAATTATGAGGCATCTGCATGTGTTTTTGTACCTTTCCTCGTAACTGTTTTCCAATCAGTGTTGTTACTAACTGCACCAGTGCACAAGGAGTACAAATATTCCCCTGAGATTACTTTGGGAGATGTTGCTTTTTTTTAAAATGCTCTGGGTGGTGAAATATGGAGATGCTTAATACAAAGGCTGACCAAAAAAAAGATACTTCAAAACTTTTGGAAAGTTCATTCTGGGTAATCCTCTGCAGCCAGCCACAGAGGTTATCTGATCCATCTTGTCAATAGACCAAGAGCAGCTTATTCTACACTGCCGCCGTTGCTTCTAGTGCTTTTGAAATGCTTGTGGGAAGAATTGTTTTTCTTTATTTTTTTCCTTTCCTTTTTGCCGGCGTTGTTGTTGCCCATAATCAGAGCTTTCTGTGCCTCAGGATAAAGCCCATCTCTCTCTCATCGCGAGCTGCTGCTCGTCATTAATGCAGAAAATAATGGCTCCACCAGAGGTCATCGACGGAGGAACGAAGCCTGCGGACATGTACTCTCCGAGCAAGAAAGCACACTGCTGCAGGCTGTAGACTGAGTGCACTGCGTATGTGTACAGACACTCACTCACACACACACACGCACACAGCTCACAGGCCAATAGCAGACATTGTTGTAACGCTGTATTACATACAACAGATTTTAGCAGTAAAAATCTTTCTCTATCACTTACAGCCCCCACCCCATTTATCTTCCTTTTCTCTCTCTTTCAATCTTTCATGTACACGTGTTTTGATGTTATATTGAACAGAGCCAAGACACTAAAGGAAGAGGACTACATTCATTAGGCCAACAGTTGTTCTATAAGCTATAGCACGGACACCCATATTTTCTCTTTATCTCACGGCATCCATTATACCATTATAGTTTTCTCGTGGTTTATTGCCATGTCCTAGACTGATTGTACTTTGATAATTTACATTCTTGTCATTCTAACGTGCCACCCTGTGGCCATATTCCCAAGCAGGCCTCTCCTGAGATATGGTTTGTCAGTGCACAATGTCCTCAGGTCCAAGTATAATTGCTTCAAGGGCAAAAAAAAGCCCAAGCTATTGGCACTCGCTTCCCGGGGGAACTGAGGTTATATTAGTTCTCAGAAGCATGCTGCCGAAATTAGTAAGCCGTATTTTATTTATTCGCTTCCACCAGCAGGGTGCAGTGTTGCATAAAAGCAGCTCTCATCACCATCATATCGGTTACACTTTCATCTTACTTTTTGTCCTACAGACAAGCCACTGTAGTGAGTCCTCTAGCTATTGCATAGCCGAATCTACTGGCTATACTGACGTGTTTTTTTTTTCTCTTCTCTGTCCCTGGTTTTAACACACAGCCTCAAAGGGTCTCAGAACAATTGGATCCATCGAGGGAGAGTTGTTTTGCTCAAAATTGTCAGATGAAAAAAAGCAACAATGCTCGTGTCCTCGAGCGGTGGCCAAGCTGTCAAAGTGTGTTGGGTCATAAAAGGCTGCCTTCTCGACACTGTCCCTTCACTGTGTTTTTTACATGTCGTCTGTCTATGCACGCTATTATCTTTGGTAAAGCAAATTCTGACAGCCTCAGCGAAGAACTCTACAGTACAGTGCATTGTAGAAGTGTAGTAGGCCTAGTAAGGCATGGGCACTGATAATGTAGACTTACATATCCTCTATAACTTGTGCCCTCGGGCATACATTTGCAATACATTTCTAATATCTCAGATCTGCTCTCTGTATCTGTCTGTCTGTCTCTCTCTCTCACACACACACACACACACAGGCCATGTACAGTAGATCTTTGACTATTGATCCTGGGAAACACACCCTCCCTCAATCATTGTCATCGCACAGCGGCGCGCGCACACACATTTGAGTAATGGATACAGCCAAGAGCACTGGGTTGCCGTTTTTGCCTTTGTGTCCGTGCGTTGAATGGAGGAGGAATATACTAACAGTTTGTGTAAAGAGACTAAAGGGCTGGGGGTTTTCTGTTACCCCTCAAGGAGTCACCTGTCAGTGGGTTTTTGTCTCAGATGAATACAAGTGCATCCTCTTCTAATTGAAAGGGGACACGACTATGTTTGTAGGCCACGATGCAACAAAAAATATGGATGAGGACAAATTCTTTTTAAAAAACAAGCATGGTTGAAGGGGGGGCAAACAAAGCTAAAATAAACAAACCGCGGGGATGCTGTGGGGGGTGAGTAACGCATGGCCCCCCCAGGCTCTGACTGTGGCCCTCAGGGGGGCCACGAACACGGCAGAAGCCAGTCACACACATCACATAGCATTACACGGGATGGGGTTACAGGAAAATGTCAGGCGACTCATAAGGAGGAACCATCGGCCCATAGGATAATTTGATTGCCCGAGGGAGGCGCAATCTTGCATTCCCACGATTCCTCCCTTTCCACCCACACCCTCTTTTCATTGTATTTCGCAAAATCCATTTTTTCCCCCCTTCTTCCTTTCCTCCCGTTATTTAATGTTTTCAGTCATGTTGCAGTGCGATCTGGACCGGTAACCAAGCGTAGTCGTGAATGCATTATACTACAGCAAAACGTGGGGGCTACTGTGTTTTTCTTATAGGATAGGTCGCAGCCGTTTTCCACGCAGCGCGCCCCCCTCTCTCTTCCTCCGCTCCCTGATGGGAATTTTAAGGGCCATTGGTTCATAGTGTGGCCTCTGATATCTTGATTTAACGCTTTCTGACTGTACTGTGCATGTTTTGGTGTTCATGCTTTAGCAATGACGCCTTCTCAAAACCTCACACTTTGGGGCGGAGTTTAGTCATTGACCAATGCCAGGCCAAATACTTTAGCAACTGTTGCTATCCAGGTCAAGCTTTCCTGGTCAAGCTTCCCTTTTCTAGTGTGCCTATTGGACAAGGACAGATTGAGGAGGGGCTTAGAGAAGGGCTCATTGAAAAATATCACATCTACAAGCTCATGGCACGATATGAGCTTTTAGATCTGATATCTCTAAAAAAAAATCTTGAAAATGTGTCGCAAATCTTTGAATATATTATTTCAGAAGCAGGCATTTTAACTCGGGCGGGGCGGCCGTGGATCAGGGGTAGAGTCACCGGATGTTAACCGCAAGGTTGCCGGTTCGATCCCGGGCTCCCCCAGAGTTAGTGTCGAAGTGTCCTTGAGCAAGACACTGAACCCCTAATTGCTCCTGATGTGCTATAGGTACCTTGCATGGTTTCCACTGCAATCAGTGCATGAATGTGTGTGAGTGAATGGGTGTGTGTGTGTGTGTGTGTGTGTGTGTGTGTGTGTGTGTGTGTGTGTGTGTGTGGTGTGTGTGTGTGTGTGTGTGTGTGTGTGTGTGTGTGTGTGTGTGTGTGTGTGTGTAAGTGAATGGGTGAATGTGATGCACAAGCTATGTAAAGCGCCTTGGATTAAGGTGCTATATAAATGCACCATTTACCATAACTCAAATCTCTGCATCTGGGGGATCCCTAGATGCAGATACATGTTTTCAGATAGGGGTCCGCAGCAGAATAAGCAGATAATCCTGAGGGTCCTCGGAATTAAATATGTCGAACATCACTGACACAGGAACATGGATTTTTCAGAAAAACTACTGTAGAATCTAGCACTGTAAAGTAGAATCTGGTGTCAGAAACTAGAATATATAGTGTCAGAAACTAGAATCTCAAGTCAGAAACTAGAATCTCTTATCAAACTACAGTAGAATCTCATGTCAGAAACAACTGTAGAATCCTATAGGTCCGGACAAATGGGTTAAAAACCTGATGCTGATGTCAGAAAACCTCTTCACCCGCATCCCCACACATGCCCTCACATGATAATTGTGAGGGTTTGAACGGAACCAGACCCAGTCACCTTGTTACCTTCCAGCCATGCCCCCCGTTCCCCCCTCCTTTGCCAAAAAAAAAAAACAAATGAACTTGTTTGAAGTGAATCACAGCGCCGTGGCTGTTTACACACGCCAGAGCAGATATTTGCGGTTCTCAAATTTGCTTCCCTTTTGTATACAAATGGTTGCTTATTCTGTTTCTTATTGCGTTCGACGTTCTCACCGCCTGGAGAGTTCAAGGGACGCTGTGCTGCCTGTGTGGCATTCAGGGGCGGATATAACATTTCACAATTGGGGGGCAGGAGAAAATGGTATGGAGGCGGCTTCATGAAGCCGCACCCATAGTACCATTTTCGGTTACAGGACTTTTATTAGGCAAGTAAAGCATCGATAATAATCAGTCGTTGTTGAAGTTGCATACATGTAACATAAGCATACATAAAGAGGGAGTTTTCTGTTTTCAATGGTGAAATGCTGTTGGTTTAGTGGTGACACAACTGTAGTTAGTTAGTAGCAGTAGTACTGTTTCAAATCATTTCAAATATAGCACTTTAATTAGGAATATCTTGCGTTGTTTTGCATGCCATCGTGTTTGGTCCCCACCAAACACGATGGCATGCAAAACAACCCAAGATATTCCTAGTCTGGGCATTTAGGGGGGCATTGCTCCCCCTCCATGCCCATGCCTAGATCCGACCCTGGTGGCATTGTGTGTGCGCCGTGCCGTGCGTGAGATGGCAAGGAGCGACAGCAAAAGAGGGAGTGAGAAAGAAAGGAAGAGAGAGAGAGAGCAAGTGAGTGTGTTCAGCACAGATATCTGAGTGTGTCTGACAGAGAGGACAGCCCTGAAGGCAGGTCCCAGCCCTTCAGCACCCAAAAATGACACATGACTGCTTTGACTTTTGTCATCGCCCCCCCCCCCCCCCCCCTTCCATCCCCCCGTCTCTCCGCCCCCGAAGCCTTGCAACGAACAGACAGCCTCCAACAAACACCCAGGGTAACACACACACACACACACACACACACACACACACCCAAACACACACACACACACAGTCACACACACTTCACGCATGTGTGCAGGAGCGCGCGCGCGCACACACACAAACAGTATACTGCTTAGATTACATTATCTTTATCCCCAGGACATGAACCCTCCTTGTTGGATGACATTTAGGCATGTGCAGCACTAAGGTTACCTTTTCTTTTTGCCCCACAGTTAAAAGATGCATGTCTGCATCTGGAATGGAGGAGAGAGGAGGAGGAGGAGGAGGAAGAAGAAGGGATCAGGAAAGGAAAAGGGGGGTGAGGAGGGGAAAAAAAATAAATCAGATGAGAAAGATTTTCCAAAAGGCGGCGGCAGCGGCGGCGGCTTTGATCAGAGGCATCAACAGTCACGCACAAACTTGTTAAGTAGTATGTAAATTCGAGCTGATACTGAATAAAGTTGCTAGAATGGCATGAATCCATTGTGCTGGCGATGATGAAAATAAAAGAGGGCTTCGCGCTGCTGGAGGGCAAGAAAGTCACAGACATGAAGGGTTTTTCTCCCCCCCACCCCCCCTACAAAGGGGGCTGCTGATGGGATGCAGAGGAGAAGGAGAGAAATGAAAGATACGGGGCATAAGCCTGGAAGGATCTCAATCTAAATTAGCCGAATATGGAGAGGGAGGAGGAGGAGGCACTAGTGCTGCTGAGTGAGACGTATAATTAAAACCACAATGATGAAAACATCAGCTGTGCTTGCCTTGCTGGACGGACGCCTTTCTGAAAATTGCATTTGGGAGATGGTGTGTTAAATGTTTCAAAGGTATACGCCTATATATCCTATTGTTAAGGAGGCACGGCATACAGGCTCTTCTTTAAGCAGGGTTTATCCTTTGCCATAGTTGTGTTGTGTTGTCTCCCTCCACCCCCTATACACCAGTGGCGTTTCTAAGCAATTTGGAGCCCTAGGCAAGATTTTCCCCGGAGCCCCCGTTACCAAATGGACCCTTTGGTAAGGGTGGGCTCCAGGGAAAGAAATCTCCTAAAATGGCGCCCCCAAGGGATAAAATAACTATTTTTAAACTAAAGAACATATATGTGTTTTAAATGTTCAATTCTAGTTATAGAGGACAAGTATAATTTATGTATCCATATTAGTCTTTTTAGCCTGGTATCCTTTTAAAGCATGTCTGGTGGACGCCCCCCTCCCCTCATGGTCGCCCCTGTCCCCTCATGGCGCCCTAGGCAACTGCCTAGTCTGCCTAATGGCAAAAACGCCCTGCCCTATACACACACACACAAGCTTGTAGATCAGCTACAACACCGTTGTATTACAGGTCACACATCTCTTTCTCAGCCCCTCCCTCCCTTCACCTCCCTCCCTTTTTCTTTCTTTCGCTCCCTCTCTCTTCTCTCCTTCCCTCCTCCGTTCTCTGGTTCTCTCTCTGTCTGACACTCTGAGATGAATAGGCGCTGTCACAGAGACTCTTGTAGCCTGTCAGCTTTTAAACAAACAGTTGGTGAAAGGGATCACTTTCACAGGGAGACCTCCTCCGCGTCTCGCGGTGAGGTCATCGTCATCGGCTCGCCTCAGTCAGAACCTGTCTGGGTGGGGATATATGGGACCTTTCTCCTCCTATAAAAAGGTACACCTCGGGTTCGAGCACAACAACATGAGAACGGGCGTTTAAAAATAAAGGTTTTTAAAAAGAATAGCCGCTATGATCGCTTCCAACAGATCTGTCCTCACCGGAATATGGTGTGGCCTATAGCAGTGGTTTTCAACCAGCGGACCACCAGTGGTCCTTGACAGGATTCCAGGACCAGGTGGTTCCCAGTGAAATGATGGACAGTTAGTATAGTAACCAAATGGACCCTTATAGATGTGTAACTCTCAAGAGTTAAACTATATTTATACCTCTGCATTACATCATTTTCAAGAATCTACACATTTATAAAATGTAGAAGTTGTTATTTTGACCAACATTTTTGCCAGTTATCTCTCCTAAATTGTGGACCAAAGTCCACTGAAAGTACTTTAGTTTTGGGTCCAAGAGACTAAACTCAACATCAAATGATGGTCTGTCCATGGCTAAAATGCAGAAAAAGTAATGGGCCCTGGCACAAAGGTTGAAAACCACTGGTCTATAGCTAGACTGCACTAAAACAGACCACTCAAAAACAAACTTGAGTTTTGCTGGGGGGAAATACATCCCCCTCCCTCCCTCCCTCAGGTGTGCTCCCTCCCTCTCTCTCTCTCTCTCTCTCTCTCTCCTCCCTCTCTCTCTCTCTCTGCCTCTATGCACCTGCACCGAGTCTCCCATGTCCTCAGAGTGTCTCTCCACACAATGGAGACGGTGCATCGCCTGTGGCTCCTCTCTCCAGCTGAGAGCCACCTCTCCCCAGAGAACAGCACAGGAAACCTGCCAGCAACACTAACAACTGATCCTGGCACATAGATAGAGCAGAGGACTTAGATACATATAGACACCATCGCTCGGCCTCCGAATTGCACTGCACAATCCTTGAGTACTATAGTGTTCACTTAACTGGGTGGGTGTGCGAATGTGACCAAATTGACGCAAGTATAGGGTTCATTTTCTGGTTACATTTGACAATTGAGTTACAAATCGATTTAATTAAACACTGAGGATTTTACTGTGTGCCGTTGTTATTGTTGATTGTTGTGCCGTTACTCATTGATAATGATGATGAGTTGACAAGGTAATGATGATGATGATAAATAGGAAGACAATATTGATTGTTATTTAAGGAATTGTGTATGATTCCGATTCAATGATCTGGTTTTCTGAATGAAAACATCAGGACATGTAAAGTTTAATCACAGTGGATTAAAGGGATAGTTCAGATTTTTTGAAGTTGAGCTGTATGAAATACTTGCCATTAATATCGTGGTGTCAGTCAACTGTATGCTATTAGTTGATGTCCAGAGTCCTGTGGTGGGAGTTATGCTCTGGTCTTTGGTGTAATATGAAGTATTTCTGTTCGATTTTGGGGGGTCACTGGGTCCACGCAGTCAAAGTAAATGAATCCAAACAACATAATTTGTGTTGTTGACACATTTCTAAAATATCAGCACATCCTTCATTTGTTTTTGACCCCTCTATCACAGGGAACTATGTATTTTGTGTCCATAGCGCTACGCCCAAAAACTACTTCCACGTGATAGGGGGGTCAAAAATGAACGAAGGATGTGCTAATATTTTAGAAATAATTCAACAACAACGCGAATTACGTTTGTTTTCTGGAATCATTTACTTGTACTGCCCAGTCACCCAGTGACCCCCACACAATGACCTGAACTACTTAATATTCACCAAATCCAGCAGAACCCCCAGAAGACTCAGTTAAGAAATTAATACAGTTGACACCACCAATTTAATTTCCCAAAAAAATCTGAACTATCCCTTTAAATATTTCCTAAATGCAATAGCTCAGCCCCAAAATGACCTTTTCGACAATTACCGGACCCTGGCGCGAAGCCTCGGATCTCATGGAAGTTGTTTTGTTTGTGCTGCATTCTTTCTCAGTGAATGAGGAACTCATAAACTCCAACACAACTCTCCTCTCACAGTATAATAATCAGTGTCTTGTATCCGGTCTGTGTTCATTACTTCTAAAAAACAAAGATTTCCCCTAAGATTGTCATGTTTGAAACACTTCTGGATACACAATATGAGCGCACAGACCGGATATAAGACACCAGGGTTATATTGAGAGCAATCTTAGCATCCTCCAGATAAGCCCCATATATACTCTATATACACCGGTATATGTGCACCTAGTAGTTTGCACCAGTAGTTTGTACGGTACTATCAGAGCCCTAGAGTATAGAAAGAGTTCTGACAACTCCATTCACTTCCATGGGTCCGGTCTAATGGCAGCTCTTCTACCTAGACTTCTATTGAGGATGCATGGGGACAACAAATAGGCAACATGGGGACAACAAAGTCCTGGGCCAGAAGTCGGCAGAAATGCATTGGACTCAGACAACAACTGGGTTTCTGACCCCTTAATGCCGCAACCTCGATGGTTCTGGTTACTGTGATAGGGCATTTGTTATTACCGGTATATTGTTCTGGTTACTGGATCACCCATCTTCATACATCAGGGGTTTTCAACCAAGCGTTCCAGGTGGTCCCCAGCTAAGTTGGTTAACCAGATGTAACTCTTGAGAACGTAAAAATGAAACCAAATGGACCCTTGCGGGTCCATTTGGTTATTTTTACGCTATCAAGACTTGAAATATTTGTCATCTTAATTAGCCCAAGTCTAATGTCAGAATGTAGATTAATGGTCATTTTGATCTGTATGTTTGACTGTTTTGTTTCTCAAATCCAGCCAGGAATTGTGGACAAAAGCAAAAGAAATCTTTAGTTTTGGGGTCTGTGGGGCTAAAATGTTATCAAATGGCGGTCCGTGGCTCAAATGCTGAACAAATGGTGGGCCCTGGCATCAAAAAGGTTGAAAACCCCTGTCAAACATGTATAAAAAGACCCAAAAGGTACCCAGAAACAGTGGATCTACAAGCTCACAACTTGTATATAAAATCTCACAAATAAATATGGCTTAACGTTAACTGTTCCCAAAGCTCCCCCAGGGGCAGTTGCCAGGAACCGTGTCTAGGGCAGACAGCCGGGACGGGTCTCCCAGTCTGGGCTACAGCTGGGAACCCCCCGGGCCAGTCTGCAGACCTGATGCCATTAAGACTACATCCAGCTGTACAGAGGATGGGTAATGGTATCACACCTGGAAAAGGACTTCTTCTTGCTAATGTAAACCATATTTTTTCTTCAGATTTTTTAGAAGTCATCTATGGAGAAAAATCCTGGACAGCTTTCACTCGGGTATAAGCTTTGTGTGCTGATTTGCAAATTTTCAACGTGGGTCTTATTTTCTCTGTCAATTCCGATCACTTATCTGGTCTGGTTGTGTGCGCATGTGGTCCGTGAGAGAGAGCAAAACCGCTCAGGGTTTGTCCTGAGAAAGACCTTGAGTGGAACGAGGCCTGAGAGAGAGCCTGCTTTATTCTCCTCATGGCGCTGCGGGCTGTGGCTGTATTAATGCAATGGTTGGGGATGTTTGAAGTTGTGACTTTATGAGACAAAAGCTAATTTCCTTCCTTTTGTTCATTATCGAGAGGGAGAGAGAGAGAGAGAGAGAGAGAGAGAGAGAGAGAGAGAGAGAGAGAGAGAGAGAGAGAGGGGGGGGAGAGAGAGAGAGAGAGAGAGAGAGAGAGAGAGAGAGAGAGAGAGATAGAGAGAGAGAGAGAGATTTCCAGCCGAGCAAAGAGCATGCTGTGCTAATTATTGCGTTTACGAGTCTTCTCCATAGCAGGGGCGGATCTAGGCATGGGCATGGGAGGGCAACCCCCCCCCCCCCCCCCCCCCCCCCAAACACGATGCCATGCAAAACAATGCAACATATTTCAAATTAAAGTGCTTATATTTAAAATGATTTGAAACACTACTACTGCTACTAACTAATTACAACTGTGGCACCACTAAACGAACAGCACTTCATCATTGAAAACAGAAAACTCTCTGAGTCAGACCTTTAGCTTTATGCATGCTGCGTGTCTGTTGCAACCTCAACAACGACTGATGTTATTATTGATGCTTTACTTGACTAATAAAAGTCCTGTAACCGAAAATGGTATGGGTGCGACATCATGCCCGTGGCGCGGTATGGGGCGATGAAGCCGCCCCCATACCATTTTCTCTTGCCCCTCCAACATGTTCTCTTGCCCCCCCAAATGGGACATTTTACATCCGCCCCTGCTCCAAAGTATGCACTGGATTTGACTGGGCTTCTTCTTCTTTTTTTAAATCATTATTATTCCCGTTTTACAGGTGAGCGGCACTGAGATGACGTGCAAAACATCTGGCGGAATCATCTGTCATTGGTCAATGAGTCAATTTACAGCATTGCTTTCTCATGCCATCATCGATCCTGATAGGAAACAAATGGTGGGTTTACCGTGCACTGTGTGGAGACCCGCCCCCCCCCCCCCAATCGGGAAATGTTACATCCACCCCTGGTGGAGACCAGTTGACTGGGTGGGTTTCATTGGCTGGAAATCATCTGAATTGAACCAGGAATAAATACAAATTTGTATTGTTAACTTCCAGCATAGATAGCTTGCCTTATACAGCATGTGGACCGATATTCATACCACTGTTCACTTACGTTTTGGCCAGGAAAAGTAGCAATGCCAGAGGTATTGCTCTCTAGGCTGATGTACAAGATCACACCGCTTCGCATTGTGAATGATGTGATGTTTTGGGCATTGACTTGTAGATATTTCACCTATTTTTGGATATAGTTCGTTTTTATGCGATACACAGGGTGGGAAGGGGAGATTACTTTTAACAAGTAATCCCCAACAGTAAAAAAAAATGTCAGTAACATAATCTGGGTTGCCCAATTTAGTCATCTTTGGGTTACTTTCAAGCAAAACTTTAATTAATTAGATAAAATAAGTTTTGCCATTGATAACCAGACAAGAATGTTGATTGTTGAGCCTATGAAAAAGGCAGGCAGAGCGCAGTGGGATGATCATGTTGTATGCTTAAATTTAACAGATTATTTTATTTATTTATTGATGTTTTAACTCATGTAACCCTAAACATGATCTGGGAGATCTGAGGAGAATGTAATCTAGCATGTAACCCCTGTTACATTACCCCAGTTACTTGAATCCAGATTATACGTTTTAAATGTACTCCAGTACATTTAATCCAGTTACATGTAATCCATTACTTCCCAACCCTGGTTATACAAATGTGGTGTAGAAGTATGCAGTATCCGATAGCAAAGCAAAGTAAAATCCTACTTAATAAAACATGAACTTATTAAAAGAGAATTCCACACCAAAACACATTGGCCATCAATCTACCTTGATTCCTGTGACGTCACATGACACATAATGTCTTTGATTTTGTCACAGATGCCCCATTTTCTACATTTCACCATGAGGTCAAGTTGCAGTTGCAGCCTCTGTTGCTGTTGCGCCAGTGCAGTTTGCATGGCCGCAGGTTGTCTTTATTCTAATGTGGGCATTTCTGTAACTCCATACTTTTTCTTTTTTCACACATCACATTTCAATAGTATACTGATAAACATGCTTGAGTTTTATGTCACTCTGGGGCAGACTTTACATGTAATCCCAGAGGTAATCTATTCCTCCTCCTCTCCTCCCCTCCCTTTTGGCACTCTCCTCTCCAATCACTCCAGTTAAAACTCTTGTCGCATGGGTGCCGGCTGGCTTTTTAAAATCATCTAGTGGTCCAATTATCTTGTAGTGTGTGGCTTGATGTGATGTATTTAAAAATAAGTTTGGAGTTACAGAAATACTTGCATTAGAATAAAGACAACCTGCGACCATGCAAACTCCACTGGCGCAACAGCAACAGAGGCTGCAACTGCAACTGACCTCATGGTGAAATGTAGAAAATGGGGCATCTGTGACAAAAATCAATGATTCATGTCACAGGAATCAAGGTAGATTGATGGCCAATGTGTTTTTGGAGTGAAATTCTACTTTAAAGTAACAAGTAGGGTTGTCCCGATCACATTTTTTTTGCTCTCGGTCCGATCCCGATCATTTGAGTTTGAGTATCTGCCGATCCCGATATTTCCCGATCGATCACTTTTTTTGCTCCCGATACAATCCCGATCATTCCCGATATTTTTTTCCCGATCAGATACATTTTGCAAATGCATTAAGAAAAAAAAGGACTAAAACTCAATTAAATTGAGTTTTAGATCTTATATGAAGTCCACCAAATAGCAGAATGATATAGCAGACTAGAGTAGCACTTCTCACTCAAATGTGCACTTGGGCAACTCCAAAGCAAATTCCACAACATTTATTTACCTGCCATAGTGTTAATCCCTTACCCTGTGTCTGATCACTGGTTATACTGGTATATTCACCAATACCGAATGGTCTGATGATGACAAATGAGGGTCAATACTGATACTTTTCTGGTACCGATTTCTATTTCCCGATACGGTATCGGGACATCCCTAGTAACAAGTACTTAGGTTACTATACTGAAGCTACTTTTCCCACAACCGTTTGCTGTTCATTAAGATCTGAAATCAATTTAAAACATGAGTAGCAGAGATCGGGGGGGCCAAGTTCAACATGTGACACACAGTGTAATGGGATTTCCATCTCTTCCTTAAACGGGGCTTGGCAACGCATGAAGGTAAAACGCAACGTTTCCACATTCCAGCTCCAGGAGCAAAGTCACTATTGCACAGAGATGCTGCTGCCGCCCACAACACCTGAGCCCTCCCCCCCCCCAACCACGGCGAGATGCATGCCCTGGCACAGATACACGAAATGTGTATTCTGCCTGTCAGATCACAGCAAAACAAAAAGGGGTTATGCTAAATTTACGCTCCGTCGTACGACACTGCTGCTCGTGGAAAAATAACAGATCTGTCAGTCTACGACGTTCCCCATCCGTGACTCGGCGTGAGCTTGTAGATCAGGTGTATCGGCGGTGCGTGGCACCGCCCCACGACAAAGTATAATAAAAAACAGGCTTTGGGTGATGCTGGAGAAGCCATACCACCTCCATCGCTGTCTGCCAGTCCCACCCCCAGCAGCAGGCCCACCCCACCCCACCCCACTGCTTTGTTTGTGCTCATTTCATTCTGTGTGTGCAGCCTCCCGGCACTCAGGTCAAGGTTTACCCTCGCACCACACACACCATTTCCCTCATGCACTTGCCTGGGGGAGGAACACCGGGGGCCCCAGGCAAGGGCAAGCCCAAACAGCTCAGTCAACATGGCGGCCATCGCAGCAGCCACCTCTACAACCACCACACGGACATTTAGGATATGGGAGGAACCAGTGCACACGATTACGGACGGCTAAATGTGGTTTCCTTTGCTTTCCTAACTTTCCTTTCTCCCTTCCTTCCCTCCAGGGGTGGATCTAGGCATGGGCATGGGGGGGCAATGCCCCCCTAAATACCCAGCCTGCCCTCCCCAAACAGGATGCCATGCAAAACAACCCAAGATATTTCAAATTAAAGTGCTTATATTTAAAATGATTTGAAACACTACTACTGCTACAAACTAACGACAGCTGTGTCACCACTAAACCAACAGCATTTCATCATTGAAAACAGAAAACTCTCAGAGTCAGACCTTTAGCTTTATGCATGCTGCGTGTCTGTTGTAACTTCAACAACAAATGATTATTATTGATGCTTTACTCAACTAATAAAAGTCCTGTAACCGAAAATGGTATGGGGTCGACTTCATCGCCCGTGGCGCGAAGCGTCACGGGTGATGAAGAGACCCATACCATTTTCTCTTGCCCCTCCAACATATTCTCTTGACCCCCCAAATGGCACATGTTACATCCGCCCCTGCTTCCCTCATTCCTTCATTTGTCCCCTCATTCCCCACCACCGACCGTTTTCCTTTGGATGTTATAGAAACACTATTGATTTCTGTCAGCAGTAAGGTATGTGTCTATTAACTGATAGATTTAATAGAGCGACAATAGAGGAGCTACTCATTTGTTCCTCCCTGTAGTGTAAGTGTTCATTTTGAGAGTCTGATACTAACCCTGGCTAGGAGCTAGGAGCTAGTGCTGGGATTTTTTAGCTGTAAATGGAAAACGCCCGTGGGCTTTTTCATTTTCTGGGCCCAGACGTTCCCTTCATGGTGTCGGAGCCCTTGTGTTCACAGAGTTCATGTTTTGCTGCGGGGCTTTTTTTTTTTTTTTTTTTTTTTGCTTTTTTTTTCTCCCTTTCCTATTTTGTTTTATCTCATAGCTTAGACTAGCAGGGCTTCAAACTCCCAGAGGACTCCTGCGTAGCAACAGCAGTAGAGATCAACAAAGTAAGTTTGTTTACGTTGGCTATGTCCGCATGTTGTCGACTTATACATTTCTCAGTCTCCATTTCCTGCCTCTCCTTGCCCCAGGGGGAAAGCAGAGCCCTCTAATTGGATCTCCTTCTAATTGAGCCTAATACTGGAGCGAACCGGAGTTGGGCCCTGTGGCTAATGAAGAGCTGAATCAAAACTAAGCACCAGAAAAACTTTGACTGTGTGTGTGTGTGTGCCCGTGCATGTGTGTGTCTGCGCGTGCGTGTACACATATGTGCGCTCATCATGTATGCACTGTATGTATACGTGCATGAACATGAGTGTGTGTGTGTATGCGTGCGTCATGGCAGGCAGCACATCAAATTACCAGTGCTGAATTTCTGAAATTATATCTTGGGTTGTTTTGTAATGTATGCCATCATGTTTGGTGGGGCAGACTGGGTATTTAGGGGGGCATTGCCCCCCCCATACCCATGCCTAGATCCGCCCCTGGTTCAGGGGGATAATTTCACATTGCACGCCTTTTTTCCACCAGCTCTCCAAAACTGTGTAATACAGAGTTCACTTTGACACGCATCTTCTTTCAACCTAAAACAAACACTACAAACCCCATTTTCAATAAATTGATTTTTTTTTGCTCATCTGTTTTCCACTCTCTCTCACTCTAAAAGCCAATGCAGTGGATATAAAGTGAAACCGACCACAAACGGATGCTTTAGTTTCAACAGATAAATGGAAATGAGGCCAGGTTCGTAGCTACAGGGCGAGAAATGAAATTACTACTATTTTGCCTTCAGCCTAAGATAGATATTGTGTATCCATTTTAGCTATCTATAAAATGCAAATTGATGTTTTATTTATTTATTTACAGCACATAAGAAGAATAGGTTACGGTATAGTATAGCCATTATAGCCTTGTTTAACCAGGAAGTCACTTTTGAATCAAAGGTCTCTTGCAGGGACATGGGTCCGTATGAACCCATTAAAGGGGAAGTCCACCCATTTTCAACATTCTAATATGTCATTTGTATACCCTAGAGGTGTTGGGTGGACATGATAAATACGTTCCCACATTCTGTGTTTCCTAGAAATGGAGGTCTGAAGAAAACCACGAACATGGTGAAACATCTTGATGGGACATCACCAAGATGTATTTTCACCATGTTAATGGATTTCTTTAGAGGGTTCATTTGGTTGCATTTGTACGCTCTCAGAAAAAATGTTGAAAATGGGTGGAAATCCCCTTTAAAGCTGGGAAAACGTGTGTGGCATTTTAGATTCTTCTCAGCCATACAAAAGCAGCAGATATGTAAGCTCACGGTGCTATTTCTGGTCGTTTTTGGAAAAGCTGTGTGGAATAAACGATTATTTACAATGAGGGTTTTCAATTGATTTTCACCCAGGGACCACCATCCTGACTAAGAGCAAGCTGGGCACAACCACTAGTGTGTTACAACAGTGTTGGGGTTTTCTGCACCATTCCATTGGTTGAAGGTAATAATACAACTTTTTAGCCAATAATCAAAATTTTGTTTGCCTTTTCCCCCTCTATGTTGCTTCTACTTTGATGCTGCAGCTGTTTCCCTGCAGACACACACTTGCTTCGTCCTGCAGACGATCTAGAACTTTCTTGTTGTCAACTCAATCATGAAAACAAAACATTCAACAGGAAAGGCGGTGCCAATTTCAAATTTGAGAGGGGGTAGAGCACTATAAAAGAGAGTACTGACACGCTTTGGTCTCACGCTTTGCGCCCTGCACTGGAGCTCTGCTGTTAATGCAAGTGGATGGGCGAGAGTAACCATCATAGGAGGTTTGTTCGGAACTCGCAGGCGTCACATGTGCTTTTCAGCCAATAGCACCTGTGTACCTTTGAGCCAATAGGCGTATCTGTTCAGCCGTAGCATTGGGAGTCAACGGAGTGGCAGTACTCTCTATTATAGAACTCTAGGGGGGTAGTGTTGTTTTAGCCAATCACAGCACGGTGGTCTCCAGCAGATTCAAAATGAGCCAATAGAGTGGAGGTGAGGACGGTGTAGTTAGATGTTTCCACCTCCAGATTTGTAAGCAAATCTGTTTACACAGTGTTTTACACACTAAAGTTGCATCCATTACCTAAGATTTTTTTTTTTCTTTATTGTTACTCACTAGTAACTAATCACACTATCACAGGCTACAGTACACTGTACATGAGCTGGACCCAAAAAAATATGGTCCCCTAGCAGGGCTAAAATGAAATGATGGTTTTCAAAGGCACAATACGTAAGCTATTTAATACAGAAGCTATTTAGGCATAAGCTATCTCCTTAAAGGTAGGATAAGTGATTTGAAATTCACCGTGTAGTACCAGCCTGGTGCACTAGGGGCGCACTAGGCTCGATCCTGATTGGAGGAGAATTCACCCTCCACCTGGGGAACTTTTATTAGCTCCTCTGATAACGTGGGGGAGGGGGAAACTCCATATATGGTCTGCACACCTTACAATAGGCTGACCATACGTCCGTATTTCCCAGGACATGTCCGTATTTCACGTCCTGTCCTGGGTGTCCTGGTTTCTTTTTAGAAAATGAGGAAATGTCCTGTTTTTTGTAAAATTACTTTCATTCAGTTCCTTTCCGACACGTCTTTGCTTACATCGGACCAGTAAATCGACAGGCACTAGGACACTGCACACGATGACCTCAGCCCTGAGCAGAGTCAGTGCAGGCAGCCTTCGTCAATCAGCTAGACAGCGTGGTTGTCAGTCTCCACCACCATGCCCAAGCGCAAGTAGACGTTTACAGAAAAAATTCCCTGTATTCAGACCGGGGCGAGACAAAAGTGAAGCACTGTGTGCACTGTTTGCAAAGCAGGCACGTATGTCTCGCTCTGCAATGGTGGTGCAAGGGACCTAAAATCCCACATTGACAAAGAAAAACACAAAAAAGCTGTTCGAGGCGATAGTAGCACCTGTTCGATATCTGAATATTTCGTGAAACCAGGGAAAGATGATGCAGTGAATTAGATATATTAGAAATAATTTGTAATTGAAGTTATTTTTGTGTGTGACTTTTACTTATGGGAAAAAAGGGGGGGGCCGTCGCCGCCCCCCCCCCCCCCCCCCCCCCCCCCCCCCCAAGGTGTCCTGGTTTTCTCCTTTGAGAATATGGTCTGCACACCTTACAATAGAGCATTTTAACAGGAAAAAAAAATTGGGGGTGATATCTAAGAAAGAAAGATTCTTTGCCACCATGCCAGTCATGAACCAACAGCCACCCTGTCACAATAACTCTACTGGGCCTCAGCAACCACAACACACATGACCTGCTGTTTATCAGTCTTGCCTCGAGCTCCAACCAAAAGGAAATATCAAATTCACCGATAGGATTATTGAAGTGCTACATATACATATTCTGTTCCCCGTGACAACGGCATCAACTGGCATACCATCAATGGCAGATACTACACAACATACAAACAGTAGTTTCACAATACATCAGCATTCAATTACACGGACGGATCCTCAGACAGTTTACTTTCATCATGGCCACACAGTCATTGGATCCCAAAATGACAGCAATAGTATACAGCTTGAATCACACTGGTACAGGGCTGGATTGGGACAAAAAATTCGGCCTGGTCATTTTTTTTGTGTGAATTTGGCCCAGACCGGCCCACGACTACAACCAGCGTGCGGGTAGCACAAACTCTGTCGGCTCAAACACAAATAAACAATGATGGACAGTTGGTTACCAGATGTAACTCTTTGAGAGCGTACAAATGAAACCAAATGGACCCTTGCGGGTCCATTTGGTTTCATTTTTACACTCTCAAGAGTTAAGATATTCATCTGAATTATCCTAAATCCACGCAACTAGAGATCTAGGTTTGCCTGTTATGTTTCTGAAATCCAGCCTGAAATTGTAGATAAAACATAAGAAATCTTTGGGTTTTTGGGGTCCGTGGGGCTAAAATGTCACAAAGCGGCTCCCTATGGCCGCGGCCCACCGGGAGAGCTCCTGCTACACCCTATAGCCAGTCCGACCCTGCACATGGTCAACACACACTGTGACACAGCATACAACACAAACAGCAGTAGCAGCGAAGAAGCAAAAAAAGCAAAAAAGTTTCCTACCTTGATCAGTCTTCTATACTCTTCGGCTAATCTCTCTCTCTCCCTCTAGTTGATGATGAGCCCTCCAGCGGTGTCTCCAGTCATCTCCATCCTCCATACATCTGGCTAGCTGGACAGTACTTTCTTCCCGGCATCAATGGCACCCTGACCTCACCAGACTCATTCACCCATGGCTGCCATGTTCTCACTCAGCCTTGGATGACTCATACATACTGCACATACAGTAGGATTCTAGTGTATAGCAGTGGTCAAGGATTTAGGGCAGGCTCTAGGGACCAGCATTCACAGCATGTCCCAGGAGAATCATGGACTCACAGCTGAGAAGAAGCTGAGCTTGGGGGGGTTCTGGGCTGCATGATGGCACCCTGGCTGGTGGACCTGTGGAGCAGGTTGAGAGAGACACCATGAGCTTTGAGTTTAAGTATGTACGTAAGCAGCTAGAAAGAAAACGTTGAGCTAACCAAGAGAATTAAGGCTCATGCAAGAGTTTGATGCTCTGACACCCCAAACAAAACACTGTGTCACTGTGTCAGATCGATGCACACAGCATTTCATGATTCACTCTCTCATTTTCTGCCCCCCCCCCCCCCCACACACACACACACACACATACTGCTCCACTCAACTTCCATGAGGTTTAAGGTTACAATATACTGTACATTTTCCGCTCTGTTTACTACCAAACACAAGGAGCTTGTGTTTGTTTGCACTTTGCAGCAGGTGTGTATGGAGGGGGAGGGGCGTGGCTAACACAGGTATTTATAAGAGCACCAGTACCAGTTGTTTTCATGTATACATGAAAACAAGCTATATGCATAACTTAAATATATAATATACAATGAAGATAATATTGTAAAGTTAAGTAGCACCACTGGTTTAATAACAACAAAAGCAGGATATAACTGTAATCAGACATTGAAATCTGGTAGATAATATGCTCAACTTAAAGGTAGGGGAAGTGATTTGAAATTCATGGTGTAGTACCAGCCTGGTGCACTAGGGGTGTAGTACCAGCCTGGTGCACTAGGGGCCCCCAACAGTAGCTACACTATGTGAACCTGCTGCTCGCTCCTGATTGGAGGAGAATTGGTGGCAACCTGGGGAACTTTTATTAGCTCCTCTGCTAACGTGGGGGAGGGGGAAACTCCATATGTGGTTTCCACACCTTATAATAGAGCATTTTAACAGAAAAAAATTTTTTTTTGGGTGATATCTGACAAAAGTGAAATCACTTCCCCTACCTTTAAGACTTCTGGCTGCAGATCCACACCATGACCATGGAGATGCACTTAAAAGATCAGTGGTCCGGGGACCACCAGTGGTCCTTGAGAGGATTCCAGGTGGTCCCCATGTAGCTAAATGATGAGAAGTTGGTTAACCAGGTTGTAACTCTTGTGTAAAAATGATATCAAATGCCATTTGGTTTCATTTTTACTGGTATTGTGGACAAAAGAAATCCTTAATTTTGGGGTCCGTGAGGCTAAAATGGTTTTCAAATTGTGGTCCGTGGCTCAAATTCTGAATAAATAGTGGGCCCTGGTATCAAAAAGGTTGAAAACCCCTGATATATGGTCATCTCTGTTATTGTCCTGTTTCCTGTTCCTTCTAGAGGTCATTTTGGATATTTTTTTATTTTTTTTATTTGAGGAAATTAAAGACTTGGTTTTGACTGACATTCAGAAATGTTAAAGTGAAACATATTTAGCTGTTCTTGTCCAGAAATGTATAGTAATGGAATGGAAGGAATGGAATTTGGAGCTCTCTGGTAGAACTGATGCTGTCCCCGGGACCCGACTACGGACAAGCAGCTAGAGGTGTATGGATGGACAAAGTGCCAATGTTTCAATGGCCCATCAGGCTGGAATTATTATTACAGAGGAATTGTAAGTATCAAAACCCAGAAGGTGTTATTTCTATTTCACCATGACAAAAATAAGGACAAAATGCAGGAGCTCAACTCCAGGTGACATGGTGGTTTCCAGCTCCATGGTCCTATCACCAGCTGCAAATTTTATACTCTACTGGAGGCAATTGGTCTGGACTCCATGTCAAAGACATAAATAGTAATTCATATAGCTTTAACCCATTGTATTAAGTACCTCATGGACAGGCGCCCGCTGGTCTGGGTGCATACCACAGGCTCTAATGCAGCTAGAATCCTGTTCTCAAAGACCCTTGTTCCGTGTCACTCCCCATCCCTCTCTCCCGGGTTCCTGCATCTCCACCACCTACAATCGATAAAGGCAGATGAATATCTTAAACAGTGTGTACAGTATATACAGGGGCGTTTTTGCCATAAGGCAGACTAGGCAGTTGCCTGGGGCATCATGAGGGGAGGAGTGGGGGGCACCGGGGTGATCACCAGACATGCTTTAAAAAGGATCCCATATAAGCTTCATATGGATAAATACATTATACTTGTCCTCTATAACCACAACCGAACATGTAAAACACATATGTTCTTTAGTTTAAAAAATGTTCATAATTTTAACCTGTAGAGGGAATGTCATAGTATGACGCCACAGGAGATTTTCCCTGGAGCCCCCCTCCAGGGAAAATCTTGCCTGGGGGTCCAAATTGCTTAGGAACGCCACTGAGTATATTTCTTCACACCACTGCATCACTGTATCCATACCCTTGCCATCAATCTACGGTCTGGCCCAATCACATTGGTCTGAACCTCAAACTATTCTGACCTCAAAGTAATTTAATAATAAACTTCATTTTGCCATTAATCAATTATAATCTATTGCACCAATAGTGCACAGAGCTTACAGATATTACCCCTACTGAACTTGAACATATTGCACTTGCCCATGCGTGGCCATCTCAGCTGGCTAGGAAACAAACTATAATGTTGTTTTTGACGGTTGATTAGTGACCTGTAGAATGATATACAGTAACTTGTAAGGATTATGCAGTGCGTGTGCGTGCACGCGAGAGCGTGTGCGTGTGCACGTGCGTGAGAAAGAATGAAAGAGAAGAGAGAAAGGCATGAAACTTTGGCTGATCACAGTGCTAGAAGAAAGACTACAGCATCAATATAATGGTTAAACTTTTGGGAAGCATGTTTCCTTTGAATCTGCCCATTATATTTGGCTATACCATGTGTCATTGTGGAAATTCTGGCCTAGAGTTGGTGTTATAGGTCTACGGTTTTGATAAACTGATGGTGTTTCCTGTAAGATAGCCAGGAAACGCCATCGGTGTATCAAAACCGTAGGTTCATCTAAAAAAGCATGGAGGTACACTAGAGTAAAATCCATGGCTATGCAGCCACTAGGCCTTGAGTTATCCTGTTCTGGGAACAAGGTATTAGGCAGACAGACGTTTGGCATTGCCATTATTGCGGCCTTGCCCCTAGCAGGGCTAAAATAACTTTTTTTAAATAAATAATTTCTGGATGGCAATACCAGCAATATAGTGTGTTCCATGGTTGTACGTAAGTGAAGCACACTGCAGCTTTTCTGGGTCTTCAGTGCTCTCTTTCTCTCCACGACTGGGTGATGTCATGCCAAGGAGTGGAGCTTTAAACTGGATTTCTACTTTGTTGTTGTACGATATGATGACGTCAAGAGATCTGAAAATAGCCGATCTACAGCCAGGGCTCACAAACAACATTGTGTCCTCGAGGCGTTGTGAGCTTATAGATCGGCTATATTCCGTTCGCACACACACAAAAAAAAAAAGAAAAACACCACCATTGGAGCATAAATTAAGCATTAGTGTTTGGGCCTTGGGGGCAACAACCCACAGTGCTGCACAGCCCTGTGCCTGTCGCCAGGGGGCATCGCATGGAGACAAGGCACTGCAGGTGGGCCCATGCTACAGCCTATACACCCCCCCTGGCACTGTGTGTCATGTCTTGAGAAGGAGGAGACCGTAGTGATCTGTTCCAGAACAAACACAGCCTTTCAAAACTCCTTGCCTTAAGGATGTTATATAGCCTAAAGGCCATAATATACCCAATCGGTGGATTGGAAACAGATGAAAGAAAGAAAATAACAGAGAGAGAGAGAGGAGAGAGGGGAAGGGCTGGAGATAGGAGATGGTGGTGTGTGTGTGTGTGTGTGTGTGTGTGTGTGCGTGCGTGCGTGCGTGCGTGCGTGCGTGCGTGCGTGCGTGCGTGCGTGCGTGTGTGTGTGTGTGTTGGGGGGGTGGCATGATGAACCATATCCTTAGGGCCTTTTATTTTTGCCAGTGCCTTATCCCTTAAACGTCTTTGCTTTTTCTTGTCTACCATTTTTGCAATACACACATCGCAAAAATTGTTCAACCAGCCGATCAACAATCGTTACATTGTGAGCTTGTAGATCCGCTTAAGGCAAAGAAGTTTAAGAGATAAGGGATAAGAGATAAGGGATATAACTCATCGTCGAAAAGACCTTTTATGCAATCCCGTCTTCTGAACACAATTGTCACAGAACCGAATAACATATTAAATGTTTATCGATGGATTTGTTAAAGCTGCCAATGAGCAATAAGACAATCAAAGGCTTTTCTTTTTTTTGAGCAACATAAACACAGACACGCGTGTGCATGTCGGTGTATACATACATGCGTCTTCCGTGTGTGTGAGTTTGGGTGCGCTCATGTGTGAAAGCGAGATTGCTTTTCCTTGAGTAGCCCTCGAGCTCTTCTCTTGTTTGTTGACAGTATTAAACAAATGGTCAGAAAGCCCGTATCTCATGGGAGGGTGAATGAAGAGTTCGTGTGTATGTCTGTGTGCGTTTGTTTCGTGTGTTTGTATGTGCATATGTTGCATACAGAGCGTGGCCCCTGCCTGGCCCCCGCGGGGCCCTCGGGGGCTCCTCGTCACCCCCGTGTCTCGGAGGTGAGAGGGCGGGTGATAATTGAACGCTCCCTGGCACTTCTAACAAATGTATTGAAAGGAGGAATCGAAAAACCTGTTAATGAGATTTCCATCCCCGGGCGGCGCTCAGGGTTATTATTCTTATAATTTTCTTCTTAACCTAATGAGTAACTGGAAAGTTTATTTTCAAATGCGTTTCTTTCTTCCCACGCTCAACCCCGTGGTGCACCTTCTTCCCTTTTTACTTCTTTACGTTATTAGCTTAATGTTTTTCGACGGCAACCTTTATTAATAAAACAATTATGATTGCATTGGCAAGGCTTCCGCTGGGAATAGTTAACGTTTGCAATGAATTCATGATCTGAAAAAAAAAGACCCATGTCTTCATAAAATGGGAGATAATACACCTCGGCATTTCAAGGTGCAAATCGTCACAGTCTGGTCAGAAACCTTGACCTGTATGTCAAAAAACTGCCAGCTTAACAGAAAGAACAACTTCTTGTTAAAGGTGTTAGAGCCAACTTTAGAGTGTACAAACACTGTGTTTGTAAACAGATTTGTTTAATAACAGAATCTAACTCCACCTCACCTCCACTCTATTGGCTCGTTTAGAAACTGCTGGGGACTGTTGTGCTGTGATTGGCTAAAACGCTGCCTCACCCCACACAACCGCTCTCCCCCTCTCAAAACTAGCACCGACTTCCCTGAGCCCGACGAATGTATGCGTTTTCATGATTTGTTGTTGACAACAACCAAGTTCTGGACTGTGTGCAGGACGAAGCAAGTGTCTGTCTGCAAGGAAACAGCTGCAGCATCGAAGCAATGTAGAGGGAAAAAGGCAAAAAAAAAAATCTATTTTAATTTTTGGCAACTACCTTTAACACTTTTAATTGTTTAACTTATAACCATATCAATATTTATTAGGCATTTCTGTATAAACTACTTCAGAATATACTGTAATTGATAAAAGCAGTGTGAAGTGAAAAATGAAGAAGTGACAAATCATTTACAGTAAATAATTCAGATGAATAAATAAAAAAGGCTATATAAATCGTGATATACAGCTATAGGCTATCTTTGGTACTTTTTAGTAGTGTCACGCTCACGGACATACGAAAAAAGCATAAAACGGGTCATTCGTTCAGTTAAGGGATTCATGGGAACGATATATGGATACACAAGGATATACAAGGTTTCCGCCTTACGACGACGACAGAATCTTTGCAGCCGCCGACGTTGGGTTTGTTTACCTCCTAAGATGGCTCCTGGCTCAGGGAATGGACCATGAAAATGGCTGCTCTGACGCCCCGCGGCGCTCTATATGGATCGGATAGAAGTTTTTTTTTTTTTTTTTTTTCGTGTGGTGGGTTTACTAGGGGCTGCTGGGGAAATGTACCCCAGGGTTTTTTGTGCTCTCATTAAAGGACAGTTGGCTCCAGGCGTTTTTCTTTCCCCCCCACATATAGCTTCCTGTGGGCCCACTGACCTCCTCCTCACCCGCGGGGCGTGCTGCAGCGACACCACACTGCTCTCTGACCATGCAGCCTCCCGCTCAACTCCACTGCTCCCCGAGGTCGTCCGCCACGACACCGCTGACCCCTGAGCTTCCAGGACCTGTCGCGACCCCTCCCTTCCTGTCGGCACGCTCGCTAGACCGCTCAGGTACATGTCACGACGTGTGCCACAAAAAAACAAAACAAAACAAGGATGTTTTAGTCCTTGGACTTTCAAGGGGTTTACAAGTGTTTGAGCAAAAACATCGACACAATTAAACCACCGTCTGTCTATCATACATCAGGGGCGGATCTAGGCATGGTCATGGGGGGGGGGGGGGGGGGGGGGGGGGGGGGGCAATGCCCAATCAAAATGCCCTGACTGCCCCACCAAACATGATGGCATGCAACCTCCACATTTGACTCCACCAGTCCTCCCTTTTTCCTTAATCAGAGGAAGACCAGAGAGAAGATTTTTTGAAGATGATCTAATTAAAGGAAGACTTCATGAAAAACATAAAAACAATGTAATTATTTTGACCATAAAATTACAGATAGGAGCTTTAAAACCGGCGAAATGATTCAATGAAATCAACTGTTGTGTCAAGACGTGTCATTGAACCAGTCAGCTAAAGGTCTTTACACACCGCAGAGCATGACAAACAAACCGTCCAGTAACGCTCCTACAGGTTGGTGCTTTTATTCACATGAAACATTATTCATCTGGGGAGGGATATTATATGTATAGGGAGTATATACTGTACACATGTGGATGCGGTTAAACCAGGAAAGGACCTCGAGGCACTGGAAGCACAGAGGATAAATTATGCTAACGGTTGACTAACATTAATTGTCCCCCCATGTCAAATACCCTCTTAATTAAAACCCACTCTCTCTCTCTCCTAGCCTTTCACTGACTCCACCACAGGGGCGGATCTAGGCATGGGCATGGGGGGGCAATGCCCTCCTATAAATGCCCAGTCTGCCCCACCAAACATGATGGCATAAAAAACAACCCAAGATATTTCAGTGCTTATATTTAAAAGTATTTGAAACACTACTGAAATGGTATGGGGGCGGCTTCATCGCCCGTGGCGCGAAGCGACACGGGTGATGAAGCTGCCCCCTTACCATTTTCTAATGCCCCCCCCAATTAGGAAATGTTACATCTGCCCTGACTCCACCAGCTCCCTCTCTCACCATAGGCCTACAAAACATTACACCTGCTGAACTCTGTAAGCGGAACATTAAAATGGCACTGATTCAAATATATGTCCATATAGTCTCACTGAATTGTCAAAACATCAACATATTTTGGTTTGAGGTCTTCTTTCTTACTTACCCAGTACTATAGGCTGTCCCCATGCAGCAAACACTCAAATCAGGCTTCTGGTCAAACAGCAGGCCTCAAACCTGGTCACCTGGTTTATGGCACTATAGTCTTAAAGGGACAGTGTGCGCGTACACACACACACACACACACACACACACACACACACACACACACACACACACACACACACACACACACACACACACACACACACACACACACACACACGACTAAGGACTAGATTTTTCACCGCTAAACCCCTTATCCCTTAGTTAAAATGGCCAGTCTACAAGTTCATTGAACCATTCCAAAAGGTTTTGTAAAAATACTAAATAGTAATAAAAAACGCAGGGAAACGTTAGGGATAAAGGATATAGGGATAATGGAGCCCTATGTATGTAACCATATGGTCGTTTTGGTTACATTTGTAATGGGATATTTATATTTTATAGATTTGTCTTCCACTGATTTTCAATATTTTACTATGTCATTAATATACCTTAGAGATGTTGTGTGGACATGGTAGAAATAAAGTCCCCCCCATTCTGTGTTTCCTAGAAATGGTGGTCTACAATCATTAGCATGGTGAAATACATCTTGATGACATCGTCAAGATGTGTTTCACCATGTTAATGAAATTGAGAATGGGTGGATTTCTCCTTTAACAGGCGTCCCCCACTTCCAAAAGTCCCACTACAACACTGATAACATTGCTTTGCACTGATCCTCCCTAAGCCATTTCTAACAGCTGTTTCCTCCCTGCTGTGGTTCATTATGGCCACCGGACAAGGATGTCACCGGAGTGACAAAGTTCTCCACTAAAGGCACTTTAATCATTGATCAAGAAAACATTATCATGGACTTGGGGTGCTGGAGAACTTAATCCTCCTGAAGTGCACAGACATCAAATAACTAAAATAACAAAAAAGGACCCAGTAGATCTTTTAATTAACCATGTTGAACCCTATTCTTCTGGAGGTGAACATTTGTCAAAAACGGCAGATCTACAAGCTCAAAAAAGCACAAGATCCCAATCTGAATTCTGATCATTTTGGGTGTCTTCGGATAAGGAATTTTACAGACCTGATATTTATGTTTTAATAGAACACTTGTGTCATCTCACAATCGAATACAATCACATAGTATTGATTCCTGCAAGCTTTGGGGGTATGTTCTCTCCTATAGCAGTGGTTTTCAACCAGTAGTCCAGGGACCACCAGTGGTCCTTCAGAGTTCCAGGTGGTCCCCACCCAGGCTAAATGATGGAAAGTTGGTTAACCAGATATAACTCTTTGACAGTGTAAACTTGAAACCAAATGGGCCCGCAAGGGTCCATTTGGTTACATGTTTACACTCTCAAGAGGTACAATATTTCATCATGTGTGCCCAAGTCTACACCAAGTCTAGTGCTAGTCTAAACTAGCACTAGAAAGACTGAAAGTGGCCAAAGTTAAGCATTTGCTTAAATTCATATTTAGATTTCTTTTCAGACGACCAAAATTTCTGAGTTGATAGAATGATGATGGATGATGATGGTCATGGAAGGAGAACCTTCTGAAAGCTTCATGGGCAAAGATAAACAACTTTAAAATATCCAAAAAAATGGTCAAAATGACCTCAGTCTTTCTAGTGCTAGAGCATGTAGAAGATTAATGGTCATTTTGATCTGTGGACAAAAGCAAAAGAAATCTATAGTTTTGGGGTCTGTGAGGCTAAAAATGTCATCAAATGGCGGTCTGTGGCTTGAATAAATAATGAGCCCTGATATCAAAAAGGTTGAAAACCACTGCCCTATAGGTTAGGTTGGCAAAAGGGCCTTTCTGTGTGGAGTTTGTATGTTTTTCCGTTGTCCCCTAAGGTGGATATCTCATCCCTCACAAAAAGCACACAGCAATCCTGGTCTCTGAACTTGATTTTGCCTGGCAGATGAAGGTGAAACAAACTAGTTGGAATAATGTATTCCTTTCACACACACCATGTCCAACAATGGAAACTTCCTCCTGTCAGGTGAAAAGAATCGGCTTAAAACTCTTTCACACTCTGCCTACTATACTAGTGTGAGGTAGTGCTTGAGACAAGGCACTGGTTGAAAACACCACAAATCACTGGGGAAAACTGTTGGACAGAGTTCTAGGATGCAGAGAAGTTAGGTCTTTATTCATCTTTTTCATGGACTTGATAATACAATAATAAATATCCTCCTCATAATACAATAATCACGATAGTCCATCTTTAACGGTAGGGATATCACTTTTTATCTTTCTTTTTTGTCTGATTCTGATATCATTTGAAAATCTGATCATGTGATACCAGCAGACTAGGGCCACCCTTGTTGCAGTCCTACTGTAACATTACATTTTAGTAGTCTTTAATAGTCTTTTTCGTGACACCTCTGGTTGTCTATTAAAATACAGCTCAGAAATGGAGTACCGGCCGTCCTATAGCACCAGAGGGTATTTTTAGTATGCAAGTTGTCAAAAATGGCATTTATTTATTTTACCACACATAAATACATTTTCTTTTTCCGCTGTGGTTGAGAGAGTGGACTTTGGGCGGGAAAATGGCCGTTCTCTTCTTCTGTACGTTGCACCTCTAAAACCTATGTACAGAGGCTTATTGTGATCATATTTCACAACAACATTTATCCATGTAAGGAGGAATGGTTCTCGTGCAGTGCACACGCCTGATTGGTAGATTGAGATATCAGACCAGTCCTCATCAGCACCGCCCATACTCATGCCTGCGGGCAATACACTATACTAGTATGCAATTAGATTATACTCGCACGCCGCGTGCACGTGCACACACACACACACACACACACACACACACACACACACACACACACACGCACGCGCACACACACACACACACACACACACACACACACACACACACACACACACACACACACACACACACACACACGCAAACACACACAATCTCCACTCTCCAATTGTACTCCCTCATGCAGCATTTTCGCCCTCAGACATCAATGGCTCTCACTTCCCCCATTTGTGTGAGTGAGACTGAGCACCAACACAGGGACAACTATCACGCGCGCACACACACACACGCAAGCACGCACACACACACACACACACACGCCCTGTAGGTATAAGGTTCCAGTTGGTATATCTCTGTGTCTTTAAGCGCTGGTTTGATGCCCTAGTCTCCTGGTATCCAACCCCCACTCTCTCTCTCTCTCTCTGCATCCCCCCAGGCCCTTTTGATGTGTGAGTGTGTATACCGTATGTGTGTGTGTGTGCGCGTGTAAATGGGGCTATCGAACCAAGACAGCATTGTCTTTCTCCACTGGGATTTCTTAAGTCAAACACACTCACATTTTACTCAGCCATTCAACACAGACGCCCAAAATGAAAGGCCGGGTGTGAGTAAAGCATCACGCACACAAACACAAAAACAACACAATCAGGAGCGTCCCCACAAAACGCTCATCTACGAACCTTTCAGTCGCGCGGGAGGGGATGGGGGTTATTCCACATACAGAACTATGGGGATAATTGCAAAAATGCCCTGATTGCGTCTCGCTGTAGGTGCAAACTTCCAGTCCGTCTGCATCAGGTTGTGTGTTCTTTGGGTACACACAGTGGCGTATCGAAGCAATTTGGAGCCCTAGGCAAGATTTTCTCTGGAGCCCCCCCCCATACCAAATGGACCCGTAAAGGTCCATTTGGTATGGGGGGGACCCGTAAGGGTATGGACCCGTAAGGGTATGGTATGGTATGGTATGGTATGGGGGGACCCGTAAGGGTATGGACCCGTAAGGGTATGGTATGGTATGGTATGGTATGGGGGGGACCCGTAAGGGTATGGACCCGTAAGGGTATGGTATGGTATGGTATGGGGGGGACCCGTAAGGGTATGGACCCGTAAGGGTATGGTATGGTATGGTATGGTATGGTATGGGGGGGACCCGTAAGGGTATGGACCCGTAAGGGTATGGTATGGTATGGTATGGGGGGGACCCGTAAGGGTATGGACCCGTAAGGGTATGGTATGGTATGGTATGGTATGGTATGGGGGGGACCCGTAAGGGTATGGACCCGTAAGGGTATGGTATGGTATGGTATGGGGGGGACCCGTAAGGGTATGGACCCGTAAGGGTATGGTATGGTATGGTATGGGGGGGACCCGTAAGGGTATGGGGGGGACCCGTAAGGGTCCATTTGGTATGGGGGGGGAGCTCCAGGGAAAATCTCCTGTAAAATGGCGCCCCACAAGGGATATAAAATTATGAACTATTTTTAAACTAAATGACATATTATTATGTGTTCATTTTAAATGTTCAAAAAGTTACAGAGGACAAGTATAATGTATTTATCCATATTAGGGTTATTATTAGCATGGTATCCTTTTAAAGCATGTCTAGTGGTCGCCCCTCTCCCCTCATGGCGCCCTAGGCAACTAGGCCTAGTCTGCCTAATGGAAAAAACGCCCCTGGGTACCACATGTATGTGTGTGTGCATGTGTGCGTGTGTGTGTGTGTGTGTGTGTGTGTGTGTGTGTGTGTGTGTGTGTGAGCGCGCGAGAGAGAGAGAGAGGAGCGAAGAGGGGAGAAAAGACAGCAGGCAGCAGGGACAAACCCGTCAGCCACACAGATCACATCAGGTCTGTCGGTACACATTGGAGCACAGCAAGCCTGATGGGATATGCCCCCCAGGGGTGCGAAGCAGGCCAGCAACAAGATGACATACAGACGGATGGAAGAATAGAGGACAGCAGGATGCTAGCTGCTGCCTTTATTGCACACACTTATGTAGAGAGAGACCACAGAGTCGTCCGCGTAAAGATGGGCGTTTTTGATTGTGAACAATCACTGTTAAGTGTGGTGGGGTTTGCATAATACTATGTGGAAGTGTGGACACGGAAACAGAGAGTATTTGCAAGTGGGATGTACGAATTGATACGAGCAATAGAAGCACACTGTAGCATGGATACTAGTGTTTGTACAGACATGTGCACACATGCATGTGCGCGCACGCAAGCACACACACACACACGCGCACGCACGCACACACGCACGCACACACACACACACACACACACACACACACACACACACACACACACACACACACACACACACACACACACACACAGCAGTGGTTTTAAACCAGTGATCCGGGGACCACCAGTGAGTGGTCCCTGAGAGGATTCCAGCTGGTCCCCAGCTAAATGATGGACAGTAGGTAACCAAAGGGACCCTTCTTTAACTCTTGAGCTGATCAAACTATTTTACGCTCTCAAGAGTTAAATTATATTTAAAAATAAAAATGAAAAAAAGAATGTGCACATTTAGATGTGTGGAAGAATGTAGAATTGTTAATTTGACCGTTTAAACGTTTTGAACGTTTTGCCAATTATCTCTCCTAAATTGCGGGTACAAACTTAAAAATATTCTGATAGACTAAACTCAACATCAAACTGTGGTCCGTGGCTAAAATGCAGAATAAATAGTGGGCCCCTGGTATATGAAAAAGGTTGAAAACCGTATGTGTAGCCATGGATCTGGCAGCAGATAACCTACATCTCAGACCAAACAAGAAGGCACACATATGTTAATTGTGGGACGTGGTGCAGGCATGATGTTTATGAGCTGTACCGCGCTGCATATGCTAGTGCGTGTTGGGTAAATGCACAGACACGCTTGGGTACATATGTCCGCGGGGGGCAAAACCGGGAAATAGACACTTCTCTTCATGGCTGTTCTTTAATTGGGGCATTTATTGTTCTGTGGTGGTGTTTACTTCATTAAATTAAGAAATGCAGCGGGTTTTTCAAGGTTTATATAAGCGGAATTATGCTCTCAGCCATTAAGTTGCGAATTAACATATCTTCATGACTGTGGGACATGCCACTTGAAGATGCTCTTACATTTTCACACTAATCAGTTTGACTTCAACATGTTGGATCTCAGTTTGATTTGCTTTCTTCACAAATATTGCTCCCCCCCTGGCAGTGTGTGTGTGTGTGTGTGTGTGTGTGTGTGTGTGTGTGTGTGTGTGTGTGTGTGTGTGTGTGTGTGTGTGTGTGTGTGTGTGTGTGTGTGTGTGTGTGTGTGCGAGAGAGAAGATAAGTGTGTGTGTGTGTGTGTGTGTGTGTGTGTGTGTGTGTGTGTGTGTGTGTGTGTGTGTGTGTGTGTGTGTGTGTGTGTGTGTGTGTGTGTGTGTGTGTGTGTGTGCCTGTGCATGCATGTGTGTGTAAGTTAACCACAGAGTACCTTCAGCCATTCACTTTCAATAAGTCAAACACTCAGTGTAAGTGTACACAGGTATGCATCCACGCTTTGTGTGTGTGTGTCTGTGTGTCTGTGTGTCTGTGTGTCTGTGTGTGTGTGTGTGTGTGTGTGTGTGTGTGTGTGTGTGTGTGTGTGTGTGTGTGTGTGTGTGTGTGTGTGTGTGTGTGTGTGTGTGTGTGTGTGTGTGTGTGTGCACGCCGGTGTGGGGTAGGGGCGGGGGGGCGGAGAGAGAGGCATTGCGGGTGAGGATTTACGAGGACAAAATGAACTAATGTTTGAATATTCCATATTGGTTTTAGTGTAATTCTTTTCTAATTCTTAGTTTATTCAATTTCGTCTCCTTGAGGCTGCTAGGTATGGAAATTAGGTCTGATTTTCTTTTTTCCCTTTTTTTGCACCCCCCACCCCCCTCCTTCTTCCATTTTTTTGCGCCTGTGTAAATTGCAGCTATCACCTCGAGCCTTTTGAACAAGATTACCCAGATGGCCTTGCGTGATGTGCCTGAAGTTTTTTCTTTCTTTTTTTTATTTCCCTCCTTTTTCCCCCTGCATGCTTGCTTCTTTTCCTCCTTGGGCTGCAGGGGAAGAGAGAGAGAGAGAGAGAGAGAGAGAGAGAGAGAGAGAGAGAGAGAGAGAGAGAGAGAGAGAGGGAGCTGGGAAGCCTCCTGAAGGCTCGGGGCACAGCCAGCAGGCAGCAGCTGTGGCAACGAACAAGAGAGATCTGGGGGGTGGGGACTGGAGGAGAAAGAGTTAGCAGGACCGGATCTAGGCCTGGGCATGGAGCGGGGTGGGGGATGCCCTGACTGCCCCACCTGCACCAAACACGATGGCATGCAAAACAACCCAAATTTCAAAGATGTTTGCAAATTAAAGTGCTTATATTTGAACTGATTCGAAACACTACTACTGCTACCAACTAACTACAGCTGTGGCACCACTAAACCAACAGCATTTCATCATTGAAAACACAAAACTCTCTGAGTCAGTTTGCGCAACGGGCGATGAAGCTGCCCCCATACCATTTTCTCCTGCCCCCCCCCCCAACTGGGAAATGTTACATCCGGGCCAGAGAGTGAGATGTGGATGTGCGTGTGTGTGATTTGTTCAGGGTATGTCAGGGAAAGTTGTGAGGGGACCAGACCATGCCAGGCACTGTGAACACCTCCTCCTCCTCCCCCTATACCTGGGCAACATTTGTCCAGGAGCCAGCACTGTAAAACCCTTGATGATGAAGGAGGAGGAGTGTGCGGAGGAACACATAATGTAATGTACTATGTATAAGAGTTAAATTCTTTTACAATATTTGCACTGATCCGAATAAATGCAGAGGGTCTGACCCGGCGACTGTGGCTCGGGAAGTAGAGCAGGTCGCCCAATAATCTGTGCATGGGGCAACGGTTCGAATCTCGGCTCATCCTAGCCTGGCCTAAAGTGAACTGATTTTAGCCTAGGGCGGGGGACGGGGAACCGTCCAAGCCTGGACGGCAGATCCAGGCGATCTGATTTCGGGTGCGTTCGGAAACACACACCACAAGTGCGTTGAGTTGTTTTGGGGCAGTGGGCGGTGACGTCACCGAGTGCATTGAGTGAGCCTTATTTACGAACGAGCAGTTAAAACCAACAACACACCTTCCTCTAAAATGGTGAGAATCACTGCCAGAGCCACATAAATCCTCTCTTATGGGGGTCCCCCTGGAAAGTCTTTTCAAATGGGGGTGCGCATGCATTCATTTGATAAATGTGCAGGTTGTTGACGGATATAGAAAAGTTGGGGGACCACAGTGTAGTGCTTAGCCATAGCCTAGATTCCTAGCTCACAACAGTTGTATTGCTTTTCATTGAACGGGAGCGCTCGAGACACAGCTGTAACGCAATCATACCTTCCACACCGGCCAACCCCGTCTCCAGCGTAGGGTTGCTCAGTGCGTGCACCAAACACACCAGTGAATAAACGAACGAGGAGCACCAAATGCCCCAAATACACCAGGTATAAACGAACGACAACAGGGCACACCAGTGCTTTTAGGGCGCATTTCCACCCCTCCTCCTACCGCCCTGCCACTGCTGTGCTATACATCACATCATTTGGGCCACGCCCACCCCGATAGGTTGACTCCTCCCACCTGTAGGCCACCGTGGCTAACAAATTAGTCCAGGCTTTCCGTTTTTCGTTTTCCAACGAAAATGAAAGCCGGGGTCGAGGCGAGGCTCCTCCTGTCTACATGTCGAAGTGTCCTCTTGGGGCAAGACGTTGAACCCCAATAATTGTCCCGACAATGTGTGGTTTGCACCTTGCATGGTTTTCCGCTGCAATTAGTGGGTGAATCTAAAGTGCTGACACAAAACAGTAGTACAGGTTACGGTAGTAGAACTGTTGCGGCGGCTGGATATCAATCTGTACATTTATGTAGGACAACAACGTGACCAATCCTATTAGCGACGCCAAAACCAAACAACAACAACAACAACAACAAGGAGAGAAACAACAGAGAAATCAAATCCCTTCATTGGTTGCCTGGCGGGAAGTGTGTACGTGTGAGTGCCATGTGGTAAATACCTGTAGTCTAGTCTAGTCTAGTCCGGGGCCATCGCTGCTGCCGGTGCCACCGTTGGGAGCTTCCTTCCTTCCGTCGTCGGGTTCACACGCACACACACACACGCACACGCACGCACACGCACACGCACCGCATGCTGCTGGACATAATCTGCAGTTGGGTTTTTTCCCCCTCTGCCCTGAGGAGGAATATAATTTTAATACATTAAGGTGGTGCAGAGATACGGAATTATGCAGGGTTAAAATGTTCACCTGTTTATTATTCCGACATGCGACAGACCCCCCCCCCTCTACCACACTAATCTCCAGCAGAACACACCCAGCTCCCTGATCGTACTGATCTTGGCTCGGAGGCACAACCGCAAGGAGGAGATTCTCACCTGCGATAAAGGTGAGAAAGAGAGGTGCAGCGGCGGGAGGAAGGAGAGAGAGAATGCATGCATGCATGCGCGCCTGCCTGCGTCGTTGTCGCCAAGTAACGCATCCAATGAATGCAACATGAAAATATACACTTGGAATTAAGTGATCTGCCCCTCGTCTTCCTGTGATTAAAAGCAAAGCCACATGCTCTCTGGCGCTCAAGGCGTTTTCTAATAGTTATTAGTATACACTGTACAGTGTGATGCAAGTACACACACACGCGCGCGTATACGCCCACACGCACCGCGTGTACGTGTGCACAGTGGTATAGATCTGCTTGATATGCACGGCCTCACCCTCGATCAGGGGCGGATTTAGGCATGGGCATGGGGGGGAGGGGGGTGCCCCCATAAATGCCCAGTCTGCCCCACCAAACACGATGGCATGCAAAACAACCCAAGATATTTCAAATTAAAGTGCTTGTATTTAAAATGATTTGAAACACTACTACTGCTACTGACTACAGCTGTGGCACCACTAAACCAACAGCATTTCATCATTGAAAACAGAAAACTCTCTGAGTCAGACCTTTTAGCTTTATGCATGCTGCGTGTCTGTTGCAACTTCAACAACAACTGATGTTATTATTGATGCTTTACTTGACTAATAAAAGTCCTGTAACCGAAAATGGTATGGGTGCGGCTGAAGCCGCCCCCATACCATTTTCTCCTGCCCCCCCCCCCCCCCAATAGGGAAATGTTACATCCGCCCCTGCCCTCGATCCGTTAGAATATCTGTGTCCAGAATAATCGTTGTCAATTAGGGATGTCCCGATGCCACATGACAAACATTCTATTAAATGGCCATAGTGTCAAACTCTTTACCCCTGTGTTGGATCTGTAGTTAGACTGGCATATCTGCCAATGTATGAACCAAAAATGACAAATAAGGCCCGATACTGATGCTTTTCCAATACCCAACAGAGCAGTGGTTTTCAACCAGTGGTCTAGGGACCACCAGTGGTCCTTGAGAGGGTTCCACGTGGTCCCCAGCTAAGTTGGTTAACCAGGTGTAACTCTTGAGAACGTACAGTAAAAATGAAACCAAATGGACCCCTGCATGCGGTCCATTTGTTTGGAATGATCCCATTCAGTGATCAGGGTTTGTGACAGCGTAACTCTGTCTATACTCAAGGCCTGAGTTTTCGCCGGCCCGAGTTAGCTAATGGAACCCGTTCATGTCATTTCAGCAACGATCAGGAGCCCCTTCTCTCAGCGGCCAAAACACGACGTGCCGCAAATAAAGCGTTCGACAGAAGATAACTTCATTCTTTCAGCAGCAGCTGTTGAGGATTCAGCCGCCAAACCGTATATAGCCAAGAGCTCGCCGTCCGTCCGTCCATCGCTGTTTGTGTTTTCAGACCCCCGCGCTCTATTTGTTTGTTTTGTTAAGGTTTTTGTTCTCTCGATCATAATGAATCACTTTTTTCCCCTCCCCTCCCCTCCTTCCTTCTCTTTTTTTCTCCATCTTGTTCTTATTTATTCTCCATGGCTGGAGGTTAGAATGTTGGTTGGGTTTGGTTGATGAGGGGCTGAAATGAACTGAGCCTTAGCCCCCCTCTCTCTATATGGCCCCGGGGCTCCGGTGCATATCTTAGCATAAGTGATGGCCGACCGCGGGGCCTGAGCCTCAGCGAGAAGCAGCCCCCAGGACAGGCGTCTCTCTGACAGATCATGTATTTATAGGTCTGTTGAAAGACCTCTATTGTGTCCCACATAGCCCGGGAGCATGTCTGTCCTCTGTATTATAATAAAGCCCCTGGCCCTTTTTACCGCGCTATGATGGATGGGTGCATGGGCCCTCGAATGGCGCAAAAAAAAAAAAAAGAATCATTAGAGCCACTCGTAACACGCAGGTCTGATGCCCACGTGAAAATAAGGTCTGGGTGGGGGGGTGTTGCTGGTGAGCAATACCAGTACAGTAGAGGCCTTTTAATCAAGGCTAGGTAGCCCTTATTAATTCTTAACTGAAAGAGAGAGAGGGAGAGAAATAGAGAGAGAGAGAGCCGGAGAGAACAGAGGAGGGAGGGAGAGAGGGAGGGTAAGTTTGCTGATGCTTTTTCGCCAGAGGATACATTTGCAATTATCTCAATGGCTTAAAACGCCCTGTGGGCCTTTTTCAATACAGGTTGGAGCGCAGTATAGGCAGCACCTATAGCATCCATATAGGGGAAGGTGGTGCTGGTCAGATTTCATTGTAGGGGGAAAATGTCACCAAATAAGCAAAGCATTCCGTCACATTGCCACTGAGCCGAGCAGAGCGGATGAGGAGGAGGAGGAGGAGGCCAAGTCTGACCACGGAAACAAAGTGAACACGATGGTGTACATGTGAGGAGACTTTGGAGAAGGAGGAAAAGAGGGGGGTGGGGGGAGGGAAAACTATATACTGTATAAATGAAAACAGAATTTGCTCAGATATGCTCTGCTGCAGCCTTAACACTGTTTGGCTTTTCTTGCCTTGAGCCTGGAGAAGTAAGAGAGAGTGGAGTTTGAGCTGTTTCCCAATCTCATGTTCTCCTGTTACCTCTGGAGTGGAATATAAATGATTCCCTCTCTGTCGGTATACAGTGCAGTATGCCAAGGAGCCCCGCAGCAAGCCACGGTCCGGTCGAAAATTCCTCACCGCGAGCACGCCATAACTCAAGGCCACACTGATAAATAAACAATGGAAAAGCTCAGCCCCGAGTTTTTGAGCGCCGCGCCACGCCGCCCCAAACCCACCACTTGGAGCGCTGTTACACATTAAAGGGGAATTCCACCCTTTTTTAACATTTACTATTATGCCATTCATATTCCTTAGAGATGTTGTGTGGACATGATAAAAAAGTCCCCCATTCTGTGTTTCCGCTGAAAAAAAAATCGTTAACATGGTGAAACACAACTTTATGATATCATCAAGTTGTTTTACACTTAGGGGTGGGACTCGATTAAAAATTTTGATCTAAATATTTAAAGCTTTGTAATTAATTAATCTCAATTAATCTCATACCAATATTTGACCTGAGAAGCATTTTTTAAAACATGAAACCAAATGAAAATGGAGAATTCATTTTAAGAGAGACTTAAGAGACTAAACTCAACATTACAAACTGTCAACTCAAACTCCAAATGCTGTTTTCAAACGTCAGTAGTAGCATATACAAGAAAACCTACATTATTCTTAAACACTATAACAGTAAGTAACAACATCACCACTATTTCAAAGCTAAAACTTTCTACTTCTAGGGAGGCCTTGAAATGGATTTTCAATAATGGAATAATCACATATTTGATGCGTAGATCTTGTCGAGCGGGTCATTTTAAACTATTCCAAAAAGCCTTTCAAAACATTAAAAAAAAAAGGTAAAGAAGTTAGGGATAAGAGGTTTAGCGTGTGACAAAAATGGAGCCCTGTATGTACGAACGAGATTGGGAAATTATACATACTTCACCTCTTGGTCTCTTGCTAGATGTTTTGTCAGGCCATGCTGAATGAAAGAAACTGAAACACAACAAACAACGTTTGTCACAGCAGTTCACTATAAATTGGGTTCTTTGAATCAAGCTTCACCCAAATCAAACAGTAACAACAAATATGATCTAGAAAGAAATACAACCTGTTCCAGGTAGTGTTGCCACACGTCCCGGATTTTCCTGATTGTCCCGGATTTTCATGGTTTGTCCAGGAAAAAATAAAATATATCCTGGACACTTGAATTTCCCGGATTTTTATACATGGTCAAACGTTTTTTTTTTTTTTTTTTTTTTTTTACCTAGCCAAAACTAGAGACCGCAACTAACCTGACTTGCGTCACTCACAGTCTCAGATCAGTATGATAGTCCTATTAAATTGTAGTGTGCCTGTACGTACCAGTGTTGCCAACTTGGCACATTTCTCGCTATATTTACCTCTTTTCCAGACCCCCCCTACCGCCAAAATTAGTGGAAAAACTCCTGAATCTAAATCTGTTTATCTAAAGATAACTGAGATGAGAAAAATGAAAACTAGACTGCTCCAGAAAGAGTTGGAAATTAATGGTTAAAGGTAGGGGAAGTGATTTGAAATTCATGGTGTAGTACCAGCCTGGTGCACTAGGGGCCCCCAAAAGTAGCTACACTATGTGAACCTGCTGCTCTCTCCTGATTGGAGGAGAATTGTGGTGACCTGGGGAACTTTTATTAGCTCCTCTGCTAACGTGGGGGAGGGGGAAACTCCATATGTGGTTTCCACACCTTATAATAGAGCATTTTAACAGATTTTTTTTTTTGGGTGATATCTGACAAAAGTGAAATCACTTCCCCTACCTTTAAGTAGCCTAATTATTAATCTGATATGTAGAAGAGTAATAAAATAATGAGAGCAGTAACATTTCAGTGTATAAGTGTGATATATTTCTGGGTTAGATGTTTAAAGAGGTGCGTTGCTTCCGACCAAAAGGCCGATAATCGCCGCCGATAATAGGCTGCCGATTGGATGGTCAAAATGTCCAGGATTTTTGTCCCTACCCTAGTTCAAGGTCTCCACTCTTTTCTTGGACTCCAGATAGCAAAATGCATTGATTCAACATTGGATTTTGGTTATCTGACCAAAATCCAACGTTGAATCAATGACTTTTGCTATCTGGCTTGGACTCCTAATGATAACATTTTAAAAGGGAAAAGGACAGAGTAAGTATAAGGCATGGGTGGCAACAGGAGCGTACGTAGAATAATGGCTATACAGCAGCAAAACAAAGCAAAGATCAAGGGCATACTGAGACGACAGCGCATCCAGTGACAGATCAGCACATGTCTTTGATCAAGTCATCTGTGGGAATAGAAAAATGGCATTTCAGGCAAAGTATGGAACATCTTTGATCTTATAAGAAGAAGTATAAGTTCAGCAACAAGGTCGGCACAGGATGTTTTAAATCCCCCCCAAACCGCTATGGAAGCGTTCATCAAGCTAATGAAGTAAATCCCTCTGCAAAGAATAAAAAAATAAATAATGTCTGCAAATATGTGGACATTAGATTGTAATAAGATATTTAATATGAGACTTCAATGTCCAGCGTTGGTATGAGATATTTTAGAATTCTTTTAATCAGCCCCTGAGGCTGAGAGAGAAGGAGAGAGAGAGAGAGAGAGAGAGAGAGAGAGAGAGAGAGAGAGAGAGAGAGAGAGAGAGAGAGAGAGAGAGAGAGAGAGAGAGAGAGAGAGAGAGAGAGAGAGAGAGAGAGAGAGAGAGAGTTAAGGGGGGTGGATATGTGGGAGTTAAATGCAGCAGTTGTGTTTTCGCTTCGTCTTTTTTTTTCCGCCACGGGTTACATTTATAATTGCGGCGCTGGCATAAAATGGCTGACAGGCCTTTCCAATAAAGGTAGAAATGAACCTGGAGCAGAACGGAGTACAGTGCCAACAGTTCAGCACAGTTAGAGGGAGAGAAAAAACAGAAAAAGAGATGAATGTAAAAAACGAGAAGGCACATAAAAAAAACACAGGGCTGAATCCAGTACAGTACATCGTGGTCTTAATCGCTGCGTTCATTAGGAACACGGCTTGCTTGCGCGATGCTGTGTAGAACTCAGAGTCGGATGTAACATTTCCCAATTTTGGGGGGCAAGAGAAAATGGTATGGGGGCGGCTTCATCGCCCGTGTCGCTTCGCACCACGGGCAATGAAGCCGCCCCCATACCATTTTCGGTTACAGGACTTTTATTAGTCAAGTAAAGCATCAATAATGCCATCAGTTGTTGTTGAAGTTGCAACAGACACGCAGCATGCATAAAGCTAAAGGTCTGACTCAGAGAGTTTTCTCTTTTCAATGATGAAATGCTGTTGGTTTAAGGCAGAGGTTTTCAACAGGTGGTCCGGGGACCACCGGTGGTCCCTGAGAGGGTTCCAGGTGGTCCCCAGCCAAGTTGGTTAACCAGATGTAACTCTTGAGAGCGTAAAAATGAAACCAATGGACCCTTGCGGGTCCATTTGGTTTCATTTTTACGCTCTCAAGAGTTAAAATTCATCATAATTAGCCCCAAGTCTACACAACTAGAAGATTAATGGTCATTTTGATCTGTATGTTAATTTGATTGTTTTGTTTCCCAAATCCAGCCTGGAATTGTGGAAAAAGCAAGAGAAATCTTTCGTTTTGGGGGTCTGTGGGGCTAAAATGTCCTCAAGTGGTGGTCCGTGGCTCAAATGCTGAATAAATAGTGGGATCAAAAAGGTTGAAAACCCCTGGTTTAAGGTGTCACAGCTGTAGTTCGTTAGTAGCAGTAGTAATGTTTCAAATCATTGCCCATGCCTAGATCCGCCCCTGGTAGAACTACAGAAGCACTGATGATGATGATGATGATGATGATGATGATGATTTGGAGACAAGGTGAACAAGTGCAGCCCACTGACCTTCACTGGCGGTGAGTAAGCAGAGCCGCAGGACGGGGAGTTGAGGGGAGAGAGGGAAGATGGCCACCACCACCACAGCGGTCAGTATCTCCAGGCCCCACTCACTGTCTTTTGATGACTGGAAATAATAAGAGAGGGGAGACGATCACACAGACAGAGAGGACGATCTCAAATTAGCTCCATTCTCCTCCTCCTCCTCACCCCCCACCCCTCCCCTCCCCTTCCCCTGTCCTCTAGTAGTAGTCTACAGGACTGGAAGAAGTCAGATTCTTTCAGGGGGAGTTTTTTGCCATTAGGCAGACTAGGCAGTTGCCTGGGGCGCCATGAGGGAGGGGGAGCAGCGGGGCGAACACCAGACATGCTTTAAAAGGATCCCAGGCTAATAAGCCTCATATGGATAAATACATATAATTTTATATACTTGTCCTCTATAACTAGAATCGAACGTTTAAAACACATAGGGCTCCATTTTCGTTACCATCTAAACCCCTTATCATTTTTTTTTTTTTTTTTGAAAAACCTTTTGGAATAGTTCAACGTGCCAATCTATTGACACATCGTGAGCTTGTAGACTGGCCATTTAAACTACTGAAAAATGTTCTTTTTTAATAGTTTGAAAAGGCAAAGAAGTTAAGGGATAAGGGGTTTAGTGGTGACGAAAATGGAACCCATAATATGTTCTTTAGTTTAAAAATAGTTCATGTTTTCATCCCTGGGGTACTGTACATAGGTATAACGTCACAGGTGATTTTCCCTGGAGCCCCCTCTTACCAAATGGACCCTTAAGGGGGGCTCCAGGGAAAATCTTGCCTGGGGCTCCAAATTTTCTAGGACCGCCACTGGATTCCTGAGAGCATGCTATATCTCTAAACTCCTTTTCAACTGGCTTTGGTCCGAGTCCAGGATGTGCAGAGATAGAAGGTTTTGGATGGACATCAAGTATAATTATATAATTATAACCCAACATTTGCCCTGCAGGTGAGGGGAAAAAATTCACAAGGTGCACAAAAAAGTGCCTCTGAATCTGCAGCTCACTCACCTGCAAGTTTATCTGCCTATACAGTATATTAAAGAACGGGTATAGTGTGAGGATAGACAGACGGACGGACGGACAGACGGACGGATGGAATGACCATGATCACCATCACCATCATAATAATAATAATTAAGCCATCAGATGTCCATAAATTCCTGTCCGGGGCATAACTCACTGCCCGATAAATCTGGGCCCATAATTGGGGTGTGAGCTTCGAATCACCATTAAACACCCTTGTATATTAGAGCAGTGGTTTTCAACCAGTGGTCCTGGACCACCCAGTGGTCCTTGAGAAGGTTCCAGGTGGTCCTCAGCCTAAATGATGGAAAGTTGTTGTTAACCAGATGTAACTCTTTTGAGAGCGTAAAAATGAAACCATATTACCAACATACCGTTTCATATTTACACTCTCAAGAGTTAAAATATTCATCATCTGAATTAGCCCAAAGTCTACACAATTAGAGAATGTAGGAGATTAATGGTCATTTTTATCCATGTGTCCTTTTTTTGTCCCCCAAGTCCAGTCTGGTATTGTGGACAAAAGCAAAAATAAATCAGTTTTGGGGTCTGTGGGGCTAATAGATCATCAAATGGTGGTCTGTGGCTCAAATGCTGAAGATATAGTGGGCCCTGGTATCAAAAATGTTTGAAAACCCACAGTATTAGAGAGTAGAAGTGATGGACTTTTCATGCAGAGAAATTGTTTACTTAAAGATGGAGTGCCGTGATTTTTTTTCTACCCTGAAGCATGATCATCAGGTATTAATGTTATCTGAAAAGTAAGATTTTTTTCCCCCCAAAAAAGTGTACAGTCAGTGTTTGTTAAACTGTCATTTTAATGATCCAGTTCATTAGGTATGCCTGGTTTGCCTGGTGGGTGGTGATGGGTGGAGATCCACCTGAACTGAAGCCACGCCCACAGCTTTAGTTGCATGATAAAGCGGGAGGAGTTCGGGGAGGGGCTGGGCATGTGATGTCACTATATTGAGTTTTTTTTATTCCCAGGTTTGACTGGAAAGGTTCAGCCCCCAGGAAGAAACCCTAAATACAAAGGGAAGACATCATTACACATAAAACACACACCAAGGGGTCTATTTACATACTGTCACCTCTTAAACATGTAGAAAATTGGAAAAAATACAAAAATCACAACACCCCCAAAAACCTGAGCTGAGCTCTTAATTAAAATCTCAACTAAACTGAACACGCCTAATCCAAAAATGGTTGCCTGACCTCCTGATACCTACTCTTAATTATTACAGGCCTACTTGCTATATAGTAGCCTATTCTGGAAATTTGCCAGGATGATTTTTAGAGCAATTCTGCACATAAGCACATAGACCTCTAGCCTGTGAGAAGAAGGGAATCTAGGGCAAAGAGGGTTGAAAGGGAGGCATATAGCATAAGCCATAGATAGCCAAAGAAAGTGGAGATTCTGCCAAAAGGGATGAAGACAAGACAACAGGCACTCCGTGTGGGATTTCACTTTGGAATCTGGCCCTGCAGGGATATATGGAAGCAACAACTGACAGGACTGAGCATTGAGAAGTCTGGCTTTATTCAGTATAACCAAGTAACCAATGCCCCGTCTATAGCCACCAATGCTTAGAGACAAATCCTCCAAGGTGCACTACTGCCCTGGTGAGGATAGCTTTGAGTCTTTTGGCCGTAGCGCAAAATCCCTGATACAAACCATTGTATAATCGTTCCCATCTGTTCGTTACACGTTATTTTGAGTGAAAACAGAAAAGTGGCATCGGAGTGGGAGTGAAGTAGCCTGGCTAAAGGCAGACCAAATAAGCTGTTGGCAAACAAAAAAAGCCTGTCAGCAGATAGGTCTGGAATAGCTCAATTGTACACCCACTTCCTATACGTTAGAGAACTGGTGTGGGCACTCAGGACACAGTATTCAAAAGTGTTTGCATACTGTGTCCTGATTGACCACCCCAATTTTCTGGAGTAGGAAGTGGGCGCACAATTGAGCTACTCCGAAGCCCCCAGTGAAGTTGATGCAGACAGACCCGAGTGGAGATAAGGGGCTCATGCTTTCATTTTCGTTACCATCTGAACCCCTTATCCTAAACCCCTTATCATTTTTTTTTTACTATTTTGAAAAACTTTTTGGAATAGTTCAACGTGCCACATTGTGAGCTTGTAGATTAGCCATTTAAACTTTTGAAAAATTATCTTTTTTAATAGTTTAAAAAGGCAAAGAAGTTAAGGGATAAGGGGTTTAACGGTAACGAAAATGGAGAAATTAAAAGATGGGTGTTGTTTTTTTTCTATAGTTTTAGGGATTTTAGTGCTTTTTAGCAGGGGAAAGGGGCTAAATAGTGTTTCTTTTTTTTCCTTTTTTTTGTTACGTAAACAAATACATATTTGTTTGCGTATTTTTTCCGTTCAGGCTAGCAGTGCACCATGGGCGCTGGGTGCACTTTTGAGACCATCAACGGTATTTGTTACTAAGTTACTAACGGTAGTTGCGGATGCCAAAGTTACTGTGTTTACAGTCCCCAGCAGCGAAACAACCCTGTTCAGTCCTCACTAGCGTCTTGACTAGTTCACTGTTATTTTCATACCAAATGTGTTCAACAAACAAAAGCAGTTATTGAAGTGTTCGTGCGAAGTGTAGCCTGGCTCAGCCCTGAATCAGCACCTTAAAAATACTAGCTTATTTTTTCCCCTGTGATTGATGGACTGGCTTCCCTGCCTTTTTGAGGTCGTTTGTGCCCGTTGGAAATCCAATCCCAGCACCTGATTGGCCAACAGCCCTGTCAATCATTTCGACCCAAAAGTCGTCTAGGGATCTTAGGGGTTCATATGAACCAATCACCGCTAAGACTGCCACTTTGACCACACCCATCCTAGAAACTGCTGTGGTATAGAGGGACTTCAGTCTGAATAATGAAGTGAAGTGAAGTGATTTACGAAATGAAATGATAATTCAGAGTGAGGTCAGGCTATGCGAATTTGCGAAGTGCACACGATTCCATCTTTCAAACAGGCATTTACAACAGCCTTGCAAGCACAAAGGGAGAAATAAAATGATTCCGCGGGGTATACATTTTCGGGAGCACCGCAACACAATTACCTGAAAAATGGCAACTTCCGGGGGATGTTTACAAACCGGAAGTCCCGCCTCTCTGGGGTACCCTGTCTCCAGCGCGGATGTAAGCCTTGAGATCGAAGCTACTAGCAGTGCTGAAACAGAAACAATGTAATAGACCTGCGCAGTGACGTCACTGACCCTGTTCCACTAGTGGATTCCCCATTCATTTTCCTCATAGACTTTCCGAAAATGGTTAATAAAAACACGATTGCGCCGCAGCCAAAGCCAACTCGGGTCGTGACAAATTATGACAACAAACACAATATCGTCATATAATATCTAATTAGCAAGAAGTAGAAAACGGCATGATACAAGACTTTTTGTTTCGTTTTTCATCTTATTTGATTGTTCCAAAAGATGTGCCACCATGATTCGCCACGACTCGAGTTGGCTTTGTCCGCGGCGTACTCGTCTTTATATAAATTATTTTCGCAAAGTCTATGAGAAAAATGAATGGGGAATCCGTTTCTGGAACAGGGTCAGTGACGTCACTGCGCAGGTCTATACTATGGAAAGACACATAGGAAACCATAGTAACAATTTTCATTGAAGATTTATTTGACTTTTTGTTTGTACTACATTCCTCTTCTCAAATCTAGGGAGCGTAGGTTGGTCAGTCATGTTAAAGATACTTTATATTCAACTTCATATCAACATGTGCTTAAGAGTAAAAGTGTTCTTTGATTGGGTTGTATAAGCTTTCAAGCTGTTCAGTCATGTCGAAAGGCAACCAAGTTTGCCTTAAAAAGAATATTTAAAAACTAAACAAAAACAAAACAAACACATAACGGTATACAGAGACAAATAGCATTTACAAGTCATTACTTATGTTATGATTCAATCAAATATTCCCCAAGGTAGTTCAAGGAAGGTGTGACATTATAATCATAGTTTACTAAATTATTGTCTTTTGCTGGAGGAATAGAATGGTTTATGACATACTTTGACGCTAGTAAATGTGAACTATATTTAATATCTTAATCCAATAAAACTTTAGATAACCATTAAAGTAGAATGTCTTCATTGGTATCATCATACTCCAATACTCTCTTAAACAACAAAATAAAGGAGAAATCATGTTCTGTTGAGCTGGAATGTGTTGTTTTTGACCACCTGGCCTCCAATACTGTATGCAACAAATTACATTGAACTTTTTTTTTTTTTACATATATAGGAAAGGAAAAGTGGACCTACTGAAGCCAGTGGTCAAACCATACCAAATGACCGATGTTCAGTGTTTCTTCTACATTCTCTAGTTGCGTAGACTAATTCACATGATGAATACTTGGGTAACTCTTGAAACCAAATGGACCCTTGTGGGTCCATTTGGTTTCGTTTTGATGCTCTCAAAGAGTTACATCTGGTTAGCCAACTGTTCATTTAGCCTGGGGGACCACTGGTTGAAAACCACTGTCATAGGAGGAAAAAAAGGTGAAAAATGAGGGTTTTATCTCTGCCGCCTGTCAATCAATTTCGCCCCAACTCACCAGCCAAAAAAAGTCGATTTTCCCACCAGGAGCTTTTCACTAATTTTGGCGCTAGGAGGGGGTCTGAAAAAAGAAAAATATATATAGCAACAAATGCGCCAAGTTGGCAACACTGCTGATGTTTGGTTATGGAAACTACTACATGAGCAAAATCACAACCTTTTTTAATTTATATGGGGAAAAAAAACATAAAAATCATATTCAACCTAATGTAGGTTCCAAGTTTTAAAACAAACTTTATTTGGGGGGGGATCCAGCATATATAAATCCTTTTTTTAAAATCTGTCGATGTAAAGGGGCAGGGGAGGGGCAGACAATCACAAATGTCTGAGATCTCTCAGACTTGAGATTAAATGTCTTGTATCTTCTTATGGCAAAAAAATAAAATAAAGAAAAAATGCTCCTGTTGCACCTAGATGGTCTAGGTGGTTCTCAGGGTTGGGGGAGAGAAGAAGGAGGAGACAAAAAAATAAAATAAAAATAAACATCAAAGAATCGAACCAAAACAGAGTCCGCTGCGGCGCCCCCCGTTAGAGCGCTTGGTTGGTTGCTGCCCAGTGAAAAGTCTCTAGCATCCTCCTCCTCCTCGGTCAGGAGGAGGTGTTTTTCTTTCCTAGTCCAGCTGCTCCTGTTTTATCCTGTTCGTGTTGGACCCTCTGTGATTCGTCCTCCTCAGTTCCCTCCTCAGGACGTACTCGCTGAACTGGGACGAGTCCACGCCTCCGCCGCAGGAGCCGGCGATTTCGAAGCCGCGTTGCTGCAGGCGCTCCAGAACCTGGTTGGTTGGTGACGGGGGGGTAGAGAGAGAGGGGGAAAGAGGAAAGAGGTCGATGACACCACCGCTCGTTTATAGAGGAGCACGCTTTATACGGCAATAGCGGCCATAAACGGATCTAGAAATCATGGGCCCCTGGGCCACTGCCAGCCAAAAGGACCCTTACGGGTTTATTTGGTTTCATTTTACCGCTCTCAAGAGTTAAATTATATTCATGCAATTAGAAAATGGAGAATAATTGTTATTTTGAACATTTTGCCGTTCTTTTTGTGGACAAAAAAATCTTAGTTCTTAGTTTTGCGGGCAAGAAACTAAACTCATCTTGTTGAGTCGGTCATTTTGAAAGTAGCTCTCAAGTCAAAAAAGTGTGGGCACTCGGGGTTTAAACACTTGCAGTAATGTACTGATGGTTTGGGACTTTTGGGGTTATTTTATTGACACAAAATGCATAAGCCTATTGTTTATGACAGTGGCAAGGAACCTATGCACCACTGTTGTTCACTATTACCCCTGAGCTTGGGCCCCCCCCCATAGCACAGGGGCCCCTGGGCTTGGGCCCAGGATAATCGTTGGATAATCCTTCCCTGAATAGCGGGGTTTCCACAATAAAGTCAGTAGAAATACAGTACATACGTAGTTCAAGTTCTGTGCTTAGACAGTAGGCGCTTTAAAGCTGACACATGCCGTCAGAACGCTGTCAAAATCGTTATGCAAACAGCCATCCAAAACGGCGACGGGTTAGCATGGTGACATATCTATGCAGTGTGTGTCAAACAGGCATTGTGGACACTGCGGTAAAGTGTCTGTCCTGTCGTAGCAGGAACGGCTGCTGCGGCAAGCAGGTTTATCTATCGAGCACGGATTGACTTCCTGTTGCCGTAGTGGAGACATCGCCATACTATGTCCCTATCGTAGAGGCAGTGTTGCCAACTTGGCGCATTTGTTGCTATATTTAGCTAGAGTCCCCTAGCGCCAAAATTTGTGAAAAACTCCTGGCGGAAAATCTAGTGCTTTTTGGCTGGTGAGTTGGGGCGAAATTGGTTGACAGGCGCCAGAGATAAAACCCTCATTTTTCACCATTTTTCCTCCTATGACAGTGGTTTTCAAACAGTGGTCCCCAAGCTAAATGATGAACAGCTGGTTAACCAGATGTAACTCTTTGAGAGCGTCAAAATGAAACCAAATCCGCAAGGGTCCATTTGGTTTCATTTTAACCCTCCGAAGAGTTAAAATAGTCATCATCTGTGTGTTAGCCCCAAGTCTACACAACTAGAGAATGTAGAAGATTAATGGTCATTACATTCTCTAGCTGTGTGCTTCCGTCTCTACTATAGTGCTTCCCTTCCAGGCAAGCATCTAGCGCATTCTAGTGCGTTTTGGAAGTGCCACTAGTGCATTTTGGATTTTGGCGGCTGGCAACACTGCGTCGAGGCCCTGCAGAGCTCCAGGGTCTCACCCTGGAGTTCTGCAATATGGTATAAATGAACGGAGTAGACATTCCGTAGGTAATCTACTACTGTTCATATACAGTGTTACTACGGTGTGACGGAGGCATGGCTTTCACAGTTCCCGGAAGCAACAATGTCACTGGGTCTGTACGGGTTTTTACAATATTTACTATTCTGTGCCCAACGCATTGTAACTGTCGGTGCGATATGAACAGACTTTTGGTTCCATTAGTAGTAGCCTAGATCGGGTTGAATAAACATGCATTGTAGCGTTTCAGCAGCGTGTTGCCAAGAATGTTGGGCATTTATTGCAACAGCGTTGTTCTCGTCAACGAAAACTAAAACGAAATGTGTTCGTCAACGACCATTTTTCGCGGGACGAAAACGAGACTAGACTAAACGAAAAACATGTGTATAAACAATAACTGGGACTAAATTAATATGCAATTTCGTTGACTAATAAATACTAGACGAAAATATAGTTGACAAAATAAAAACTAATCTAAAATCTATTGTCATTTTCGTTCACGAACGAAGACGACACGAAATATATTATTATAATAATCGTATCTCTTTTTTGCGGAGTATTTTGCTATGAAGTCAAGTTGTGTTCGGAAGTGCACGTCGGGGCTGTCCGGGAGCACAGTCGCCTATCACTTTGTATATACTAGGCATTGTGATCACTTCAGCGTGGCTGTAACCGAACACACCCTCCCTCCACAAATCCTCCTCCTCCTCCTTTTTTGGTGCTCCGCACTGAGCGCAGCAGCAGCACCAAGAAGGCTCTGCAACTAACAAAACTATAAGACACGCGACAGAGATTTTACTCATACTTTATGGTCGAATCCTTTCACACAAAACAGCACGCTTTGCACGGGATTGGGATAAAGAGAAGAGAAGATTTATGGAAATATTTTCGCTAAATCGATGTGGACAGGGACAATACTTTATGCTTGTTCACAACTAGCGCGGTTGTGCGACGTCTCATCTTCGCCGAAAATGCCGTATACAGCACTAGCAGTGGTACGGGGACCACCAGTAGTCCTTGAGAGGGTTCCAAGTGGTCCCCGGCTAACTGGTGGAGACTTGATGTAACTCTTTGAGAGTGTAAAAATGAAACCAAATGGACCCGCATGCTCACACTTGTTGTTCTTGTTGTTAAGCAACTTGTTGTTTAGCTCCATCATTTTACACTGATGGCGCTACAGCATTTCCAGTGAAGATGAGAGCTAGATTACAAACCTGAAGAGAAACCTCAGGATTTAGCATAAAGCAATCAGCAGAGTCTGCTGCTGGTTGTAGAATGTAACGTTACATCAACGTTGTGTTGTTGAGTGTTAGCTTAATGTTAGCAACGCAAAGGGGAATAGATTATAGACCGATTTACGCAAACTCCGTTCACTTCATGGGATCAGTCCAATGGAGGCTCATACATAGACTTCTATTGAGAAGAGACAACAAAAAGGGACAACCGAAAGTTACGGAATGCATTGGAGTCTATGGGCTCGTGCGAGTACATGAACCACGTGACCAGGCTGTTTTCTGCCCCATCAATGTCGCAACTCTTCTAATAGATAGATCAGACCTGCCCACAACTTAGTTTGGCCACAACTTGAGATCGTGTTTTGATATTGAATGAATTGAACACACATTATATTACACATTGCTGGTGGGGAAACTATGGTTTCAAAATTCAGTTGGAATGCTAGTTTAGCCTATTTAAAGGGGATTGCCATTATTATACCTTAGAGATGTTGTGTGGACATGATAAAAAAAAAACGCCCCCCCCATTCTGTGTTCCCTAGAAATGGAGGTCTGAAAAAAAATCATTAACATGCTGAAACACAATTTGATGACATCAAGTTGTGTTTCACAATGTTTCTCCAGTGATTTTTCTTTTGGGACCTTTTTGTGAAACAAATGAATACTAGCGGGTCCATTTGGTTCCACTTGTACACACTCTGGATCCCAGGGGTCCTTCAGGAAATTCCAGGAGATCCCCTGTTAAATGATATATTGGAACCAATTGGAGACTAAATTGTCAGACTAAAACTAGACTAAAATGACAATAGTTTTAGTCGACTAAAACTAAACTAATAAAATCATGGTTTCATGGACTAAAATAAAAACTAAAATGATTTACTTTTCGTCGACTAAAACGACGACTAAAAAAAGGACGAGTTAGACTAAATAGGATAAAAACTAAAACCGGTGATTAAAAGTGGACTAAAACTGAAACTAAAATTAAAAATCGCAGACTAGAACAACACTGTATTGCAAGCGGGATTGTGGGCAATAAAGGTTGTATTTTTAGGGGGGTGGGGGGCGACTTGCATAGATTGAATCTAACTTGGAATGCGTCCAAGATGTTTGCGGTGTGTAAACCACTGAGGTATACAGCGAACTGCTGTCAAGCATCGCAGATAGATGGGAGACAATGGAAATAAGGTGTCGCAATGAAATGACAGAGATTTGCATGTGGATTGCGAATGAAAGGAGAATAATGTTGATGGCTAAGTGGCCTACACAACACACACACACACACACACACACACACACACACACACACACACACACACACAGAGCCCCAATGTGTTTGCCTCATTTCGTAATTGTTTCGCACCGCACCGCGCATGCGTTTGTACTGTAACAATGCGAGCGCGAGCCGAGTATCCGCGCTTGCTTGCTTGCATATGTATGTGCACACATGTTAGCCGTTGGTTCTCTGAGCTCACAGCCCTCGCAGACATCCACAGACATGGCCGGCGGGGCTGTAGGATCACATTCCATCAAAGAGGCCCCAGGGAGCAGCGCAGGATTTCTCTCTCTCTGCCACACTTGGCTCAGTGTGGGCCGCACAGCAACGCCCCTCTCTCTCTCTCCCCACCACCCCCCACTCCCCTCCAGCCCCCGGGCCCAAGCCCCCCGCCAAAACTACAAAGGTCCCCTCTGCTGGCAGTCTCTCTCTAGCCCCCCCCTCTGCTCCGCGTGTACCCCCCCCCCAACCACCCTGCCTCCATTAGCCGCAGATACAGCATACACCGCCGGCGTGCTTTAATAACCAAACAGGATTATGGGCCCTGCCTGGGGACAACCTGCCAGGGAGTGTGCTCACTCTCTCTCTCTCTCTTTCCCCCCTCTGCGACTCACTCACTTCACAGAGGGTTTTGTTTGTGTGTTTCTGGGAAGGAGGAGGAGGTTAGTAGGGACTCAGACTTCCTTCAAATCCAGACACAGTCCAAGGCATTGTGAAATATCTTTTTCAATAATAATGCCCTCTCTACTAGTTTCACTTATTGATGCCTTCGTTATCTGAGGATTTTTTTTCTTTCCCCCCACACCGCAAATGAGTTATGGGGAGGTTATGAATTGACAATGACGTGTTGGAAAACGACAACACAGTTATTCTGTCGCTGTGAGAGAGAACCTTAAAAATATGCGTTGCACTCTTGAATTTGTTTTCCGGTCACTTCATTTTGGTTGTGCATGTTGGTAATGAACGAAATGTTCCTTTTTCTCACGTCGCAGGCAGATTAACTTTGGTAGTGTGACCAAATGGACCCCGATCGTTCACCCAAGATGGTTCGGTTCGCCCTGGACACACTACGCCCGTTGGCGCAACTTCTTGTCTTTCTCTCCAAGTTTAAACGCACTTTTACGGACTAAACTCATTTGAAGCCGGTACGACAGAATTGGGTTATCAAGTCATTGTCAAGTTGAAAAATAAATGTATGACAAACTATCAATTGGTGGATTGTCATTTGTGCGTATATTAGCTGCTTTTTAAACCACACAAAAAAAGATAATTTCTTGGCGTATTATGATGACATATCAGGTGTGGATGGGGGGGAACCTGCAATTTCCTGAGACGATAAGAAAAAGTGAACTTGCCATCTTGAACTTTACCAAACTAGACATCTTTTTCTGATAATACAATTGTGCCATAAACTTCACATGGCAAAAAAAACCTGTTGAGTCACAAGTCACAAAACAAAAATAGGTGGTGCTCATTATCCGTAAATCTTCCAACAGTGGGACAATACTCCCGGGATTTCCCTTCAAGGCAAAGATCCAGATCAGGGGTGCCCAAAAGGTAGATCGTGATCTACCAGTAGATCACACAGACCATGCAGGTAGATCACGACAGTCCCTATAGATCTGTAACTTACACTCTCTCAAGAGTACGCAATTAGAAAATGGAGAATAATTGTTATTTTGACCAATGTTTTGCCAGTTCTCTTTCCCAGTTGTGGACGAAAGTGTGAAAGTTCTTAAGTTTTGGGTGCAAGAGACTAAACTCAACATCGCAAACTGTCAACTCAAACCCCAAATTCTGTTTTCAAACGTTAGTAATAGCACATACAAGAAAACCTTTCAATTCTCTCCCTCTATTTTTCATTTTAAGCGCATTATTCTTAAAAACAACAACAGTAAGTAACACCATCACCACTATTTCAAAGCTCAAACTTTCTATAGGGGGGCTTGAAATGGATTTTCAGTAATGGAACAATCACATTTTTGATGTGTAGATCTTGTTGACCCGCTCATTTTAAAAGTAGCTCTCAAGTCAAAAAAGTGTGGGGGCTACTCTTGGGCAATATATCAGCATTACCGTTTATCGCGATATTGGAAATCAATACCGAGTAATATCGTTCGCTCTATAAAAAATATCGAATACCGAATATCGTCAAATACCGACATTATACTGTATTCTATTAAAATATGAGCAATGACACTTTTAATTGTAACTATACAAACAATTTTCATGTTACACACATGCCTAAAATAGCCCTCATTTGGGCTAGGCTTTTTGGAAACAATGTATTTCCAACTCCAGTTTTTCCCTATTTAGGCTGCTTGAACAGCAGAGTGCTCAGTTTCTGACTCCTCAATGTCGCAATTTTGAGAACTACTTGACTGGTGGAACGTTTTCGACTCTAATTGCAGGCCATTGCCATCTAGTGGTCAATACCGGTAATATCGAATATCGAGCTAATTAACACATACCGATATTAAAAAATCAATACCGTCCAAGACTAGCCCCTGATCCAGATCAACCCCACCATCATACCCTCTTACCTGGACAGAGTTGAGGTGGCAGTACCCGTTGAGCGGGAAGCGGATGACGTGCGTGGAGTCGTGGTTCCAGCCGGCGTTGACCGAGTTGCACATGACGTCGCCGATCTCCGGGAAGACGTCCTCGATGAGGGCCTTGTCGCCGCTGAGCGTGATCCTCTCGCCCAGCTCGGGCGCCACGCGCACCACCAGGCACTCGCAGGGCCGCGACACCCGGCCCAGCTCCTTGTCCTGGCGCCAGCGCTCCAGCTCCGCCAGCATGGGCTGCAGCTGGAAGTAGCGCGCCTCCTCGTACAGCAGGCTGTAGTCCTGCAGCAAGGGGGCGGCGCAGAGCACAGGGAGAAACTTAAACATAAAGAATATGTGATAGAATCTGGTGCTATGGTCCTCATGTCGCCCAAGGCTGTTTTCCTTTTAGAGCCTTCTATATTTTTGATTATTTTTTTGTCTAAAAATCATTTTTATTCATATTAAAATGCTTCAATTTCCTTGAGTGATGCATCATATGAAAGCTTACATTGCATACTTTAATAATCTGTAAAGAACAGAAAATTGACCCTGGGGCCTGGGCTACTTGAGCCTCAAAGTATCAGATTGTGACACATATGTGCAATATGATATCTCATATTAATTGGATTTAATTGAAGATTTATAACTGGCAATCCAAGACCAGGGGTGTAGTGGAGGGGGGGACGCCGCACCGTCACCCCACTTCTCACATCTAAAATATTTTTTGGAGCAAAAGTAGGCTTATGTTAAGTTGGCTTATGTTAAAAGTAGGCTTATGTTATGTTTTATGGATACAATTACCGGTAGGCATTGTAAACAATCTTTCTCAATATGCTATACTTTTAATAGCGGGTCTGTGTGTGTCGCGCAGGCGCACGCAAATGCACATGCAAATGCAAGTGTGCATGCACGTGTCTTAAAAAGGGGAATTTCACTCATTTTCAATGTTTTACTATGTCATTAATATACCTTAGAGATGTTGTGTGGACATTTACTGCATGCACAGTATCGGCATTGATGTGGTTCAGCCGTCTCGCAAGGGTAGGGGTGGGGAGCACACTTTTATGGCTGAACCATAGCAACGCTGTCACTATGCAGGAAGGCGTCAGGGCTACACACATTGTTGACATTATGAAGAGACAATATATGTGGAAAAAAATGCAATTTGAACAACACCCCATGCCCCATTCTAAGCTTATGGATGGGTGAGGGAAACAGCCAATAAGGTGAAAACTAGACCACTTTTTGGGGGAAATAAATCAACCAAATAAAAGTAAGAACGCCTTCTGGCCCAGAATTATCCTTTTAAGAATGGTAACTGGCATTCCAAGATGAATGTTAAGGTTAAAGCCATTGCACCATTATGTTCTGAACATTGATTAGTGGGGGGCTTTGGTACCCTCAAAGCAACAATGCACACTCAGCCAGCCTGGAGAAAACGCCCTGCAATACCAGTTTGAGGTTGTGATGAATAAATAACAAAAAGGTAAAAAAGTAAAAACGGTCCACAGGATGAAAAAAAAAAGTTTAAAAACCAAGGTTCTACACGAACAAGCAAAAAAAACCCAACAGAGGTACCATTCAGCAAAAATTAGAAAGATGCAGAGTAGAAGAGATGTGGTGCGACATCAAACACAGGGCTGTGTGGGGCATTAAGAGCAGATATTTTACCCACTAAAGGGCTGCGGGGCCTGAAATCACACTAGCGCACACACGCACATTTTCTCATGCTCCTCTCAGAGCCCATTCAACTTGAATGTTGTCCTCAGCGTGAACTTGAGCCTGCATTGTCTTTGCTTATTTTAGCTGACATACTTTTCCACACTGATTGAGTCAAACTGCGGACAGTCCATCAGATAAGGTGATTATTTATTTTCTCTCGGGGTAAGTTTAGTAATTAAGGACTAAAGGACACACCAAGCTCCAAGAAGAAGAAGAAGACTGGAATGCAAATGTGTCACATACAGTACAGTGAGGATCTTTTATGGATAGTTGCAGCTTAAAAAGAAATCTAATAAAGTGGTTGTGTATTGTTTTTGGACTCAATCTATATTTTTGCATTTTTCCCGATCTTTGGGCCGCCTATCGCCCAAAGGGCAACAAGTCGGTTGGAGCGAGAACGGTCGGTCTTGCTGGCTGGTTCTGGAACAGGGCCTACGGTATATTACTTCCATCATCACCAGCATGGGAATCATGTGTAACTATGCACCGCACCGTTTTCAAGGAGGACTATGGACTCAGGGCATTCCATAGCCTTGGATAAAAATAAATAAATAAAACATTTTATAAAACCCAACTTGTGGGAAGGCTGACTAGCTGATGGGACTTTTGGCAGTGTGTGGGATGGATGGATGGATGGATGGATAAGTCAGTCAACTCACTTTGAAGTCATCTGGGATGAGGAGTTTGGACGTCCTGAGGAAGTTGAGGATGTAGCGGAACATGTGTCCATCTCTGTCAATGAAGTAGTGCTGCTTCAGGCTGTCCAGGACTATGGGCTCTGTGCCATCGAATAGACGGCCGATTCTGCCCGGCAGAAAAAGAGGTGGGGGGGTGGGGTATTCGAGTGGGAGGTTAGCATGGGAGGAGGAAGGATGTGGAAGTGGAAATAGAACTAACAGAACTTACAGGCCATTATTTCATTTAGTTTCAAAGATATGGAGCATTTAAGATACAAAGAGTACAGTGTAGATATACATCTGAAAGATACAATAAAAGTTTCAATCTTCGCTAGGGGCCACTAACAAAATGGACATGGCATATCACAAAGACAACACATTCCAAACTGCAGCCTATATGTTTGGCAAATTTGGCCATACACCAGTGAGAGTTTGTCCAAAACGTCGCCAAACGTGCGGTTCCTTTCCAAGCGTGATAAATTTACAAAAGTCTAGACCCCTAGCAGCTTTACTTGCACTTGAGAATCGGCACTTTGCATCTATACTGCATTTTCACACGGTTATCTAAACATTGCCACCACAGATATTTCCGTCTCTTTGAAAACGACACCAGGTACCGTTGTGTCACTGTGTTGTGCACAACGACGAGTGTCTGCGCACATGTGTGACTTGATAAAGATATGACCTGGGAGCATGTGCAGAGTAGTGCGCCTTAAACTCAGTGAGCCGACGAGTGTTCAGTGTCGTTTCACACTTTTGCACGAGAGAGAGAGAGAGAGAGAGAGAGAGAGAGAGAGAGAGAGAGAGAGAGAGAGAGAGAGAGAACGTGTGGGTATAAGGCAGACAAATAGGCCAATTATACGAACAGACAGACCGAGAAAACCACAAAGAAAGGAAAAGAAGAAAGGGGAGGAAAGAGGAAAAATTGGGTGATAAGAACAAACAGTCTGAAGGAGAGGTCAGGGCCAGCTGGTAGAGAGGTGCCCGAGGCGGATAGCCACCCTCAGGGCATAGCCCTGGGTGACAGTCCAGGCCTCCCAGCCTCCAGATGGCCTCGTGCCCTTTGGCCCTTTACTGCTGCTGTGACATCTGTCAGAATAACTGAGCTGCTTTTGTCTAGTCTAGTGTGTGCTGCATTCTGGACTCCAGGCCTGCGCAAATGTTTGCTATAGTCAAAATAAATGTAGGTTTTGAGAGCCAATTTACGTCGACTATCCATCACACAAGTCAAGGAAAGCAGCCGGTGTTCGATTCCTAAAGATGTATTCGGAATAAAGGCCGTTTTCCCCATGAGAATACTCTTTGACTGGATGAGATTTGACATTTGCCTGAGCTGTCAGCAGATGACGTTAAGCGGTGAGGCAGCTCTATTAGTGCAGACATAAGACCACTGGCTTGAACACAATCAACTCACTATCAAACTGAATGAATAATCGCCTTTTCCCTCACACAAGCTATGGCCCCGCGCAGGACATAATAATTGGCACAAACACTCGCTACAATACACAACTAAAGACAATTTGTACACTCTCTCAGAGTTAAACGAACACTAAGGATTTTCACTGTGCAGTCCATGATCTACATCGGGGGGAACAGACTCACCTTGATTCCGGGTACTTTGTTAAAGTGGCCAGGCTGCTGGTGTACATGTGACCGCCCACGTCTATGTGCACGGGGGCGTTGGACTTGGTGAGCTGTGCAGGTGTCGGGATGCCCTGGTTACTCAGGGGAGAGGCGGGTGACCGGGTGATCATGGGCCTGGACATACTGGAGCGATTATCCTGGAACAAAGTGCAAGCCAGGGGGACACGGTGTTACAAAACAGGTAACAGCAATGACATTTAAAATAGTTTGCTAAGGTTTGCCTCTTCAAAATAAAATCCAGGTGAAGTCTAATGGCAAACGTTCTATAGCAGCAACATGGCCATGGGTCATCATGAGAATGTATTATAAAATCTGTAATAATATGGTATCATCTCCACAGACTTCACGATCAGGACTATAGTGTCTGCACAACACAGGAACTCTCCCAACTTACAGCAGCCTGACCTTGACCTGAATCCTGCCACAATATCCACCACAGCAGATTCATATCTGTGGGCAATAATCTTCCCCCACAAAACCAAATTAATTTGGAGCATCAATCTCGCAGCCAATGATTGAGCAATAATCGGTCTAGATTTGAAGAATGTAATAGGATTTGATTCAGAGAATCATTGCCACACACCACCCATTAACCTAAAAACACAATTATAGGGAGAGAAAGACTCTTGTATCAATCTTTAGTAGCCTACAAACACCACCCCTCCATCCTCCCCCCCAAAAACAGAGGGAAGAGAAAAAAAGAGGAAAAGTTTTAGATCTGTGATTTTTAAGAATACAAATATTTTCATAACACCACCTTCCTGGTTAAATCAATCGCTATCGAATACATTTAGTTGGCATGTTAATGTGAACAAAAAGGACTAAAGTGAAACAGGACTAAAGTGCTGCAAACAGTAGCATAATATAGTAGAGGATGCGTCGCAGCCATAGCGAATTTGGATTCACCCAACGCAAGATGCCCACAATATGCACACTAGAACACTGGATACAGACAAAGATCTACACGAAAAAACAGTCAGCCTCGCATCAATAAACGAAACAAAATCCTAATACCGCCTGGATTCCACCTCGAATCCTCCCGATCATACATACATACGCCAGAAAAAAAAAAGATCCTCAACTACAATGTTACTTAGTCCAAGACATGGGGACTTTTACGCATTTTTTTTACCTGCGCTGGCATAACTGTGGCTGTTGGAGAGGAAGTCACCGAATGATCATTTTGCTTCATAGACGCCGCTGCAGGTAGGTGAGAGGGGTCCCCTCTCATCGCGAACATGAGCGAGGAGGGGTCCGCCGCCGCCGACCGTAGCGGGAGTGAGACTCGCTTTAGGGACACCGCGGCGTGGTGCTGGTGGTGGTGCGCGGAGGACGACTCGTCCACGGAACTGATTGGACGGGGTCGCTTTCTCGCTTTCTGATGCGTTAGGTCCATGACATCCGTTTCTCCGTCCATTTTTCAAAGACTCGCCCCCAAGTTAAGATAGATAGATAGATAGATGCTGTCGTGTTGTTGTTGTTGTCCCACTCCCACACCTGCCCATACAAGTCTGTCAAGATGAAGTGATGCTGCCCGATCACACACACACACACACCGGCGAAAAAACAAGGAGAAGCAGAGAGGTGCCGTGCAGGCAGCCCAGCAGTCACACGGAGCAGCTTCTATGCAATGGCTGGGAGAAGTCAAAGCCCCCGATAACGTTAGCATTGTAGCGCCTGCGGGTCTTTTTGGGCTGTCGCTGTTTTTTTTTTAATGGAAGGTATGTGTGTGTGTGTGTCGCATTTTCTGGGATTGAAAATGCTCTGCTTGCTGCTGCACACACTAGCGACCATTATTAGGTGCCAGTAAAGGGAGACGCACATGTCATGTGGGACTTGTCAACCTGGCCTTTGCCCTTTTGGAGCTGTCTCTTTTAGTATAAATTTGTCCCCTCCGATGTCGCTGTTGCATTGTTCCTCCTACACACAAGGCTGTACTAATATATGCCCCAGCTATGAATGAAACCTTTCTAGTTCCCATACAACAGGGGTCTTCAACCTTTTTGATCCAGGGCCCACTATTTATTCAGCATTTGAGCCACGGACCACCATTCGATGGCATTTTCACCCCCACAACAGACACCAAAACTAAAGATTTTCTTTTGGTTTTGTCCACAATTCCAGGCTGGATTTGGGAAACAATCAAACATACAGATCAAAATGAGCATTAATCTTACATCCTCTAGTTGTGTAGACTAGCTGATTCAGAGGATGATTATTTTTAACTCAAAGAGTCTGGTTAACCAACTGTCCATCATTATAGCTGCCTGGAACCCTCTAAATGACCACTGGTGGTCCACGGACCATACAACAACACTGAAATACAACAACAGAGTGGCTCTAAAACCCAATTCTGTTACAACACTTGGGCACGAGGCATATTCATATAGTCTAACAAGTCTGCATTTTTTGCACTGCATTTTCACAAGACAGGTCACTTGGAAACAAATGTCAATAGTACTACACCATTGACCCCAACACCAAGACAAAGCTCCACGGTCCACTGCTTCTATGATTTTTTTCTGCCTTGCAGATTCACAGAAGGAGTGGAGCTATGGACCAGAGCTACCCCAGGACCTTTCTACATCCACACCTGCAGCACTGTTTGTGCATCTCAAGATCCTTTGACAAGGTGATGTGGTAGCACTTCCCTTTCAAACAATGCATGTGAAGATGGAAAATACAGATTTGCCCTTTGCAAAAGCAACCATAATGTATATTTGTGGTTTTGTTATCAAACTGGATAAGCACCTCATGAAATCAAGTAGCATATGTCACACAGCTAACAGCCCCATGGGCCATCGGCATGGTGGTCCGGGGCACCCTAATTGGCTGCAGTGCCAAGTACAGCCTCATCATAGCGTGTTGCAGGTTCGAATCCCAATCCTGACCACCTTTGCTGCGCATGTAGCATAGTGGCTCAGCGCCACTACTTGAGGGCCTCAAAAGTGTTAATATATCTCTTTGGTCCAGTGGTTAAGCTGTTTTGGACTTCCACGTGGGAGACCAGAGTTCGAATCCCGGACGTGTCACGTGTCACTCAGTCCCCTTCTCTACCCACATTTCCTGTCAGTCTACTGGTCCCACCAATAAAGCCATAAAGCTAGACGCATTTCATTTCATGTCATCAGACACGTAGATCCTAAGTTTGGCAGACAACGCAATATGATAAAACACAAGTGTTCACTTAAAACTGTGGTGATTGGATTATCATTGCAGTGTCACTACACTAATGGTGCAACCTGGAACACAAGACCAATACGCACAATACGGCATCGGTGCTGCTGGTAAGTGGTAAGTATTCTCCACAACACTTTACCGTACTACATTCTTTTTTTTTTCTTTCTTAGGAAATGCAGGGAATTCAGATTTTTTTTAATAACATTCTGAATAAAATTAATTAGTTCAACCGCTGGCCTTAAAACATCCACACTTTTACTTTTCGTTGGCAGTGGTGCTTTCACACCTAGATACCCAATTAGCAATTAAGCCTGCCTTTGAGTGTAGGCCTCTACTGCGGTGTGTGATCCTGCCCTGATTTGCATGCCGTTTGTGCACGCGCTGATAAGCGCAAGGCAGCAGCCATGCATAGTTTTAAAATTCAACTCCAGAATCCCTTGCAGAAGGCAAGAGGGCCTGCGGGGCAGAAAGAGAGAGAGAGAGAAATCACATGGCTGCTCTTCAAAAGGGGACCTGGGTAAGGGAGCCGGCAAAGTGCGTGGGATCACACTCCGAATGCAGGTAATTTGTTCCCTGACTAATTTGAGGAGATGGTGTTGGTGGCGGTGGTGTGTGTGTGTGTGTGTGTGTCAGTGCAGTGGAAAGTTCTGAAAACGGGCTCAGTGGAATTGGATTTCCTCAAAGCCTTGTCATTGCAAAAGGTGTATTGACTGCAGAATCCGCTAGGCATTACAGAAAGGTGTGTGTGTGTGTGTGTGTGTGTGTGTGTGTGTGTGTGTGTGTGTGTGTGTGTGTGTGTGTGTGTGTGTGTGTGTGTGTGTGTGTGTGTGTGTGTGTGTGTGTGTGTGTGTGTGTGTGTGTAAAGAGAGAGGTTTGGGTACTGTACAGTATATGATTGTATCATTCTGACTGGTGATGGCAGTGGACATGACAACTACATAGAGGTCTTTATCCAAGCCTGCAATCAGCATCACATCCTCTCGTCTCAATAGTAACACAGTGAAAGTATACAGTAGCATGAATCATAAAACTTTGTAGCTATATTCTACAAGTTACTTACTCCAAGAGAGTACTAATGTATTGATTGTATTCAAGTTACAGATTAATCAATCGGGGTACCCATCTGCAAAAAAGGGGGAAAAGTGCCCTTTTTTAAACTTCAACTCTCTTTTGAACTTCAACTCTTCTCTCTGACAAAAACTCACGTTTTGCTGAGTACCCTGTACCCTCTTCCTACTTGTTGCGATTTTGAATCTAGCACAGTGGCACTGCATCTGCTACAGTGTGAAAACATCTTGCTCTCTGCAACGTAACTTTTTTGTTCATACACTGCTTTTCCAGCTTTCTCTATGGAAAACAAAAACGGGACCACGGTGCTTAGTGGCTTGGTTATTTACCCAACTCCGGTAATTTTGTTGACTGCATCGATGCCACAGCATGCTCAAACAAAATCAAAAACTGGCACGGCGCATCAAAGCCTGGAGTTCTTTGGACTGCTCCGTTTACCCTCGTTTTGTTTTCCTCCAGTGGTTTGAAGCCTTTTTATGCACTGGTCTTGTGTACAACAACATATTTTAACATTTCCCCCCCAACATGTCAAGGAGCATTACAAGCCACAATGAGCGAGGGAATAGAAAGTAGTCGGTAGATATGAGAGAGCCTATGCTTCATCAATCAGGTCATTTCTGGTAGCTTTATAACGTGCAACAGGATCAGCATCCCAGCCAGCTCTCAAATCTCTATCTCATCATGCAAACCGTCAAGAGTTTCAAACATATACGAGACAGAATTAGCATTTCAGATCGCAGAGCATTATCATTCAGTTGGAGGCAGTCAGACTAGTATTTACATAATCTGGATGGGTTGTCTCTGCTTCTTAGCCTGTGGCCATTTGTTTCAAATGTCCACAACAGCCATATAGACTCGTAACTTCACTCATTGCTGAGTGCAGACAAGTTGTGAGATGTCCTAAAATATATACGTAGGTGGTTAATAGTAGTTGATAACAGTAAAAAGGAAAAAAAAAACACTAAGACAAAAATTCCAGTCATAGCACTGATGTTGCAGACAGAATACTAAAGTTCTGATGAGCTGGAGGTGTGTGCAAATGTTATTAGACTTTCTTCCTATTTCCTTCCTACTTCCTATACATTAATTACCTTACTAGTCACTACAATCTCCAAATAAACACTATTTAGCTCATTGTGTAGCTACTGCAATAACCATGCATTGAAATTAGCAATGCAATAACATGCAACAATAGCTTTCTAACAAACTTGGGTTTCGCCATTACTATACCATACATACAGCAAAGACAGAAATAATAGTTGCGTTAAGGATGATTCAAACAGATTAGCATGTGGCGTGTGGGAGCAACAAGGAGTTTTAAGAACATCCATGAGCTATTTTAGTCAGATGAAAGGTGGCGTTATTAGCTACATCGCCTGTGGTTTTTTGCACCATGTCAGCATCACAACTTCAGAAGTTAAACCTCTGTGCAAAGCACAAAGTGATCAGTTAAGCATTCTAGAGAAAGGCTGAATTGTTGCCCTGCAGAAATAAAAGTTGGTTGGTCGGAAAAGGCAAGCTTTGCATAAGAGCTGGCAAGAGCTGACCATGGCTGAGTTAATATCATGTACTGATATTTCTTATCAAGACATTTAATGTGGCACTGAATTCATGTAAGAGCACAATGAGACAAGCATGTATTTTTGTGTGAACACAAACTCTTGAAAATTTATTTGGAACTGTACTAGGACACACTTTGTGCAGCTGATTTTCTACAGGGTTATAAAGTTTGTCTCAGCTTATAGATTCAAGCTGTAGTTTCATTATAGCAGTGTATACACTCTGCAGTAAAGTTATCTCATCCCCACAAACAGTATCTTGGATATAGTCACCTGATCTAGTCCAATTAATTCTTAGTTGACACATGTATTAGATTTCATATACTCTTGATCTGGTGGCTATGGGCAACATTGATACCTGTTGACTAATAGAGATAATGATTAGATAGGTATAGATAACAATTGCCCTGGGGCATAATAATCCCAATGCCTTAGCTATAGTGGATCAACTGGTTTACAAGAAGTGAAGCGCCACCAACTGCCTGTGCTATATGCAGCCAAGTAATGAGATAGTTATTTATTTTATCCTTTCAGCCCAGATTAAGACTTCCAGCCTTCTCTCATTTCATTAGAAAGGTATATACAAGTGAATATCACAATGTAAGGAGTGGGAGCTAGCCTTCATACAAGTTCATGAAGCTTTTGTTATTATAGCGCCATCAAGTGTCCAAACATTAAACCAAACATGTCATGCAGCTCCACAACACTAGTGGTAAAAAAAAAACCCTGATATGTAGTATTGCTGAATTCATCGTTAATTTGGGATAATTAAGTTATTCGGCGATACTTATTTACTTTTTCCCCTTTCTTTAAAATGTGACTGAATCAAATCATTTGAGAATAAGGCAGCTGAGCTGTAGCGGCTATTACCAAATGATCTACTGTACCTTCACTGTCTGTAGGCGAACCATGTGTGTATAAAATAAGAATTCAACAAATCGGTGTAACCAATCCACATCTAAACTAAAACCAAAGTGCCTTAGATAGTCGCATCGCATCAGACAAGACCCCTGCCTGCACTTTGTGGACGAGTGTTTGCAGTGCTAGCAGCCCGCCAGCCAGCCCTACACCTCGGAGTTCTTTGCGCACGGAGGGCAGCCTATAATAAAGTCCGGAGTCGTAAGAAGAGAGGACAGCATTTCTCGAATTCACAGATCCGATTCTCCACATACAGCCGCTGGCTTTATTAAGAGACCATTCTTAGAATCCGCTTTGGCGTAGAGATCTGCCTAATAGGTACGTCCTGTCTTTACAAAATAAGAAAAACCCCTCCGGGCAAAATGACTCCACAATGGCGTCTTTCATTAGAAGATCTGGGACAGGACAAGTCAGGGAATGGAAACGTTTTGGGGGCACAGAGTTAAAGGTTTTAGGACAAAAACTGACTTTTAGGAAAAAGCCTTTATGGAGCAAGAGAAGTCAAGCGCAGTTTGAACAAGTTACGTGTTTGTCGCCGACTATACTGTTTAGTTACAGCGAGCACGACAACCATCATGTTTGGAGAGCCAGCAGCGATCACGGATATATAATTCAACAGCGTTACAGTCGAATCGGCTATTCGATTAGAACAAAACAAGAACTTAATTCTACAGTCTCCATGTATCTAATGTTACAGATCAACTAGGAACAATAGGCAGGAAGTGGTTAAGTCTTTTTTTGTTGTAAGAACTGTACCGCTCTCTCTCTCTCTGATCGCCTGGCACATGCGTAAAAGCGGCTGCGCCTCGACGTCCCAGTCTCTCTATCCAGCCTAGGAAACATAGAGCAAACCAAATAAATCTCCGCTTACCTGATACATATAGCAGCATAAAGTATCTTTTTTTTAGTGCCCTTTCCCTCGGATTTAGCCCCACGATCTGCTTCCCTGGCTACGCGGGCGAGAAATGCAATAGCTTGGCTAAGGTAGACAGAACAAAATACAGAGAATACTTTGCTCCGGGGCTCCGAAACCCCTCCAGGCAAAGATCAGGATACAATTAGCTCATGTCTCTGCCCCAGTCTAAACCAATCTGAGGCATAAAAAAAACTCCCGAGCTAAAGGAACAGATCACAGCAACAGTGCCTCATCGGGTCTTTGTTGCGTTTATGTTTTATAAAAAATCGAATAAAGAAATCTAAGATTTTTTTTCTTTCTTTTTTTCCTTCACATACACAACACACTGGCTCTTGCCTCTAACATTGCCTCCCTCTCTCGCAGAGAAAAGCTGATTTTAATCGTTATGATTAGTTTTGATGTAACGTTGCCTCGGGCGATTTCTACAAATGGATGGAGTGTTTCTTTGCCAGGGAGGAAAGCAGCAGCTGATGATAATTATATAGATTGTCGGTGGAGCCCTTTGATTTCCCCCCACTCTCTCAAGCCTATCTTTTATAGTCTTTCCCCCTACCCTACACACAGCCTGCCATGCGCTCTGAATCTGCACCAGTAAACTTGTTGATTAGTCCAGGGGTTTTCAACCTTTTTGACCCCAGGGACCACCATTCATTCGGCATTTGAGCCACGGACCACTATTTGATTACATTTTCATACCACCAAGACCTAAAATTAAAGACTTTTGTTTTGTTTTGTCCACAATTCCAGGCTGTATTTTGCCAACAAGACAGTGTAAACTTCTTAATGAAGTGGTGCTAATTCAGATGATGAATATTTTAACTCTTGAGAGTGTGAAAATGAAACCAAATGGACCCGCAGGCACAAGGGTCCATTTGGTTTCATGTTTACATACTCAAGAGTTACATCTGGTTAACCAACTTATCATTTAGCCTGGGGACCACCTGGAACCTTCTCAGGGACCACTTGTGGTCCCCGGACCACCTGTTGAAAACCCCTGTCCACAATCAAAAAAAGAAAAAAAAATCAAACTAGGCTATGTGGTTGCAAACCCAAAATATAACCGTGTAGTTTTTTTTGCAGTCCTTATATAAGTAGTTTTCAACCTTTTTGAAACCAAGCAAGGCCCACTATTTATTCAGCAGTTGAGCCACGGACCACCCATTTGAGGGCATTTAGACCCACAGACCCCCAAACTAAATATTTATTTTGCTTTTGTCCCTAATTCCGATTTGGGAAACAAAACAGTCAAACATGCTACAGATCAAAATTACCATTAATCTTCTACATTTTCTCGTTTTGTAGACTTTGGGGGAATTCACATTATGAATAGTTGAACTCTTGAAAGTGTGAACATGACACCCAATGGGCATTTATTGGTTTCATTTTACGCTCGAGTTACATATCTGTTAACCAACTTTCCAGCATTTAGCCTAAGGACCGCCTGGAACCCTCTCAAGGACCACTGGTGGTCCCCGGACCACTGGCTGAAAACCACTGCTCTATATCAGTGGTTTTCAAGCTGTGGTCAATGAGAGACAGAGAGGGGGGAGGGGGGGGGGGGGTCCAGGTGGTCCCCAGCTAAATGATGGATTGTTGGTACCCTGACTCATCTTATTAACTCGTGAGAGTGTACAATGACATCAAATGGATTTGGTTTCATTGCATTCTTTCAAGAGTTACATTATATTGCTAAACATCGCATTACTCAATTAGAAGAATTGTTACTTTGGTCAACATCTGCCTGTTATTCCTCCTAAATACAACATGGAATTGTCATAAAGACAATTAACATTTCTTTTAGTTTGGGCATGAGAGGCTGAACATTATAAAAATCATAATAATGGTGGTCTGTCGTGGCTCATGTGGATAAATAGAATAAAATAAATTGCTGGATAAATAGTGGGCCCTGGTATCAAAATGGTCGAAAACCAACTGCTCTATCTTTGCAGTCTTTTCTCCCCCTTTGGCCAACCTCCAAATGACGTCGTTGTATAAATAAGCACTTGCAGCTTGCCTTGCCCCAATCAAGTCTGAATCAGTGCCTGAGGCTGATTTCGGAGCTCATTTCAAATGTTCAACCATGCATGATTTCAGGAAGATTGAGGCGCTTCTTAGGGTTTTAGATTCACTTGGGGAATATACTGACAGTGAAGGAATTGCAGGCTGTACAGTGTTGTAGGGTCTTGTGAACATGCCTAATTATTCTGCCCAACAACTACAGTCAGTACTGTAATGTCTTGTGTGCACATCTGGACATTCAACTGAGCAGGTTATTCCTCATTTGCGGACTCACCAATTACCCAACATGCCATACGTGATCAAATAGATAGTCTTGAAGTACCCTCTTACTCTTTCGCCCCCTGCTGTTGAAAGATACTCTGAGAAAATCTATGACTTTCAAAGACACATTTTCACATTATTTAGCCTATTTTTTCTTTGTTTTCTTTATTCCATCTGGGACAATCTAAGCCATGTCAGAACATGACTTGCCAGATGTCGCAAACATTCAACAAATGATATGAGAGGAAAGTCCCCAACCTAACACAGTCTAATTAAAAAAACAATCCCATTTACCCAAATTATTTTAAACTGTTCTTTTCACAACATGTCGTGTAGTGATGCATTTGAGGAAGGGGACGATTGCAGGTATTTAGAGCCTGCTTCAGATCCTGAGGCCTTTCAACTTTTCCACTGTATGACCAGCATGTCCCACAGGAAAACAAACATGGGATTAAAGTGTTACGATGAAGTTATTTGCCCCGGGGGGCAGTTACCGCCGGCTGGCACACAAACACCAAGCCAACAAACTGTAGCAAACTGTGAGCACCGCGGGCCTCTGAACCACCATACGTTATCCATTTTCCACACAAATGGAGCCAAGTCATAATGGAGTCCGTCCTTCCCGAGTCAGTATTCGAGATATGCTTTGTTAAAAGCTGTCGAAACAGTCTGGTGGGAGATTTCTTGAGAGTGTCTGGTGTTATAGGGGTCCCAAAAAACAAAGCTATTGTTCTAATGTTGCGGTGTGTAAGGGGGAGCGCTTTCTCTGGCTCTGGAGCGAGGGCTGCTAACAGCAGCAGCAACAAACAGCAGAGAGCTCTGACTGTGCTGTATTTTGGTGGACAAATTATCCAAATTGCTTGCAGATGTGAGTTGCCCCAAACGGAATCTGCCTGACTTTGCATGACATCATGGCCGGGGTAATAAACGCATACATGGTGGGGATGAAGGGGAATCATTTTCCAACTCTCTGGGAATGCTATTGAAGCCACTGTGACTTTGACAAATCAAATGCAGTCATTTCCACCAATAACACAGTACACAGAGATGTGATTGTATAATTCATCAGCTCTCCGCCTACTAAATTCTGTAGTATATGTAGTACATGACAAAGTAACACACTTTTTTTTGTTAATTGCAGCTAGGTGTTGCTGTCTGCACCTTGTATCTAATTAGGGGAGTCTCATTGTTTTAGAAATACTGTACTGTTTCAATGCCTGTGATTATTTTTTTGATATTTTCATCCAGTGGTTACAGACATACAGTATACAGCTCCTACAAATACTGAATGAATATGCCAGTTCTTTTCATTAAAAAACCTGTTTACCCAGTCTTTCTGACTCAGTGTGGACAAATAAGAAATGTTGCTTTAGTCTTGTACCACGTTAATAACTGCTGTTGTACATACCACACCCCTATAATGGCCCGTGGTTATGTAAGGGAGTGGGCTGGATAGGGAAAAGGTTGAGACGGCTCCAGAATCTGACTCAATCTGCCCTGCAGGGGTGTACACTTTGGGCCAGAGTCGTTCATCAAATAGCAGCTTTGGCACGACGAAATGCAACTTTTGAAAAAAAAAAAAAAAAAGCGGCATCATGCCTGCAAACCTTCTTTTGGTACTGCCTTTTAGCTACAGTGCTGAAAGCCAAGCTGTTTACATTGCCATGACAGAGTACAATATTTCTTAAATATATTCATTTGTAACCCTATACGTGTATCAATGTAAGAATGTACAGTGAGTCAGGGTGATTCAGTGGCATCTCTAAGCAATTTGGCGCCCCAGGCAAGATTTTCCCTGGAGCTCCAGGGGAAAATGGCGCCCCCCAAGGGATAAAAATATGAACAATTTTTAAACTAAAGAACGTATTATATACTTTTTAAATGTTCTAGTGAGAGAGGACAGGTATAATGTATGGATCCATATGAGGCTTATTAGCCTGAGATCCTTTTAAAGCATGTCTGGTGGTCGCCCCAGTAACCCCCCCCTCCCCTCATGGCGCCCCAGGCACCTGCCTAGTCTGCCTAATGGCAAAAACGCCCCTGGTGTGATTGCACACATGCCAATATATACAGTATATTCTTTCTTTCTTTCAACAGAGCACAAGACGCTACTATGATGACTCCTGAGTTGGGATGATGCCTGATACCGTTAGAAGTGGCACCACTCTCATCCTCTCCTGAACTAAGCAAAGCGAAAGTGACTTGAACAGGCTTTCCTTAAAGCCCCAAATACCCAGACACCCCCCCACCCCCCACCCAAAGTGGACAGAGGAACCAACCGGTGACACTACAGTGAGTGGTGGAAGAGAAGAGAGACGCGGGTGGGGGGAGAGTGGGGTGGGGGTGTACGTACGGGTTGGGTAATGCTGGAAGGCTCTAATAAAATGTAATCCTATTATATGGTTCCCACTAGAGGGCAACAATAATAAAGGTTTCCCTAATAACACGGAGGAGGCCAGACCCAAATGGAAAACAGCTCCTCCGGTCAAGTCCCACAGTCGTACATATATCCTCTCATTAGCCCAATTGCTGATGGGTCCACACTGCACCGCCAGGCCTTTTGAGATTTGGACGTGATGGCGAAGGAAGAGTTAAGTCAAACAAATGTGTTTCATCAAACTGCAGTTTGGGCTGCTCTGCATAACGGAATGGAAGGTGGTGGATGGTGGGTGAGTGGGGGAATGTGGGGGTGGGTGCAGGGAAGTTTAGAAGCGCACAGAGCCCCCAGGAAACCAATCAGAACTTCTCCACCCTCCCTTCCTGTCTCAGAGCCACCGGGGTCTCAGGTGTGCGCTACATGGGCTAATACCGTCTAAACCTGATTGTTTGTGTGTGGAGAGTAATCAGAGTTTTGTAAATTACCATTTTGGAAATGAAAGCGCAGTCATTGGTAAACAGAATTTGCGATGCACATTGAGGAGCAGCTTCCAAACAAGAAAGTGAAATCAAAACAAGTTTGGATAGCGTTATATTGTACATACAACATCACAATAGATTGTGAGGTTCCGTTCTCTCTCAAAGCAGGTGAGATTGAGTGAAGCGTGTGCTTTAATATCAGCATTATTGAAAACAACTGGAAAGTCCTGTCCAGATGCTGCTTCACAAAGAAACTCATACTTTACCAACAGGAACTGTTTGGTAGTAGCGACTCTGTCACCTAAGCCCGTAACTGAAAATGGCAACGTTCTCTGTTGAAAGTGCTCACAAACAAACCCCCTCATATTGGTGTTATTTGATAATGTAATAAACCCGCCAGAGTTATTCAGCATCCTCGCACATCTCATACAAATGCAGTAAAATATTCATCATAAGCGACAAGGTGAGTGAGGATATCAATCACGACGTTCTCGAGACAGATTGAGTTATTAAGTGAGCCAGTGTAACAGTATTATGAATCCCACAGAGTAACAAAGTTATTCATCTCTTTGTGTGTACACACGACACGCGTGTGTGCATGCCATGCATGCATGTGTGTGTTTGTGCCTCTGAGTTTCTGTGTCTGACAGAGAATCAGACAGAAGGAGAGTGTGTCGCATTCCTTCCTGTTCCTGTAGCACCCCTCCAACCCCAGAGCCGCAGACTCAAGGCGCTTTCCAGAATCAAACAATTTCACGCAGCTACTGGAGGAGGAAATGAACTGAGCCCAGAGCAATAATAAAATTATACAAATGTTATTACAGACTCGCCTGCTACTGTCCTACTTTAATTCAAATTTGGGCACTGCAGGCGGTGCTGGTGGCAGAGACCTTCCTGAATAAATCAACATTAGCTTACGTCTAAATTATTAAGGAAGTGGGAGACTTTCTTGTTTATAGTATGAATTATTAAACAAGTGTTTAACGCTGTTTTTCTTCATGAATCCCCCCCTAAATATTAATTGCTAATGATCTTTAAGGTGTGTGTTTTATCCATCTCTCTCTCTCTTTGCCCCCCTTCAGATGTGTGCGGAGGAGGAGAGCGTCAAGGATTCTCCAGTTGAAAACGTGACATAAGGCGATGCCAGCCTTATTCTCGGTAGGATAATTATACAGTTTTACATCTCATGTTGATGGTATAGTTTGTGGGCATCTGCATGCTACACAAACAACTGTTTTTTTTGCATCAATATTTATAACGTACTGGTGGTATTGCAGCTATTCCTCTTTTCGCTGTGCTAAAGTTGATGAATTTGGCATTCAATCGAAATGTGAAACTCTGTGTGAAATCTATCCATATATCTAATTAATGCATCTTCTTGGGCAACATCTTGTTGATTTAGGATTCCGAGTCAAGTCTGCTAAAGTATAAGATGGTTGAGGCCATTATTGGCGGGCTGGCTGGCTGGCAAGCATTTACAATGCTAGTGTTTGAAGACAGACACATATTTCAATTCAGATGATACATTTCATTTTTACAGTATCGTCTTGAAACATTATTGGATTGGGTCCATTGGTAAAAATCTGCTCCTTTCGTAAATTTCAACATTGAAGGGGAATTCCACCCTTTTTCAAAAAAAATTCTGAGAGCGTACAAATGCAACCAAATGAACCCGTTAGGGTTCATTTGGTTCCATTTGTACGCTCTCAGAAAAAAAAAGCGTCTAAAGAAATCCATTAACATGGTGAAAATACATCTTGATGATGTATGTCATCAAGGTGTTTCACCATGTTAGTGCCTTTCTTCAGACCTCCATTTCTTCGGAACACAGAATGGGGCAACTTCCACACAACACCTCAAAAGGTATATCAATGACATATTAGAATGTTGAAAATGGGTGGACTTCCCCTTTAAGGCATGAGAGATTTGAGCAACGATTTGCTACACTCACACACACCAGTATGAGTGCAATGACATTAATATCCTGCGACATTTCAGTCTTTCATCGATAGGAAATCCATATTGAAGTAATAAGCCAGTGCTCCGAAGACATCTCTCTCAGGGGCGGATCTAGGTATGGGCATGGGGGGCCCAGTCTGCCCCCCCTAACATGATGGCATGCAAAACAACCCAAGATATTAAGGTGCTTATATTTAAAATGATGTGAAACACTACTACTGCTATACTAAATAACTACAGCTGTGTCACCACTAAACCAACAGCATTTCACCATTGAAAACAGAAAACTCTCTGAGTCAGACCTTTAGCTTTATGCATGCTGTGTGTCTGTTGCAACTTCAACAACAACTGATGTTATTATTAATGCTTTACTTGACTAATAAAAGTCCTGTAACTGAAAATGGTATGGGTGCGACTTCTGATGAAGCCGCACCCATACCATTTTCTCTTGCCCCTCCAACATGTTCTCTTCCCCCCCCCCAAATGGGACATGTTATATCCGCCCCTGATCTCTCTCCTTTTTCCTGTCTTTCTCTTAATCCAGAGATGAGCCGGAGTATATGAATCAAAATGGACCAGAGACCGTTCCCTCGTATCGCCTAGCTGTGTCCCGTGAGGAAATAGTCAATACATGTAAGGAACAGATTGATGTGCTCATTTAATTGACCCATAAAGATGATGGAAGGACAACTGAGAGAGAGACCATATTCACACAGTGGCCACTTCATACCTGAGGGGGTTTCACTTCATATCCGCCCGGCCACCCCGTCTCCCCGCACACCCATTGGTATGAAATAAGAGCAAAGAGGGCTGCGTATATCAGGGGCGGATCTAGGTATGGGCAATTGGGCATGGGGGGGCAATGCCCCCCTAAATGCCCAGACTGCCCTACCAAACACGATGGCATGCAAAACAACCCAAGATATTTAAAGTATCTATCTATATTTAAAATGTTTTGAACTACAGCTGTGGCACCACTAAACCAACAGCATTTCATCAGTGAAAACAGAAAACTCTCTGAGTCAGACCTTTAGCTTTATGCATGCTGCGTGTCTGTTGCAACTTCAACAACAACTGATGTTATTATTGGTGCTTTACTTGCCTAATAAAAGGCCTGTAACCAAAAATGGTATGGGTGTTCATTTCACCATAAGCACGGTGGAATAAACACCTTTAACTTGGAGCTTCAATCCAGTGTGCGGACCTTATTTATTTTTTCTAGTTTGTCTTTCGGCCCAGCAGCTGGTATTTAGTTCTGTGGATGTGTGTGCCCTTTTGTTTGTCTTAAGTTCTGTATCTTTGCCTACATGGTATGAGGTTAAAAAAGCGACTCAGAGGATGATCAGTGTCATTTGATAAGTGTGCTAGCCGTGTAATGGCCTTATCGTTCATATCAGAAAGTGACGGTGTGTGGAGTCTGATGATCTTAGAAGCAATGCAGGTAAAAACTGAAGTTTGTTTAGGCATACGCGGTTTGGTGTAAAACCATGCAGAACAATACAACAAAACAGCTTGGATAATGTCTTTTACTCTTTTCTGAAAATGTAACTGAATAGTGTAATGTGTTTATCAAACCTCAGTTTTTTGCCCAGAGAGAGTCCAAGTGCATACAGGAGGTGGAGGTGAGTGTGGGAAATGAGAAATGATATTCTGATAGACCGTAATAGAGTTATTATAATAGAGCAAACCGAGAATAGCAGTATAATTTAAAAATAGCAGAGTATTTAAAGTATGTGATGTGTTAGTGGGTGAAGGGCTACTACAGTCATTTGTGTAAAGTGTGTATAGATGAAATGACTATCACACAACCTTGAGGACTACCTGTGTTGGAGATAGGCTGAATTCTCCCTTTTTCTCTCCCTTCACCTCTCCTCTCTCTGTCTCTGCACCCGCTTCGACCTCTATCCATCGATCGAATAGAGCATAATCACGAGTAATCACAAGATCGAATACAACGAGTAGATGCAGATACTCAGATATCCGCCAGGCAGGTAGATATTTTGTATTTATTGCATCGGTTGATCATGGGTTTGCCGGCTACTACTAGTAGGGCGGGGCGAAGCATCGTTTTACTGAGGTTATGGTTAGGTTCAGTTTAGGCATAGTTTTACTGAGGTTAGGTTTAGGGTTAGCCATAGCCTATAGGCTATAGTTTTACTGTTTAGGGTTAGACGGTGCTCTATGCCGGTTACTAACCCTAAACATAACCTCAATAAAACTATGCTTCACCCCACCCTACTAGTATTAGCAGGCAAACCGATGCAATAAATACAAAATATCTACCTGCCCGGCGGATATCTGAGTATCTGCGTCTACTCGTTGTATTCGATCTTGTGATTACTCTATTGCTCTATTCAATCGATGGATAGAGGTCGAAGCGGGTGGTCTCTCACTGATCTCTGGTCTGATGTCACACAGACGTAATCTCAGACTCCCCATTAACATCTCAAACATGCAACAACCCAGGCCATGATCATTCATTTCTTCTGGAGAACTGCCGTTCTAAAAACTGAACATCTCCATCTGACCTCTAGGGAACACTGACAGTGAGTTACAACAAGTATTGCATAACTGGAGGAACATGTGTTCACTGCCAACAGTATGGGAATGCGAACACGAGCAGGGTCTTAAGATGGGGAAGGGGGTGATGTAGCAGTTGATGTAACGTCAACCCTGACCGACCTGGACTGTGCACGGACACACGGACGGACAGGGGGTAAAAAAAAATAGTCATAGTATTGACGTCATGCAAACGGTCACTTGCTCCCTTCACACAGGCATGATTATTTTTATTAATTTGAAAAACAGCTTTGAACAGAAAATGGATGGAATTCCCCGTTAAGGGCTTATTAGGCTTACATTATTTGCGGCTCCAGACAGATTTTGAATTTAGTTTTTGGTTGAAAATGGCTCTTTTCAACATCTTGGGTTGCCGACCCCTGTAGACCATAAAATGACCAAAAGTTATTTTGAAAGTGGAATATCCCTTTAACAGCTCTGTAACTCTGTAACTGAGTGTACAAATGGAGCGAACTATAATCACAGAGTTATGCAGGTCTGTGTGGGAGTCCTTGAAATTAAAAGGACTCCCACAGACCTGCTAGTTCAAACTGTCTGTCTGGACAAATACACCCGTATGAACATCATGGCTGACATCAGTGAGAGGGAGCAGCTTTCATCACATACATAAAACCATACAGACAACAACAAACAATGCAGGCAGGAGGCCTGTAGATCTGACATTTTCAAAAAGCCAAAGGATACACACATGCGCGCACGCGCGCACACACACACACACACACACACACACACACACACACACACACACACACACACACACACACACACACACACACACACACACACACACACACACACACACACACACACACACACACACTAAAGTTGTAACTTATAAAGGTGGAATTAAATGTACAATATTGATTAAAGGGTACTGGATATTTGAGTAGAAAGTATAAACTATATGTAGGGGGGGGGGGGGGGGGTACTTTTAGGTGAATAGGCAATGCCATTGCCTAGGCCAGGGGTTATTGATACCAGGGCCCACCTTTTATTCAGCATTTGAGCCATACAGACCACCAATTGAGAACATTTTAGCCCCACAGACCCCAAAACTAAAGATTCCTTTTGGTTTTGTCCATCTTCTAGTTGTGTAAACTTGGGGCTAATTCAGATGATGGAATATTTTAACTCTTGAGTGTGTCAAAATGAAACCAATTGGTTCCATTTTTATGTTCTCAAGAGTTACATCTGCTTAGCCAACTTAGCTGGGGACCACCTGGAACCCTCTCAGGGACCACTGGTGGTCCCTAGACCGGTTGAAAACCCTGTTCTAGAGGGAAGATCCTGTCCAACAATAAGAAAAGCACAGGTTTGTAGATCCAAGATGAGCATGAAAATAAGATATTAAGATTTCAGACAGAGGCTTTTTTAATCTCCCTTTTTTGTACACAATTATTCTTTTAATTTTAAATACTTGTTAAAAGCCAAACAATGCAGAACACACATACATTTAGCTGGCGTACTGGAGGAGGAGCACAGCAGAGCAGCATGGAATGACGACATTTCTACTTACAAATTCATCAGGCACCCAGTAGTAGGCCTATAGGGATATATTTATGAAAACCATGCATTCGAACTCTTGTCCTCCTCAGCTATGCTAACCTTACAGCAACATGGAATGAATGCAGCCCAGCCCTTTCAAACCTTGTCTGACAATAAACTCCACCCTTAATTTGGAACAAGGAGCACCTGGTTGATGATGCCATAGTAACAGGTCTACCTGGTTACATATAGGCCTACTTAGTAAAACTAAGTATACTTTTATTTTCCCACAACGTACCTACTGTAGCCAGTGTTGTAGTGGTACTTTTAGAAGTGGGGGGACGCCTCTGAAAGGGGAATTCCCCCATTTTATTTTATTTTTTTTCTGAGAGTGTACAAATGTGAACCAAATGGACCCGCTAGGGTCCATTTGGTTCCATTTGTACACTCTCAGAAAAAGGAAACTCATTAACATGGTGAAACACATCTTGATGATGTCATCATGATGTATTTCACCATATGCTAATGATTTTTTTTTCAGACCCAAAAATATTTTAGATGTGAGAAGTGGGGGGACGACGTCCCCCCGCGTCCCCCCTCCACTACACCCCTGACTGAAGCTGTAACTTTAACAGGTCCATTTGTTTCCATTTGCACACTCAAATACAGAATTTAGTACAGAAATGTTATTAAATAGCCTAATGCAGATCAAACATAACCGTTGAAATCTTTCTCATATTTGGGGGTCCCGTGTATATATTTTCAAATAGAGGGTCCGCATGCTAATGAGTATCATTTCAGGGGTCCTTGACATGAAAAAAGTTTAGAAATCACTGCCATAGCTCAGGGGTTTTCAACAGGTGGTCCGGGGACCACCAGTTATCCTTGAGAGGGTTCCAGGTGGTCCCCAGCTAGAACTAAATGGACCCTGGCGGGTCCATTTGGTTTCATTTTTACACTCTCAAGAGTTAAAATATTCATCATGTGAATTAAGATTAATGGCCATGGAGAGAAGCAATATAAATCTTTAGTTATGGGGTCTGTGGGGCTAAAGTGTCCTCAAATGGTGGTCCGTGGCTCAAATTCTGAATAAATGGTGGGCCCTGGGATGAAAAAGGTTGAAAACAACTGCCATAGATGGAATTAACATCATGACTGTGATGATGTTTCGTCTCCACTGTACAAGGCTCGCTGCTGCCCTCCCCTGGACAAGGTGGAACATGGACAAAATAATAAAATATAAGCAACTCCTGCCCTTTGGAATGAATGAATGAATGAATGAATGAGAGAATGACAGTACAAGTCAAGTACACACTGCTACAAAACTGATAACAGCTTGGAGAATTACAGTACAATTCAAGTACAACTGCATCAAATCTGACAGAGCTGATTGGACACACTAGTTAAGCATACACTTGTTTATAGTGGCCAACTTGTTCATTTCATTGAGGCATTCAAATACCGTACATACAAAACAACTACTTCAGTAAAATCAGAAGCAGCAAATCATGGAGGTAAAATCATAGTGGAGGTAAAAAAGGGAAAAGAGAAATGCACATTGCACAATGAGGAGAGGCGGGGTTTTACAGAGGCCAGTTTCGAATTGCAGCCATTTGTAGGTGTATGATATAGGTGCCCTTTGAGAGCGGCCAGTAGGTGATGCTGTTGTCACATCAGTCTGATTTAGGTTGGTGAAACCGGTTGCACACACGCTCACGCACGCACGCGTACGCATTACATACAAACACCATATACAGTAGACGCCTATGTAGTAAATGGCAGCATTTTCCTCTTCATTACAGAGCTAATATGCGATTGTACCAGGGGAATAAGTGTGTGTCTAATAAATCACCCGTACTCCATTTCCATGAGACAAAGTGCTGCTATTTTCCTGTGCTTTGACGGAATGAGATTACATAAAGCGGCTCTCCAAGTGTTTCAGTCCTAACTGAAAGGCCACACGCATCATGTACAGTTTATATGTGGCCATGCATGCCGGGAGAACACAGGAAGACAGTGATGAGAAATATTGATCATCCATCCACTTTTTTACCGCGAGGGGCTGAACCTTTAAAGGGGAACTCCACCCATTTTCAACATTTTAATATGTCATTAATATACCTTAGAAATATTGTGTGGTGATGATAAAAAAAAAATCGTTCCCCTAATTCTGTATTTCCTAAAAATGGAGTTCTGAAAAAAAATCATTAACATGGTGAAATACATCTGATGACATCATCAAGATGTAATTCTCCATGTTAATGCTTTTTCTTTCAGACCCCTTTTTCCTGAGAGGGTACAAATGGAACCAAATGAAATAGCCTACATCTGATGATCCGCTAGGACCCTAGCATAATATTCAAAGATTTCACCACGTTTTCACGATTTTTCAAAAATAGCAGAGATACAAGCTCATGGCGCGCCACTCGGTGGCGCGCCATGAGCTTGTAGATCTGCTATTTTTCAATAGTTAAAACATAATGCTTAGAACACCAAAATGCGTTCAGTACACTAAGGGTTAAGCAGTCCTTATTTAATATACAGAAGTGGTTTTCAACCTTTTTGATACCAGGGCCCACTATTTATTCAGCATTTGAGCCACAGACACCAAATGAGGACATTTTAGCCCCACAGGCAGACCCCAAAACTAAAGATTTCTTTTGCTTTTGTCCACAATAATACCAGGCTGAATTAAGGAAACAAAACAGTCAAACATACAGATCAAAATGACCAATAATCTACTACATTCTCTAGACTAGTTGTGTAGACTTGGGCTAATTCAGATGATTAACTCTTGAGTGTAAAAATGAAACTAATTTTTACGCTCTCAAAGAGTTACATCTGGTTAACCAACTTTCCATCATTCAGGTGGGGACCACCTGGTACCCTCTCAAGGACCACTGGTTGAAAAGCAATGATATACAGGATGCGTTAAATACAGGCAACCTTTTCGACATGAAGTGCCATGATTTTTTTCGTTGACCCTCCGAGTGCCACAGTAAAATTTACAATAAATTAAATAAATAAAAAAATATGCCTAGAGTCAATAAATGGAGCATTTTCACGGTTTTTACATATTTAATGTCCATTTTCTGCAGTTATATGTCATGCTTAGGCCATATTAGACTTAGGGTGACCAAAACTCTTCATTTGAGGACAAGTAGGCCTATTACTTGTGAGGGTAAAGTCGGACAGTTAATTGCGGGTAGCAATATATTACTTAAGTTGGTATTAAAAATGCCTCTTGCCATATTTGTCCACACATAGTCCTAATAGTGCCCTTTTGTTATTTATTCATGTTGGTCTGTATTTCTCCTGTTATTTTAACAGGCTTAAAACGCATCTAGCAAAAAAGAGACAGTGAGAGAAAACAGAAATGGGACTATTAGGGCAATTGACCACTGTAGTCTGTCAGTCACAATGTGGGACAGGGTGTCCATTTGTGGGATGACTGAAAAGTAAAATGAGTGACTGTCCCACATAAAGAGGGACCTCTGGTCACCCTGAGACTGTCCCACAGAAACAGGGACATCTGGTCACCCTCAAACAACAAGCCGTTTTTCTGCTCCGACAGAAACACACACACGCACGCACGCACACACACACGCACACACACACGCACGCAGGCGACGCAGCCTTTGCAATGCGCAAGGATAGCTCTGCTACAAGCTAGCCATGCTAACAATATTCACACACCAGCCAAAACGCAATAATTTCAGCGTTGTCTGGTTAGGCTGACATGACGGCAGGTCCGCGGGTTCTGCAGGGCAGACACAGACGCCATGCCAAGGAGGAGATTACTTTTTATTGTAGTGCAGCGGTTAAGCTCATGAAATGGAAGGTATTGTGCATTTTATGACTAAAGCATGAAACTTTCTACAGTGTTTCTATACACCATGAAGTTTATTTTCAGATGTGGAAGCACTTCTCAGTTGAAGTGCTTTCATGTGTTAGAGGCTGTACAAATGTAAGGTGGTCAAAAACATGGATTTTTCACTTTTTGCAGGCATAAAGACAGTATATCAATAAGAAGAGTCCTGGAACACACTAATCACCATAAAATTGCTTTAATGTGTTAAATCAGCAGTATAAGATGTGTCATTTGGGTTTCAGGGTCCATTAGGTCACCAAACATCTCTCATAAAGAAAGACCAAAAAATCGGATTTTGCATAATTTGTGTTAATTTGGATTGAGCATTTCACATTTCTTCTAGACATTTCCTAGTTGCAGTAAAGAGTGTCTACAATGCAATGACACTATTAGCGAGGACTAACAGTCTCCTGAGTAGGGATGACACGGTATGAGATTTTGCAGCATTGTTATGCTATTGGAAACCTATACCTAGGTGTTTCATGGTATTTAAACTAAAATACTGTATTTGCTATACTTACAGCAGAAGTGAACAGTGCATGTTCAGATCTGCATCAGAGAACTGTCACCACTTTCAGACTGACCTCTGGTGACCTTGAGGAGTCATTGACCTCAGAATTGCATTTTGGCACGTGTTGTTCCTCTCTCTATTATAATAATATGTTAAGTTTGTTAAGTGGAAGTTTTATTCTAATGATAACTTAAAAGTAAACAATAGACTACGGAAATGATGAGTTGTGTTTGATATACATTTTATGACATTGTGTATGACATTGATATGACATTAAAAACATCTAGGAGGAGAGTGAGCATCAGCAATAAAATAAAGACAGAACATTCATTGTTTATGTAGTTCTTATGCAGCTCCAAACAGAACTGTATGAAGAGATATAAGTAATTGGTAGTCATGGTCAAAGCCGAGAAACTCAGCTTCACTATCGTGCCCAGAAGGTCTACAGGACACCCTGTGGAAACCCTCACAGACCTGAACTACACTGACATCTGCCTGCTGAGACAGAGGTTATGACCTATAACTTCCCCAAGGACATCTGCCCCTAATAACAATAGAGGCTGCAATTCTGGGTGAGATCAATGGCTAATGGTATGACCAGTGTGTGGAAATCCAACCTACCCCAGCACATCAACATCAGTTTCATCTTCTATGGCTGTAAATGCTGGACACTAACACAAGCCCTATAGAATTCCAAGGATGGGTGCCACGCCAGAATGCTGCGTGTGGTACTGAACATCGACCAGGATGAGCACATCACCAACCGGCATCTGTATCAACCAGCATCGGGGAATTACTGCATGTACCAAAGAAGATAGCAGTACAGAGTACAGATGAGTCTAGCTGGACACTGACACCGATACCAAGAACAACCAACCAAAGAGTGTGTACTGGATGGAGAGAACGTCCCACACCTTTATCTCTTCATACAGTCCTCAGACGAGCCCTCCATCAGCGTCTCTAGTCATCTTGGTTTTCCATACATCTGTCCACATATACAGTATGTGGACGTACTAAAGGAAGATGAACCAACACACACAGGCAGTGATGGAGAGAACGTAGGTGTGGGACGTCCTCTCCATCCATGCCTGTGTGTTGATTCATCTTCCTTTAATACGTCCACATAGGTAGATGTGGGACGTCCTCTCCATCCATGCCTGTGTGTTGGTTCATCTTTCTTTAGTACGTCCACATAGGTAGATGTGGGACGTCCTCTCCATCCATGCCTGTGTGTTGGTTCATCTTTCTTTAGTACGTCCACATAGGTAGATGTGGGACGTCCTCTCCATCCATGCCTGTGTGTTGGTTCATCTTTATTTAGTACGCCCACATAGGTAGGTGTGGGATGTCCTCTCCATCCATGCCTGTGTGTTGATTCATCTTCCTTTAGTACTTCCACATACGTAGGTGTGGGACGTCCTCTCCATCCATGCCCGTATGTTGGTTCCCACAGTACCTTTGGTTGGTTGTTCTTGTTATCGGTGTCAGTGTCCAGCTAATCTCATCCTCTGTACTGCTATCTTCTTTGGTACGTGCAGTAATGCCCCGATGCTGGGTGATACAGGGTTCCCCAGGGTGTCTCGTAGACCTTCTGGTCGCGATAGTGAAGCCAAGCTTCTTGGCTTTGACCATCTCCACCAATTCCTTATCTTACCTCCTTACCTCTTCATACAGACTCTTTTGGAGCTGTATGAAGAGCATCTGTCAATTATGTTTTTTCGGTATTGTATTGCTGTTGTGATTCCTTGGAACAAAACCTCCATTTCATAATATATTATAATCAGGACTGCACAGAACTGGCGCGCATGCGCGTCCAATCAAGCACATGGCGCGGTCAATTACGGGCTGGGGAACGCTTTTGCGCACCACAGATGGGGCTCATAATAAAAATTAATATTGTTTATGGCCAGAAGCCTTAGTATACATATAAATTCGCCAACTCCGTTCACTTCATTGGGCCAGTCCAAATACAATGTATTTTCAACTCCAGTTGTCCCTATTCAGGCTGCATGAATAGCAGTTGGAGTGCTCAGTTTCTGACCCCTCACTGTCGCAACTAGATGGCTCTGCCCCCATTGGCCAATCACACCTTGTGGACACATGGGTGCATGGCCAGTGTTGCCAACCTGACTCATTTGTCACTATATTTAGCTTTTTTCCAGACCCCAACCAGACCCCAACCAACCAGGCCCCAACCAAATGGACGCGTAAGGGTCCATTTGGTTTCATTGTAGTGCATTAATTTTATTCTAATGCATTCGAGTGCGTGTTTGAAGTGACACTAATGCATTTTGGATTTTGGCAGTTGGCGACACTGACACTGCCCAAACGCAGTGTGTCTTTACCTCCTTCCTCGATCGATCTATGCTACTGCTAGTAGCCACACTGACACATTATTCTGCTAACTTACAGCTAAACTCTCGTCAAATGTCCAAGAAGCAAGCGCCATTAAGGAATTATTTTGGTGTTCCATCACCGCAATCTCCAAAGAGACTGCACAGAAAAGACGTCTTTGCTGTAAAGTGGTTGATGCACAATGTTGCTTAGCCCTGTTGCCGTTGCGTTCGCCCCTCATCTTAAACGCAACGGGGCTGTGTGTGTGTGTGTGTGTGTGTGAGAGAGAGAGAGAGAGAGAGAGAACGCATTAAAGGGGAATTCCACCCATTTCCAAACATGTTATGTCATTAACATGCAGAGAGAAGGTAGGGGAAGTGATTTCACTTTTGTCAGATATCACCCAAAAAATATTTTTTTTTTCTGTTAAAATGCTCTATTATAAGGTGTGGAAACCACATAATATGGAGTTTCCCCCTCCCCACGTTAGCAGAGGAGCTAATAAAAGTTCCCCAGGTCACCACCAATTCTCCTCCAATCAGGAGCGAGCAGCAGGTTCACATAGTGTAGCTACTGTTGGGGCCCCTAGTGCACCAGGCTGGTACTACACCATGAATTTCAAATCACTTCCCCTACCTTTAAAGGGGAATTCCACCCATTTCCAACATGTTATGTAATTAACATGCAGAGAGAACGCATTAAAGGGGAATTCCACCCATTTCCAATGTTATGTCATTGGCATGCACCTTAGAGATGTTGTGTTGTTCCCCCAATCTATTCCCTAAAAATGGAGGTCTGAAAATAGGGGTCGATATGAGTCGCCGATACGGGTCGATATGGGTCGCCGATATGGGTCGATATGGGTCGCCGCATTTTTGGAGCACCAGGTAACATCCCCTGGTGCTCCACTGAGTACCAGACCAAAATAGTTATGTGCAGCCCTGATTATAATGGAGACTGGAACATGTCAGAAAGCAATTCTGAAGTCAATGACTCTCGGTGACCCAAGGTCTCCAGATGTCAGTTTGACAGTGTTAACATTTCCGGGCATGCAGTTCTGAACATGCACAGTGCAGTTCTGCTGTAGGTTATAGCACATACCTATGGTATTTAAAAATTGGTATTTAAAATTAATACATACATACTATGTCATAGTATTTATTTATCCATTTTTAAATACCATCAAACACTGAGGTATAGGTTTCCAAAATCTCATACCGTGTCATCCCTACTCAGGAGACTGTTAGGCCTCACTAACAGTGTCATTGCATTATAGACACTCTTTATTGCAACTAGGAGACACTTTACTCTAACTAGGAAATGTCTAGAAGAGATGTGAAATGCTCAATCCAATTTACACAAATTGGTGAAAATCCGTTTTTTGTCTTTGGTCATGTGAGGTAAGTTTGTGTGACCTAATGGACCCTGAAACACAAATGACACATCTTATACTGGTGATATAACCCATTGAAGAAATTTGATGATAATTAGTGGGTTCCAGAACTCTTTTTGTTGATATATTATCAATGTGTCTGCAGAAAAGTGAAAAAATACATGTTTTTGACAACCCGATATTTGTACAGCCTCTGGCATATAGAAACATTCATGCTCAGAAGTGCTTCCACATCTTAAAACAAACTTCATGGTGTGTAGAAACACTTTGGAAAGTTTCATGCTTTAGTCATAAAGTGCACAATTGGTTTGCTTAACCGCTGCACTACTGGTGTTGGAGGAAAGTTGGACACGGGGCTCCGCGTGCGTGCACGCCCTTATGATTGATCAGAGCGCAGCAAGTGTCAACACTGGATGTCTGGATCAGACTCGCTCCGGTTGAATATTAATTAAATTAATTAATAATCGCGGCCGTTGCAATTTGCTAATCAAATCGCAATTTCGGTTTGAAGCCTTAGCGAAATAGTAGGCCTGTAATCTTTTATTTTACAACGTGCACATTCAATAGGAATAGGAATTATTACTGAGATAAAAAAAAAAAAAAAAAACTTCCCCCAGAATCTGGCCGCGTGCCAGCTGATACCACCCGGCGTGCCATCGTTGGCACGCGTGCCTAGGGTTGCCGACCCCTGATATACAGGATGCTTTAAATACAGGCCACCAGATTCTGTTTACATCACTGAATCATCAAGAGGCCCCATTCATTACTTAAGAATACAAAACCGCTTTATTTATTTTTTTATTATTATTATTTTTTTTTTTTTGCAATCCACACATAAAATGCAAAAATATTCCAATACTTCTTCCCACAGTGTGTGATGCTAACATTGAATATATGCAATACAAGGATCATGGGGTGGATGCATGGGGAAAGCCAAGCTCCTATCATTCTTTATCATCAAGTTCATTCAAAATACAGTAATGGAGAAGGCAAAGGTTTATGAAAACAGTAAACAAAAGAAAACAAAAAAAGGGAAATAAGTTACAAGAACACATTTTTACTCTAGAAATCTAAACATATCCAAAGAGGAAAACCACAAGTGATCACAATAAAAAAAACACCTTTAAAAAGATAAAGAAGGCAACGAGGAAAGTTATTTGCTCAATAAATTGATTTGTCTCCCTGAATGGATGTTGTTTGCTCTGAGAATGGAGGATAATACAAGCGAGATAAGGCTGTCTAATAGAGTGGAGCTGCATGCCCCTGCTGCGGTAGCACCAGAGACCAGGGTCTGTAATGTGCTTAACCATCAAGAGAGAAGATCTCTCGTGTTATTACAATATATATATATATACACACACACACACACATACCCCCGTGCGTGGCAAAAACGTCTGACACTAATCCAAAAATAACAAGGACTTGCATTTTCACCTTCACTTCTCAAATTCAGCGTGATGACCTTCCATAATTGGATGACCCCCGCATTGCATGATATACACATGATATCTCCCAGGAAACAATCTGCAAAACGGTGATGCGGGTTGTGCAAAGGAAGTTGTTCAGCGAGCGCGCAGTTGTTTAAAGCATTCTGGGGGTCCTCGAACAATACGATTAGCGAGACAAACTTTTTTTTTTTTTTTGTTTTTACACACATTTAACAGCTGCACTACATTACATTGGGTTAGTTCCACAATGCTGTAGTGCTAAAACAAACAAAAGGGCACGCACATCCAAAAGAACTAAATACCAGGTGCTGGGCCGAAAGACAAAATAGGAAAAAAATAAAAAAATAATAATAAGGTCCGCACACTGGATTGAAGCTCCAAGTTAAAGGTGTTTATTTCACCATAAGCATGATGACGTTTCGAGCCTCACGGCTCTTCATCAGAGGGTGGAGTGCTGCAGTGGTTTTCAACCTTTTTCATACCAGGGCCCACTATATTATTATTCTGCACTTTAGCCACAGACCCCCGTTTGATGTTGAGTTTAGCCTCTCGGACAACAAAACCAAGAGATAATTAGGAGGCAAAACGATCAGAATAACAATTTATACAATGTAAAAAAAATCATCCAGACTTTAAAAAGTATAATTTAACTCTTGAGAGCTCAAGAGTCCATCATTTAGTATCATTTAGCACGGGGACCACCTGGAAACAACTCAGGGACCACTGGTGGTCCCCGGACCACTGGTTGAAAACCACTGCTGTAGTGGTTCAAGCCTGATAAAAAAAAAAACATAAAGACACCGAAAATGTTCAGAACCCTCAGACAGAGACATATACAGTATATATAAATCCCATCCTCATTTTAAGGGAAAAGTCTTTGGAAAGGACAGGCACCAGGTAGGAGGAAGTCACTAACGTTGCTCTGGAGAGGGACGTCTAGGGGCTCTCTCTGGTTGGAGCTGTTGTCCCAACCCCCGTGACCCGACTACGGACAAGCGGTTGAAGAATGGAAGGAAGGCACCAAAATGTGTCCCTCCTCCTCCTCCACGCTTGGCCTTACAGGTTGGTCTCCATCTCCAGGGCGCGTGATAGTCATACGGAGGACAGCACGTCTCCCGAAGAGTCTCGTCGGAAGGGGTCCTTCTTCTCGGCCTTCTCCAGGTCCACGACGGAGTTGGTGGTGATGGTGGTGGTCCCCGGCTTGATGGCGATGCCGTCCACCTCCCCTCCCCCTCCCAGGTACACGCCGTGGTGGTCCACTTCGCGGTACTTGCCAGACGACGGGTCCTTCTGGAATACCTGCCGGAGTCTCTCCTTCAGCTCAGGGTCCGGGCAGTACAGGTACTCATACAGCGCTGCCGCCAGGATGCCCCCCAGGACGGGACCCACCCAGTACACCTGGAGGAATACAGAAAGACAGTAATATACATGAAAAACACAGTAACATACCCCACCCAGTACACCTGGAGGAATACAGAAAGACAGTAATATACAAGAAAAACACAGTAACATACCCCACCCAGTACACCTGAAGGAATACAGAAAGACAGTAATATACATGAAAAACACAGTAACATACCCCACCCAGTACACCTGGAGGAATACAGAAAGACAGTAATATACAAGAAAAACACAGTAACATACCCCACCCAGTACACCTGAAGGAATACAGAAAGACAGTAATATACATGAAAAACACAGTAACACCCAGTACACCTGGAGGAATACAGAAAGACAGTAATATACATGAAAAACACAGTAACACCCAGTACACCTGGAGAATACAGAAAAGACAGTAATATACATGAAAAACACAGTAACATACCCCACCCAGTACACCTGAAGAGTACAGAAACACAGTAACACCTAGTACAGCTGGAGAGTACAGAAAGACAGTAATATACAGGAAAAACACAGTAATATACCCCATCCAGTACACCTGGAGAGTAGAAAACACAGTAATATACTGCATCCAGTACACCTGGAGGAATACAGGAAAAACAGTAATATACAGCACCCAGTACACCTGGACAGTACAAAAACACAGCAACACCCAGTACACCTGGAGAGTAGAAAAACAGATGGACAGTACAAAAACACAGTATCATTCATACAGCACCCAGTACACCTGGACAGCACAAAAACAGATTAACACCCAGTACACCTGGACAGTACAAAAAGTACTCAAGTATTCCTAGTATAACAATACTGCCATGTAGAAGAAGGAACCCATTACAAGTAAAGTCCAGAATTCAAAATGTACTTGAGTAAAAGTACAAAAGTATCAGTAGTAAAAGTAGTGGAGCGCCCTTTCAGTCTTTGGCTTTGAGAGTGAGACATGGTGGAGTAGAAGTAAAAGTAGTGGAAATCGGAAATACTCCTGTAAAGTACAAATATCTAAAAATTCTAAAAAGTATTGTAAGTACAGTACTTAAGTAAAAGTTACATCAGTTGCCTGATGTAATGCTGCACTAACATCTCCATCCAAAACTGTCTGGCACTTGTTTACAATCTGGGGTTTTTCCCAAATTGTGCAAGCTGCAGTATAAAATCAGGCCATTAAAAATAATAAAATATGTATAATATACACAACTAATTGTTGAAAATCGCTGTACTGAAGTGGCCATCTGCTTAGTGACCAGCTCTGGTGCCAGGTGATGTCATTATCTGTCATATAGATGGAGGTATCATTTGGCAGTGAAACAGACAAGCCGACAAGCTCTTCCACCATTAGATGTCAGCCTTCACACACATTTGGGATATGATAGCGGGTGGTGGGGGTTGTTACTCTGTGAAAAAGCCAGGCTGTATATCTGAGGCTGAGGGCTCCGCCGTGTATTTGATACCGAAAAGAAAGACCATCTGTATCACAGGATTGCTCCCAATTAAACTAAAACTCTCACACACTCACTAACACCATGCCATGACGCCCTGCTGGCTGCAAAGAGCTCAGTAAATGTAACTGCCTGGAATAAGGAATTCAGTGGGAACAAATGAAATGCAACCGGCGCTAACTAACACCTCATTATCTAGTTGGAAGAGCAAGGGGGGAAAAAAAATAAAGACATCTCCTACTGTTAGTATAGCCCAAACTCTGGTGCCTGTTTCATGTGATAAAGTCACAGATTCAAGGCATTATTCACAACTCTGCCACACGTACAGTTAACTTTCTGTCTGTGTGCAGTTCAGGTTTGTTCATGTAACTAGTATCAGTGGAGGGGGACAGTGTTGCCAACTAACTAATCCAAAATGCCCTAGAATGCGCTAGAGCAGTGGGTTTTCAGCCATTTTCATACCAGGGCCCACTATCTATTCTGCATTTTAGCTCCAGAAGACCACCATTTGATGTTTAGTTTAGTCTCCTTGACTAATTTGGAGAGATAACTGGCAACATGGAAGGATGGGGACTCTATGGTGAAAAACGAGTGTTTTATCTCTGGCGCCTGTCAACCAATTTCACCCACCAACTCACGAGCCAAAAAACACTAGATTTTTCTGTTTTTCCACTAATTTTGGCACTAGGACGGGGTCTGGAAAAAAGCTAAATATAGTGACAAATGCACCAATTTGGCAACACTGGGAGGGGAACATGTCCTTGAATGAATTATGGTGTCATTAGATCCGTTTCTTTGCTACTCTGGCACCAGGATGATAAGCAATGATTTATAGGTGACACGTTCTGAGCCGTCAGCAAGCGACACTATCTTACAACCTAATATAAACTAAGAGGAATTTGGGATTATGTGACCTTACCGGGTTTCAGTTGGACATACTAGCCTACATAGTCTGCCCCCATCATCAGGATATATACTACTGTTATCATCCTGTTCCTGTAGCACAGGGTGTAGTTGCTACTTTTAGCTGGCCCATGTGTATAACACAACAAGTCTCTTAGCTGAGTGACTATCCAACAACAGTGAAATGAAAAGTGCAGGTGTCCTTCGCACAAAAGATGTCACACGGCGACAACAGTACAGAACTTGGCCTTGGTTCAAACGCCATTCAAAGAGGAGCAAAAGAGAGTCAACACCGGAATGAATGACGATGAACCATGCGGCAAAATCGTCCTTCAGTGATGGGCAGTAGCTTGTTACAAGTAGCTAAGCTACATAGCTTAACTACATTTTCCCGTAACTTGTAGTGTAGCTTACTACATTTGTTCTGGGAATAGCTTGTAGTGAAGCTACACAACTTGTTTCGAGTAGTTTGTGGTGAAGGTACACTACTTGTTTCGAGTAACAAGGATTGTAGCTTACTACATTTTCCCACACACATTTTCAAATCCCACCCATTTTAATGGGTAGAAAACCTCTACTTTTGTCGTGTAGCTTGTAGTGTAGCTTGCTACAATTTTCTGGGGATCGCTTGTAGTATAGCTTAGCTACATTTTTTCGAGAGTAGCAAGTAGTGTAGCTTACTACATTTTCCCAGTAACTCGCCCATCACTAAATAAAACGTAGGCCTACATAAAAATGTAAATAAATGTACACTCATTGAAAGTGAGGATTTTAAAGTCTACGTCGATGCTCGAGGGAGGTCTCTCTTACCCAGTGGTTCTCAAAGTTACACATGACGACCGCTGGTCCAAAGGAGCGCGCAGGGTTCATGCTGGCTCCCGTATAAGGGATCTGTAATACCAAAAGGATACGAAGGTCATTATTTATGTTCTATATAAATAAATATAACATGAAATATAATAATATAATACAGTATAACGGGTTGACACTAAGGTCTCCGAGGCAAGTCAGGTTCTACTTGCCCTCAGGTCATGGTCACTTGCCCCCCAGGTTCCAGGTGGTCCCCAGTTAAGTTGGTTAACCAGATGTAACTCTTGAGAACGTAAAAATGAAACCAAATGGACCCTTGCGGGTCCATTTGGTTTCATTTTTACGCTCTCAAGAGTTAAAATTCATCATCTTAATTAGCCCAGGTCTACACAACTAGAGAATGTAGAAGATTAGGTCATTTTGATCTGTATGTTAATTTGCCTGTTTTGTTTCCCAAATCCAGCCTGGAATTGTGGACAGCTAGAAAGCAGGGAAAGACACAGAGGCAGAGTGCAATGACTGCCTTCAAGACAAATTTATCTTGTGTTGTGTTATAGTGCACCAAGTTGCACACTTGCCCGATCGGGCAACCAGGTAGCAGTCTTCACTTGCCCCACCATTTTTTTACTTGCCCCGGGCAAGCGGGCAAGTGTTAGTGTCAAGCCCTGTAATATATATATATATATAACATGTAAATTGAACATCAGGTGTCATATTCAGATATATATATAGGACATATACAGTATGTGCATCATGATAATTAGAAGCTTGCATTACAAAGACCAAGTGAACATTACACGATGCAGCAATCATTTCCCTGTGCATTAATTTTCTCAGCATGGCTGGGGCAATTCCTGAGAGGCCTGTTGCCATGGAATAGCAGTCTCCAATAAGGGTGTGTTAAGTGAGTGGGGACTCATGAAAGGTGCACACCAGTCCCAGAACTGCAACCACCAGCACTAATATAATGTAATGGCCCAGCGAATTCCTTTGTAAATAATTCATAATAATATCTGACTGACAGACACATAGGCTATGATGTCCAAATAGAACTCTATTTGGACATTATATTTGGAACCGCTCGCAGTGCAATAAATAAATAGATAGAGCGCGATAAGGCACACAACGTTTTTGCAAAGATGACCCTGGGTGAGGTGAATGCAGTTTTAAAGGCGTTCTTTAAATTCTCTGTTTTTTCTTTTCTTACTCTTACCATTACTCTTTAGCCTTTGGGGATGAAAATGCAGTCTGCAAATCCATATTAGCGTTCGCAGCAATATGGTTATTATTATTGTATGTAAGGCTTACAAGTTGCAGCTCTTAAAGTATCCATTGATTATGTGCCGGACCGGCCCATCTAATGGCTTAGAAAGAAAACTGGCCTGTGGCCAAACTTACTTGCTGACCTCTGGTGTACACTATCAGACATAATAGAAAACTGCTTGTAGAAATACAGCACATAATTGGAATCTGCAATACACTAATCCTTACCATTTGTTTTAATAGCTTTTTGCTTGAGAAGCTGCTATTTTTCCAAAGTGACCCCGTATCACCCGGTGCTGCAGACAGTACTGTACATACTCACAGCGAACAGGTGCCCCAGGGTGACGGCGAAGCCGATGGCCAGGCCGGCGGAGCCCTGCAGGTCGCTGCGTTTGGAGTCGCAGGTGGCGAACACGGTGAACACCAGCTCGAAGGTGATGAGGAGCTCCACCACCAGCGCGTGGCCCACGTTGATCTTTGGGTTTACCTTGAGAGGAAAAAGGGGTAAAGCACACAAAAATGACTTAAAGTTTCTTTTATTTGCAGTTTTTTTTTTTTTTAGAAAAATTTGGTCCAGTTGTTATTTTGTGAAAACGCTCCTTAATGGCCGTTTCCCATACCCCAAAATATGCTTATAATGGGGCTAATGGGTCTTGTGCAAGTTCACCTATACATCACTCTAAAATGCAATTTTGCTATATATGGCCTCTCCACCATGTCAGTAGAGTGTCGACACATTTTCACTTTCAGCAGTGGTTCATCCATAAACAAGGTGCCACGCCCCCACCTTTTCAGACAGCTGAATCACTGCTGTACCAAAAGTGAAAATGAAAGTGCGAGTGTTAACACACTGGTGCCATGGTGGGGAGACAATATATAGCAGAAACTTGCATTTTGGAGCGATGTATATAGGTGAACTTGCACAAGATCCATTAGCCCCATTATAAGCCTATTTTGGGATAGGGGAAACAGCCATTAAGGAGCATTTTCACAAAATAACACCTGGACCACTTTTTTCTAAAAATAATAATAATAATAATAATAATAATAATGATAATAATAAAGATTAAAAAAAAAACTTTTGGTGTGAAATTCTCTTGACCAAATGGACCCTTGCGGGTCCATTTGGTTTCATGTTTATGCTCTCAAGAGTTAAAATATTCATCATGTGAATTATCCCAAGTCTACACAACTAGAGAATGTAGATGATTGTCATCTTGATCTGTGTGTTTGCCTCTTTCCCAAATCCAGCCTGGAATTGTGGACAAAAACAAAAGAAATATTTAATTTTGGGGTCTGTGGTGGGGGCTAATAATGTCATCAAATAGTGGTCCTTTCTTTGTGGCTCAAATTCTGAATAAATAGTGGGCCATAACTGTTATGAAAAAAGGTTCAAAAAACACATCCTTCCTTACCATAGTGACCCCTAAGGGCCCTCTGAGTCCAGCCGGAGTGACCATGTACAGAATGCCCGCTCCGGTGATGGCTCCCAGGCACTGTGCCGCCACGTAGAACACGGCCTTGGCCAGGCTCATCTTCCTGGTCACCACCATGGCGGCCGTGACGGCCGGGTTGATGTGTCCGCCGCTGATGTGTCCGAAGCACTGCACCATGGTGGCGATGGCCAGGCCGAAGCACAGCGAGATCAGGACCAGGTCGGCGGGCGGAGGGTTCTCCTGACCCGCCGCCCAGTTGACGGTGGAGCCCAGGCTGAGCAGGACGAAGATGAGCGTGGCCACGTACTCCCCGGACACGGCCCTCCAAAAGTCCTTGGTCCAGATCCCCTTAAATGCCACCATTATGCTCTGACAGTTACACAAGGACAGGCAGCTCCTGGCGAAACAAGCAGAATGATTATTAGCCTAGTTCAAGGGGCGGATGTAACATTTCCCAATTGGGGGGGGGGGGGGGATGGTATGGGTGCGGCTTCATCGGCGGTGAAGCCGCACCCATACCATTTTCAGTCAGAGGACTTTTATTAGTCAAGTAAAGCATCAATAATAACATCTGTTGTTGTTGAAGTTGCGACAGACACGCAGCATGCATAAAGCTAAAGGTCTGACTCAGAGAGTTTTCTGTTTTCAATGATGAAATGCTGTTAGTTTAGCGGTGACACAATTGTAGTTAGTAGTAGTAGTTGGGTTTCAATTCATTTTAATTATAAGCGCTTTAATTTCAAATATTTTGGGTTGTTTTGCATGCCATCGTGTTTGGTGGGGCAGACTGGGCATTTAGGTGGGCATTCCCCCCCCCCCCCAATGCCCATGCCTAGGTCCGCCCCTGGCCTAGTTATGTGTGCATGTGTGTGTGTGTGTAGCTGGGAATGTACTGAACTCTATCAGAATAATTGCTCCTGGGCACAACATTTATAACTCCACCAGGGATTTGAGCCAGTGACTTTCCATCAAAAAGTGCCAGGCAGGCAGGCAGGCAGGCAGAGCGTACATTCGTTCAACATGGATGGTGGGACTGTGGCTATAATGTGTGTCATTTTATATTTTGTGTTCATTCACTCATACACACACACTCACTGGCTCATTCACTCACTGGCTCACTCACTCACTCACTAACTCGAAAAGAAAAGATCATTACTTGTGATCATCATCATCATTAGTAGAATGACCGAGATAATCACATTGGCATCCGATAACGGCCTGATGAACTGTCCTCTTCTGCTTGCATGTTGCAGGGCATTAACTACAGAGCCTATCACTGAACTGGGCCTGGTCAATCTCCAGCATGTAGAGACTACACTGGAAACAGCACCCACGGTCCAACACCACAATGTAAATTAGTAAACCAGAATAATCCTGTATCATTCATAACTCATGCTATACCAACATGTGTTAAACCTAAAGGCATGAATTTAAGTTGGATTACAGTGTGCAATATTTTGTAAAAGTGTTGTTAAGGCAGGGGCGGATTCTAGGCATAAGCATGGGGGGGGCAATGCTCCCCTAAATGCCCAGTCTGCCCCACCAAACATGATGGCATGCAAAACAACACAAGATATTTCAGTGCTGGGGGGCAGCTTCATCGCCCGTGGCGCGAAGCGACACAGGCGATGAAGCTGCCCCCCAATACTGCCCCCCAATACAATTTTCTTCTGCCCCCCCCCCCCCCAATTGGGAAATGTTACATCCGCCCCTGTGTTAAGGATGGAAATAAACAAAGTGTTCAAAAATGCACTTCAGTAACAGTAATAATAAAAATCAAAAGCAGCAACAAAATAGTACTGTGTAATGTGTACATTACCACAAATGTAGGCCTACTCATTCTTATGCATAATTGCCTATCTCACAACCATTATCATTGGATTGCATTTTAATGACATGTGTTAATCTTAACTGGTAAACTGGTTTATTGCTGTATGTTTTAATTACTGCACAATAGGCTACTTATAAATGATGCTGGATATCTTAATCTATAATAATATGCTATTATAATTAGTAGACTAGGCTATGCTTTGCTTGCATTATCTAAATCTGTAAAGTAGCCTATAAACTGCCAAATAATTTGTGGCAATTAAAGGCTAAAATATTTGCCTGGGGATAGAAGATAATACAACAGATATAATGATGTAAATTCTTCCACCCATTTTCAAAAATTTCCTGAGAGGATACAAATGTACCAAATGGGCCCTAGTGGGTCCATTTGGTTCCATTTGTACCCTCTCAGGAAAAAGGGGTCTGAAAGAAAAATCAAGAAAATGGTGCAATACATCTTGATGTCATCAGACGTATTTCACCATGTTAATGATTTTTTCAGACCTCCATTTTTAGGAAATACAGAATTGGGAGAACTTTTTTTTATCACCACCACACAAAATCTCTAAGGTATATTAATCATGACATATTAAAATGTTGAAAATGGGTGGAGTTCCCCTTTAAATAATCAATTAAAGAGACCACCACAATATTGTAGGCTACTAGAGTTACTCCCCACCCGTTTAGTTCATAAGAGTCAACTTACCGAAAGCAACTATACATGCTCTGCACCGTTAGTCCCAGATAAATTCATAAATATAACTCCAGGTGAGTCAATTATAACAAGTCGAGATTGAATAATAACACTCTGCACTGCAGTCACTTGCACTAGTCTTATGTCATCGCAGCAGAAAAGTTTCATCACCCCCCTCACCCTCAGTCAGTAGTACTTACAGGCAGGCAGCAGTGGTCTGTGACTGTCGGAGAGTGGATCTGCACATTGTAAATCCCGGGACCGCATCCAGACGCTTTATTAAGTTACTAACCGGGACATAATCATCCCCACGGATTTAATGAGTTTGCTTAAGTGGGAGGAGTCTCGGGTGCTGCTGCCTAGCCTGCTGCTGAGCAACAGGTTGCACTGCTACTGCAGCACAGTCACTCATTATTATAGAGAGATAGAGAGAGATCACTGCACGCTTCATCAAGGCTAATTAATTAACATCAGCTCAGAATTCAGCAACTTATCTGACTGTAGACCAGTGCTTTTCACCTTTTTCAGGGCCATTTATTCATTTTCATTTATTCAGCATTTGAGCCACATACTGACCACCATTTGATGGTATTTTAGCCCCCACAGCCAGATCCAAAACTAAAGATTTATTTTGTTTTTGTCCACAATACCTACTGTACCAGGCTGGATTTGGGATACAAAACAGTCAAACATACTGATCGAAATGACCATTAATCTTCTACATTCTCTAGTTGTGTAGACGCTAATTCACATGATGACTATTTTAACTCTTGAGGGCGTAAACATTTTTACACAAAGAGTTACATCTGGTTAACAACGGCCCATCATTTAGCCTGGGGACCACCTGGAATCCTCTCAGGGACCACTGGTTGTCCCCGGACCACTGGCTGAAAACCACTGAACTTAAACATTAGAGCCTACTACACAAAATGACTTTGATAGCCTATATTATATTAGATTAGAGGAAAAAAGATCACATACAAGACAGGACAGGGTCAAGGATAGGCTAGGCCAAGTTGACATTGCAAAATACACACTGCTCATTAACTAAGGATCATGTTTTACCAAGCAGCTGTACCAATTAAGACATGCCTGTCGGTTTAATTAACTACACAAACACACCATGGTTGCTGCTGGTGGATGTTATTATAGCCTAGAAGTATAAGTGTTAGTATTAATTAGTGCTGTTAGTATTATTATTATAAGACATTACAACATAGCCTACTTGATTAAATTCTTAACTATTCCTTTCCTTTCCTTGTTTTAATCAAGTTCAGGCTGTTGTTTACTCATTTCCAGTCCAGCACACATGAAAAGATAACATGCCTATGGAAAGTTAAACATCTTGAGTGGGATATGACCTGACTTTACAAGGAGCTCACTAGTTTCCTCCTAAATTTCTATATTTTTCAACTATGACAGAGGTTTTCACCTGGTGGTTCGGGGACCACCAGTGGTCCTTGAGAGGGTTCCAGGTGGTCCCCAGCTAAGTTAGTTAACCAGATGTAACTCTTGAGAACGTAAAAATGAAACCAAATGGACCCTTGCGGGTCCATTTGGTTTCATTTTTACACTCCCAAGAGTTAAAATATTCATCATCTTAATTAGCCCAAAGTCTACACAACTAGAGAATGTAGAAGATTAATGGTCATTTAAAAAATAATAAATAGCAAAATAAATCTTTAGTTTTGGGTTCTGTAGGGCTAAAATGTCCTCAAATGGTGGTCCGTGGCTTAAATGTTGAATAAATGGTGTGCCCTGGGATCAAAAAGGTTGAAAATGCCTGAACTATGACATACTTCATGTGCTCCTTACAATGTTGCAGCCTAGTAGGCTGTAGACTACGCTTTCATATAGACATGTATTGTACAGTAAAGCCCAAAGGGACTGTGTACAATGACTGGTCCATTTGGTTCCATTTTTGTACAATGCCTGACTTCAATTAGCAAGGATTTTACAATATACATTAGAGGTCTCAGAGATAGAAATGCCATTAAATTAGGGGTCCGTAAAAATCTTCTCTTATGGGGGTCCTTGAACGAGCAAAGGAGCTGTTAGGGTAGCCTAAATGAAACATGTTTTGACAAAATATTTCAGCTGCTATGGATCGTCATCACATAGACAAATATTCTTGACTTTATACACAAGATTACTTGCGTCACAAAAAATACCATTGTGTGTATATAGACTTGTGGACCCAAGCCAACATAAAGATACCATCTATAGCCTAGTAGAATTTATATTCATCGCAATTGAGGATTATTGTGAATGGAAATAACTGATGTTGTCGGTCAATGTTTGTGGTGAGGTCAACTGTATGTCATTGTGTAATAGTTTTAAAGATTATTGCAGCTGTTCATGCCTTATTGGTTCTATAATCTAAACCTCAGCGCATGGAGCGTGGAGTGGACTGATAAGAGCTGCTTGGTCCACATGCCCTCTACAGTGTAGAGGGCTTTTAACATGTTTGTATACTTGTAGTAGTAGAGGGCATGTAGTGTAGAGTCTACACTACATGCCCTCTACTACTACAAGTATACAAACATGTTAAGTCCCAAAAACAGGCATACACAGTGACTCTATTTCACCATGCAGAATATTCCCTCGGTTTGCTGGTCGACCCGTTGATAGTTAGGCAGGGGTGTAGTGGAAGGGGGGCGCGGGGGGTCGGCGTCCCCCCACTTCTCACATCTAAAATATTTTTGGCGCAAAAGTAGATCTACCGTATGTTTTTTGCCTCATTTACTTTTATGGATACAATTAGGCATTGTAAACAATATTTCTCACTATGCTATACTTGTTTTAATAGTGTGTCTGTGTGTTGCGCAGGTGCACGCAAATGCGCATTCAAAATGTAGTGAAACATCTTTATGACATCATCAAGATGTGTTTCACCAAGTTAATGAGTTGGACCCACTAGGGTCCATTTGGTTCACATTTGTACACTCTCAGAAAAAAAATGAAAATAGGTGAAATTTTCCCCTTAAAGAGGCGTCCCCCCACTTCTAAAAGTCCCACTACAACACTGTAGTTAGGGAAAGGTATGAAAATCAGGGAACTAAATAGTTACCAAGATATTTGTCTAATGACATGTAGCCTACTGAAATGTTGAACACCTGTGGGAAACCTCATATGAAAACAGGACAAAGTCAGGGTACTAATCACTAACCTATACTATATAGAAGGAAAAACGAGAAATTTCATCATGCTTTATGTACCATGGTGATATGCTTAACTAGGGAGCTTTCATGATGCTGAATTCCTTCCAAGCATTAGTTTTTCTCAGAAAATAACTCCTTGGGCTAAAAAACAGACATAACCGTCATCATAACTGTGCTTAGTCAGCATATTTGCGCAACTGCTATGGCCATTTTAAGCCCAGTGTGAGGATTTTCTGCGAAACTAATGCTTGGAATAGATTCAGCATCATGAAAACCAAAGTACTAGTGGTAGTAAAGTAAAGAACTACTACACAAACTACATAAAGCATGATGAAATCTTGCATGTTTTGGTTTCTATAGGTTAGAGACTACTACCCCGCCTTTGGCCTGTTTTTATGAGGTTTCCCACGGGAGCTGAATTTCAAAATTTTAGCACATGTTATTAGACACCTTTAGAAATGCATTGGGTAAGAAATTTCTTGGTAAACAGTTTAGTTCCCAGATTGGTCAAATATCTGCTTAAAAAATCCATCTGTGAGACATCCCTAGACACATTTTTGAGCAGTTACCTGATTTGAAGGAGATGGTTTCCTGCATCCATTCTGTACACTTAGTGTCTCTTTATTCAATTAAAACACTCTGGGTAGAGGATAGGGGAGGGGGAGATTTCAAAGCGGTTTGTTTGGGAGGATGTTCTCATTACGGTGAGCAAATCCTCCATCTGTGCAAGGCACAGATTGATACAGTTTCAAACGGTACATCATGTTCATCTGGCTGGTTATGATCAAACTTCCACAAGCAACAAACTGACAACTTCCTGAAACATCCTTCCTGAGTGCGCTAATTGACATAATGAACAGGTAAATGATATTTATGCAACAACATTAATTCAATATGCTTCACTAACAAATGATGAAATTATGAACAACACTTGCAAACTAAAACAATCCCTACCTTGCATATACTGTACTTTCCAGACTATAAGGTACACTTAAAAGCCTTCAATTTTTCTTGAAAAAATAATCTGGAGCGCCTTATATATGGACCATTTGACCGAAGTAGCTTCTATTCTATGCCCCTTATAATCCTTATATATGAAAACAGTTCTAAAACAGGGCATTCATTGAAAGTGCGGCTTGTAGTGTGGAAAATACGGTACAATAAAGCAAATCTATTTATATAAATAGTAGGGACGTCCCGATACCTAAGTCTCGGATCGGCTCTTTTTGTCCCTTTTTTATCATATCGGTATCGGCAAATACTGTATGGGTATCGGAAAAGTATCAGTATTAGCCCTTATTTGTCATTATCGGGTCACATATAGGCAAATATGCCTGTCTAACCACTGATCAGACACAGGGGTAAAGGGTTGACACTATGGCAGTTAAGTCAAATGTTGGGTCATGTGGAGTTTGCTTTGGAGTTTCCCAAGTGCACATTTGACAGAGGAGTATGTCATTCCCAGTTGGTGACTTCATACAAAGGTATTTTCTCTTTTGTATGTTATTATATATATATATATTCTCTGGTATCGGTATTTGGTATTGGTATCGGCTAACACAAAAATTGTGGTATCGGGATCGGATTGGAAATGAAAACGTGGCATCGGGACATCCCCAATAAATAGCATCCATTCCCAAATTCGTGGCAGAGCATCCATTTACTGTAATATAAACAAAAAAGTATTGTTTGAGCCATGCATGAATGTCACTATGCACGTAAGAAATACATCGAACAGCTTCCACAACTAATGTTGGTATATAGCTAAGATCATCAGCTAACAAATGCTCAGAATATGAACATTCGTTAGAGTGTATCTGTGCTGTATTATGAACATGATTTTAATGGCCTACATGCTAATAATAAATGAACACATACAGTACAATTCAACAAATCTGGAAAGTCAATTTCTAGATATTACTAGTAGAAATAAATGGCTACTGTGTCAACGACAAACTCATATGCTCTGATATGACAAACAACTTTTTCAGTGTGCTCTATTCAACTTTTTCAGTGTGCTCTATTCAACTTTTTCAGTGTGCTTTATCGTGGCAAATTGTGACAAAGACAACGTGAGCACTAGTCGCCAACAGTAGTGCGCAATATACACCACAAAGCATTGTGCTACAGCAGCGGTGCACACACTTTTTTGACTTGAGAGCTACTTTCAAAATGAGCATCTCAACAAGATCTACACATCAAAAATGTGATTGTTTTATTACTGAAAATCCATTTCAAGGCCCCCTAGAAAGTTTGAGCTTTGAAATAGTGGTGATGGCGTTACTTGGTGTTATAGTGTTTAAGAATAATGCACTTATAATGAAAAATGGAGGGGGGGGGGGGGGGGGGGGGGATTGGACGGTTCTATTACTGACGTTTGAAAACAGTATTTGAGGTTTGAGTTGACAGTTTGTGATGTTGAGTTTAGTTTCTTGCACCCAAACTGAGAACTTTCACGTTTTTGTCCACAATTGCGAAAGAGAACTGGCAAAAATGATGGTCAAAATAACAATTATTCTCCATTTTTCTAATTGTGCGGACTCTCCCTAAAATGTATAGATCTGTAACTCTTGAGAGCGTTAAAATGCGGGTCCATTTGGGTTCATTTGGTTTCATTTTAACGAAACCAAATGGACCCGTAATGGTTTCATTTTAACATTCTCAAGAGTTACAGATCTATACATTTTAGGGGACTGTCATGTGATCTACCTGCACAGCCTGTGTGATCTACTGGTAGATCACAATCTACCTATTAGGCACCCCTGTGCTACAGCATGTGGCCACACTCTGAAAGGACCTCCCAATGAAACCAACCGACAGGTTGAATGGTTTAACCAGGGGCTTGCATGCGGCAGGTTAATAATAAGTGAAACAGATCGTTTAATGTCCTTCATGCTGCTTTAGGCCCAACGTAATAATAATGTTCCGAATGAGGCAATAGCCATCGGGTCACTGCACATATCAAGGAGAAGAGAATGTGAGGGAATGTTGTTGAGTCAATATGGTGACTGAGCTTTTCTTATGTACTACATACGCTTGCTCGCAGTGGCGTTTCTACGCAATTTGGAGCCCCAGGAAAGATTTGGTTCAAGGGAAAATTTCCTGTGACGTCATACCTATGACAGTCACAGTAAAATGGCGCCCCCCCAAGGGATAAAAATATGAACTATTTTTAAACTAAAAAACATATTGGGCTCCATTTTCGTTACCATCTAAACCCCTTATAAATTTTTTATTTTTTTATTATTTTTAAAAACTTTTTGGAATAGTTCAACATACCAATCTATTGACACATTGTGAACTTGTAGACTGGCCATTTAAACTATTGAAAAAATGGTAAAGAAGTTAAGGGATAAGGGGTTTAGCGGTAACTAAAATGAAGCCCATTATGTGTGTTTTAAATGTACAGTATAATGTAGTTATAGAGGACAAGTACTGTACAGTATAATGTATTTATCCATATGAGGCTTATTAGCCTGGGATCCTTTTAAAGCATGTCTGGTGGTCGCCCCAGCGCGCCCCCATGGCACCCTAGGCAACTGACTAGTCTGCCAAGACTAGAATAGGCAGCTGCCAAGTCCGCCGGCAAAAACGCCCCTGCTTGCTCGAAGTGTGTTTATTTGCCCCTTTCGTTGACAGAGAAAGAGAGAGAGAGAGAGAGAGAGAGAGAGAGAGAGAGAGAGAGGCAGTCTCTGTGTGGGTCTCTCCATCATGTTGATAACAGAAGACACATCCAGGCTGTCTCCTGCTGCTTGTGAGGAGAGACTCAATCAGCCATGAGGCAGTGATGATAATGGTGAAGCAGTGGACCTCCGCCGCGCGCGCACACACACACACACACACACACACACACACACGCACGCACACACACACACACACACACGCACGCACGCACGCACGCACGCACGCACGCACCGCACACGTGTTGGAATCTGCAGAAGGGGTGAAAACACATTACAAGTAGGGCATTTCAGACATTACAAACTTATGCCAGGTTGTAAAAGAGATTACCATCTCTTAATGGAACTCACCTGGTTAAATAAAGGTTAACAAGTTGCGTACGTTTCCAGGGCATGGATTCTATAATGGATGATTCATTTGTTTCAAAGTAATGTTTGAACTTGTACATTGTGTGTGTCAACACATTTGTCTGCAAATTTGGAAGACAATTTGGAATGGAATTCGTAAAAGCTGATACATCTTTCTTTTTAATCCTGCGATTCCGGACTCCCCAAGCGGAGTGTCCGGGTCCCGGGGGGTCCTCCTCCCCCAGAGATCTCTTAACACAGTTACAGAGTAGATGTAATTTCCTGTTCTGGTGAATGTTGGGAATTGGGAGATTTTTTTTTTCATGATTGGTTTATATACTAGCGTTGAACTATAGCAAAAAGTAGGTCTATAGAGAAATTGATTCGATGATGAGTGAAGCGCTGTAAGACCCAGAAACCTTTATCACACCAAGTTCAAGGAGAAATGACAATGCAGGATTTCAACACTCCTCGATGGAGGATCCAGGAGTGTTGGCAGCTCTGACCTAACAGTGTTTCTACTGTCCTATGCACAAAGGCATAAAAGATGCCCGATATTGACTTTTTTACCGATATCCGATATTGTCTAACTCTTAATTTCCTAGACCGATATCAACTGATATCAACCAATGCAGATATATGCAGGCTTTTGTGGTGGACAAAAAGATAAATAAGATAATAAATAATAACAGACCGACAGCATGGGCACTCAATCATAATTGGAGGAAGGTCAACCATGTAAAGTATATTTCCCCCGATTGTGTGGTTCTATACATTTCTGTAAATGGTATTTTACTGATTTTTCAAAAAAGCAAAAATGGTCATATAGCAATATTTTTCCTGATACCGATATTTTCCAATATTCATTTTTAAAGCCTTTATCGGCCGAAATACATCTGCCCATCCCTAGTTATAAAAAGCCAAAGCAAAGAGAGATTCTTCTTTGTCCTACTCGGAGAATGCGTGCAAAGTTTCTCCCTCGGTGTCATCGGTGCTGGAGGTGACCTGATCGCGGCCAGACGGACGGACGGACGGACGGACGGAGGGACTCACAGGAGAACAAAAACATAACCCTTCGCCTTCAGCAATTCCTGGCAGGGAGAATAAATAAATAAATACATCGTAGGAAAGGTTAGAACAACAACTACAACAGGATATTTCCTCCCTCCCCAATCCCATAAACATGGGTCATGGTCTTGAGAAACACTAAGTGTATCTGTTGTGGAAACTGAAAACTTTCAGTGACTTAATACTCGAGTGCTGGTGAAACAGAGTGTCATACGAGTCAGACATCTGAGCGTCAGTTTCCTCAGAGATGTCTTCATGTTCAAGGACTCTTGGCTAGTCATTAAATAGAGTTGGAACATAACAACAAAGAAGAGCAAATAAAACATTGGACAGGTCTGGCTTCATGTACTGTATAACACTTCAGTTACTGACTATAACATACACAATAGTTTTATTTACAATGGTAAACCTTACCACAAGGCAATATCCCGATACGATGAAGTTAAATCAGCATAATATATGAATGTGAATATTAATTAACTACATAAATGGTTATAAAACATTTACCCATTGTTAGCTCTTTTTCCTGCATGCTATTTCTCCAGTGCCTCCAGGCACTGCGCAGTCTAGAGGAGATCCTCTGTTTTAATTAAAAGTGTTAATTTCTCCTATTTGCATGGAAATACTTTACAGCGCAGTCGATTCGGCTTTGTTGATTTAAAATACACACGTTGGATGTGAAATACATCTTCCACAAGTTGGTTGTTCACATGCTGCCAAGGAAAATGTGCACAGAAATGTGATGATTTATGAAGCTGGATATGTTATAATCGCTGTTCATATCATTAACTACTTTGGCCTTATTTAATAGGTATAGAGGCAACTTTTAGCCAAAAATCAAAATATATATAGCTATATTTTTTGCCTTCTTCCCCTCTACGTTGAATCTACTTTGTTGCTGCAGCTGCTTTCCTTGCAGACAGACACTTGCTTTGTCCAGAACTTTGTTATTGCCAACAAATCATGAAAACAAAACATTTGTCAGGTTGTGTGGGGGGGTGGAGCAGCGCTTTAGCCAATCACAGCAGCGCAGCAGTCTCCAGCAGTTTCATAATGAGCCAATCCAGTGGAGGGGAGGTGGAGTTAGATTCTGTTTTTTAAACAAATCTGTTTACAAACAGTGTTTGCACACACTAAAGTTGACTCTATAGAGCTGCGCAGTGACGTCATCACTCACCGCCCCTATTCTGGAAGTCTTTTCCCCATTCATTTTTCTCATAGACTTTCCGAAAATAATTTATATCAAGACGATTACGCCGCGGCCAAAGCCAACTCAGGTTGTGACAAATCATGACAACAAACACAATATCGTCATATAATATATAATTGGGAAGAAGTAGAAAACGGCATGATACAAGAATTTTTGTTTCGTTTTTCATCTTAGAAATTATTTTAATTGTCCCAAAAGTTTGTGTGTGTCATCATGATTCGTCACGACTCGAGTTGGCTTTGTCCGTGGCGTAATCGTCTTGATATAAATTATTTTCGAAAAGTCTATGAGAAAAATGAATTGGGAAAAGACTTCCGGAACAGGGGCGGTGACATCACTGCGCAGCTCTATTACCTTAACAAAATAGACGACTACAAGGTCACAATGCCAGGTTGAAAGTTGCTATTAGTTGTAAAGAGTCAAAAACTCAAAATATAAAATTATCATAACAAAATGTCAGGCCTCACACTTGTTGTACAGTAGTCCCTGCCGTGACCTTGTGGAATCACCCAAGATCAACAACACAGCCGGCCGGACTCTGATCACAAATGCGTTATGCATGAGTAACACTACCATGCTTGGTTGGATACAAGCTACGCCTTTTGAAAGCGTCGCACCGTGCCAAGTTTTTCCACATGCCACAGTGAGAGACCCCCCCCCCCCCATCCAGAACTATTATGTAATCTATATAGGCTGGACATGAGGTCAAAAACACTGGGCTCATCTTAAAGGACAGCGGGACATCAAAGGGAGCTTCCAGTTTGACGCTTATTGAAGAAAACGATGGCGTTCATTGTGAGCAGCCGCTTTCACCGATCATTATTTGACGCGTACGCATGAAGATGGGTTATTAATTGTCAGAGCTGGTCATCGTGCCATTCCACATGGGGACACATGTTAAGGATGCTGTGGTAATATGCGCTCATGCTTACACACGAATAAACAAACCCATGCACACACGCACAAACACTCTTTGTCTCTGCCTCTCTCTCTCATGGGCGGATCTAGGCATGGGCATGAGGGGGGGGGGATGCCCCCCTAAATGCCCAGGCTGCCCCACAAAACATGATGGCATGCAAAACAACCCAGGATATTTTAAATGAAAGTGCTTATATTTAAAATGATTTGAAACACTACTACTGCTACTACTAACTAACTACAGCTGTGGCACCACTAAACCAACAGCATTTCATCATTGAAAACAGAAAACTCTCTGAGTCAGACCTTTAGCTTTATGCATGCTGCGTGTCTGTTGCAACTTCAACAACAACTGATGTTGTTATTGATGCTTATACTTGCCCAATAAAAGTCCTGTAACCGAAAATAGTATGAAGTCGCCTCCATACCATTTTCTCCTGCCCCCCCCCCAAATTTGGAAATGTTACATCCGCCCCTGCTCTCTCTCTCTCTCAGGATAAATTGGAAGACCCTGGACCTTGAGATTAGTGTGCTTTCGACAAAGATAACTTGACAAGATCCCAATGTTTTCTGGTGTGAGAAGAGGCCTGCATTCCATGCAAGCTTCATTACTTCTCTTCAACTCGTCCAGAAGGGTTTGATGTTTTTGACGTGATGAAAGCCTTGCTGCTTTCTTATTGGGGGGGAAAACAATAATGTTTGATTCTGAAAATGCTTTGTAATGCGGGAAGGGAAGGGAATTCCAGAAATTCATCATTAATTCATCATTAACCCACAGAGAATGAGCAGAGGTCTGAAGAGAAGCTGAAATGAAAGGTAATCTAAGGTTTCAGATCATAAGGTGTCAGATCACATGTACTGTATCAGCAAAAAACAGTGTTGCCAACTTTTTCCAAACCCCTTAGTGAAATTGGTTGACAGGCGCCAGAGATAAAACCCTTGTTTTTCACCACTTTTCCTCCTATGATAGAGTCCATGATAGACCATATGATAGAGTCCATAGAAAGGACCATTGGTAACCAAATGGACCCTTATAGATCTGTAACTCCTGAGATCCAAATGGAAACCAGAATGTCATACAAGTCAGATAACTGAGCGTCAGTTTCCTCAGAAATGTCTTCATGTTCATTAAGGACTCTTGGCTAGTCATTAATCCATCCTGAACTGAAAAATGACTCAAAGATTTGCACCACATTTTCACCATAATGAAACCAATGAAAACGCTCTCAAGAGTTAAATTATATTTAACCATCTGAATTACCTAATTTTCAAGAATCTACACATTTAGAAAATGTAGAAGAATTGCTGTTTTGACCAACATTTTGCCAGTTATATCTCCTAAATTAGCCTGAAGAGACTAAACTCAACATCAAATTGTGGTCTGTGGCTAAAATGAAGAAAACATAGTGGGCCCTAGTGTGAAAATGGTTGAAAACCCACTGCTCTAGTGCATTCTAGTGCATTTTGGAAGTGTCACAAGTGCATTTTGGATTTTGGCAGTCGGCAACACTGGCAAAAAACAGCCTCTTAAGTAAATCTCCTTGCTGTGATGTGGCTCCCTTTACTGGTTGCGGCCCTAAGTGACTGTTTATATTGCTTATGCCTAAAACCAGCCCTGTACAACAAAACCACTATTTAGAAGTCTGTATAAAGACTGATACTACAGCATGGAGGAGCCTCAGTCCCCTTTTAAAGTTCTTGAATTTTCAATTCAAGTGTTCTCATCACAGGGGCCTTGTGTGGTGGACAAAATCACACCATTGTTGGAATAATAATCGGATCTGATTTTCTTGGTTCGCCATCCCGTGTGCATACGCGAGCGCACACTCACGCACACACGCGCACACACGCGCACGCACACCCACACCCACCCTTAAACTTTCAACCAGTGTTGTAGTGGGACTTTTAGAAGTGGGGGGACGCATCTTCAAGGGGAATTTCTCCCATTTTCATTTTTTTCTGAGAGTGTACAAATGGAACCAAATGGACCCGCTAGGGTCCATTTTTACCATGCCCACACGCATTTGCGTGCACCTGCGCAACACACACAGACACCCTATTAAAATTAATTAAAAAAGTATTGCATATTGAGAAAGATTGTTTACAATGCCTAACTGTATCCATGAAAGTAACTGAGTAACATAGGCCTACTTTTGCCCCAAAAATACTTTAGATGTGAGAGAAGTGGGGGGACGCCCCCCCCGTCCCCCCCGTCCACCCCTGCTTTCAACCATAAAACATTTCCGGGAGGTGGATACATCAACATGTCAAAACTTTATTCCAGTCCATTTAAGAACATAGCTGCTACCATGGTCCTGGGATGGCCAGTGTCACCAAACATGTCCACATTTGGCACACAGTGATCGGCTGCCCAGTGAACTCAGGACCATAAATATCTCTCCGTCCAGGTAACCAAGCAATTGTGTTTACATCTTTCAATGCATTAGCAGTGACAGATCATCACTCTAAGTGTTCTGTGAGAGTTAGTTTGCATGGCCGATTAATTACATGGTTAAGAGGTTAGCAAGTTTTGAAGTTTTGAATAAAGAGATTTGGTTTAGATCAGTGGTTTTCAACCCTTTTGACACCAGGGCCCACTATTTATTCAGCATTTGAGCCGCAGATGACACAGACCCCTAAAGATTTACAGTATTTTGCTTTTGTCCAACAGTATGGATTTGGGAAACAAAACAGACAAACATACAGATCAAAATGACCATTAATCTTCTACATTCTCTAGTTGTGTAGACTTTGGCCAATTCAGATGAATATTTAACTCTTGAGAGTGTAAACATGAAACCAGTCGTGCCACAGGCGATGAAGCCTGTGTCGCTTATTATTGATGCTTACTTAGACAAGTAAAGCATCAATAACAACATCAGTTCATTGACACACTTCGGCTCAGAATGACCATAGACTATTTATTGCAAAGCTTTTGCATGTTAGCATGGCGGTGTGGCTCTGCTCGTGTGATATCAAATCTATGTAACGAGACATAGGTCTGATATCACCTTTGATATCTCAGATTTCTGTGTCTTGGCACCGAGACGCAGCTCTGATTATCAACAACCCCCCGAGCAGAGCCTAGCATAAACACATTACAACATAGACATGATCATTCCAAATACACAACGAACATATTACAGACCATAGAACACATAATGAGCACAGATACCCATAACAGAACTAGGCACCACAATATGTTACGATTCACAAATCATGATCATCTCATAATTGGCCACTCAGAACTAGTGCCACAGGGAGGAGGCCGGGGAGGTGGAGGAAATTTGAACGCTTACATTTGAACAGGCACATGGAGTCAACTACAGTAGAAGGAAGGCTGAGAACAGAATGACTGCTTATAAAGAACACCTGATGAATGTGGGCGTGAGGGACTTGCTGACAGCCAATGAGAGTGAGGGGAGTAGACATGGAGAGAGACTGCTGATTTAAAGAAACAGAATTAATACTGACTGAGAATGAGGAGTATAATACAATAACCATTCTGCCCTCCGTGCCTCCATGAACTATCGCTTACGCTGGATTTGTTGTTGAAGTTGCAACAGACACGCAGCATGCATAAAGCTAAAGGTCTGACTCAGAGAGTTTTCTGTTTTCAATGATGAAATGCTGTTGGCTTAGTCGTGCTACAACTGTAGATAGTTAGTAGCAGTAGTAGTGTTTAAAATAATTTTAAATAGAAGCACTTCAATTTGAAATATCTTTGAAATTTGGGTTGTTTTGCAATGCCATCATGTTTGGTGGGGCAGTCAGGGCCTTTAGGGGGGAATTGCCAACACCCCCCTCACCCACCCATGCCCAGCTCCGGCCCTGTGCCTCGCAAGGAATCTTGGGGAAATTGTGCCTTCAATTTTGACACGCGCCACAGAGCAGACGTCAACCTTTTTATGTACTGCAGGGGTCGACATTATAATTGGCCCGATGGCCCGAAACAGGTTTGAAAACACGTGCGGACCACCAGATGGCGCCCTATACTGGCCCGATGGGGCCAGTGGTAAAATGCCCTCGTTGGCACCTACACATTGTTATACAAACCGCTGGTGCACCCGTACCTTTGCTGTACAAACTGTTGGTGACATGACAACCTGTATTAGTCTTTGATCTTGGGTCAAAAAAGGTTGGGCACCCCTGATATACATATTGTATTATTTTTATTTCACAATATGTTGGTGTTGTTTTGTAATTGTTTAAGTTTTATTTATATTTCGTTTATTAGCACAAAAAATATTTTAGGCATTCTGCATTGTATATGGGTCGGCTTGCTGAACGGTCTACTGGTTTTGACCCCCATGAAAAGAGTGCTGTTAACTTGAATGCATTTAATGCATTAATAAATGGTGGTCTTTTTTGCAGACTATGGGGATCGATTACCTGGGCCAGTGGTTACAGTTGTGGGGCCAGTGATTCTTAAAAGCCACTGGCCCAAAGGGCCAGTGGCAAATTTCCCTTAATGTCTACCCCTGTACTGTATATGGTTCTATAAGCCCCTTGGTTGTCCCTGCACATGGTTATGTGTGTTAAATCTATCCAAAGCTACAGGTGACTCTGTGAGAGCCCTTGTTGTTCCTAAGCAACAGTTTGGTCCTGCTAGAAGCAGCCTAATCGTTTGAGAGAGAGAGAGAGAGAGAGAGAGAGAGAGAGAGAGAGAGACAGACAGACAGACAGAGAGAGAGAGAGAGAGAGAGAGAGAGAGAGAGAGAGAGAGAGAGAGAGAGAGAGAGAGAGAGAGAGAGAGAGAGACAGACAGACAGACAGACAGGACAGGCAGACAGACAGACAGAGAGAGAGACAGAGAGAGAGACAGAGAGAGAGACAGGAAGCTGGTGGTGGTGGGGAGGAACAACCTCTTTCATCCTCTCTGCAGATATTCCTCCAATCGCTGGAACAGTTTAGTCAGGAAATTAAGACACACACACTTATACGCAGAGTAATTAAAAAGGTGTCTGCCTGATAAGCTTTGTGCTGAGAGAGAGAAGCCATGGGACAGCCACTATTATACTGCATGCATTCCCCCAAGACAATACAGACCACAGGGCTCTCCAGCAGGCGCGGATGTAACATTTCCCAGTTGGGGGGGGGGGGGGGGTGGTATGGGGTAACCCATACCATTTTCATTTACAGGACTTTTATTAGTCAAGTAAAGCATCAATAATAACATCAGTTGTTGTTGAAGTTGCAACAGACACGCAGCATGCATAAAGCTAAAGGTCTGACTCAGAGTTTTTTGTTTTCAATGATGAAATGCTGTTGGTTGAGTGGTGAGACAACTGTAGTTGGTTAGTAGCAGTAGTAGTGTTTTTAAATATAAGCACTTTAATTTGATCGTGTTTGGTGGGGCAGACCCCCCCCATGCCCATGCCTAGATCCGCCCCTGCTCTCCAGCTCGGTTTTCTCACTATATTCTTTTTTTTATCCTCAACCTGTGTTTCAGGCTATCGCCTGCTGTTAGTGCTACAACACCTGAAAGGCCTGTCTGTCTGTCTGTCTGACTAGCTACTATTTCTAAGAATAATTTGTTTTGGTGCACCTTACATTTTTAAAAAAAAATACTTGAATGGGCTCTTTGTAGAAGAGCTACTTAACACACAAATCAGGGCCGGATCTAGGTATGGACATGGAGGGGGTAGGGGGGCAATGCCCCCCTAAATGCCCTGATTGTCCCACCAAACATGAGGGCACACAAAGCAACCCAAATTTCAAAGATATTTTAAATGAAAGTGCTTATATTTAAAATGATTTGAAACACTATGTTACTAACTAACTACAGTTGTGTCACCACTAAACCAACAGCATTTCATCATTGAAAACAGAAAACTCTCTGAGTCAGACCTTTAGCTTTATGCATGCTGCATGTCTGTTGCAACTTCAACAACAACTGATGTTATCATTGATGCTTTAGTTTCCTAATACAAGTCCTGTAACTGAAAATGGCTTCGCGCCACGTGCGATGAAGCCGCACCCCCATACCATTTTCTCCTGCCCCCCAATTGGGACATGTTACATCCGGGCCTGACACAAATGTAACATGAATAAGGTCTGTGATTGAGGGCTGAAGTCAGACCGACAACGCCATAACAAAACAAAAATAACGAAATACTGAATAAACAAACAAACCAATGGCCACATTGTTGAAGCACATGAACGACCAGGTTGTTAGAACCTGAATGAATGCATGAATGAACGTCTTGTGAAGAACATGAGTGCAACATGTTGACACTGTTGAGTGTCAGAGTAGAGGCTTGAGCCAGTTTTAGGTCCCATATCAGTTCTATATCAGATTATGTCTGGGCGCTATTTAGGTAGAGCCCCACCCACTTCCCAAGTCTGTGCATGCAAACACGAGTCATAAGTACAGTAGGTTCATGTTTATAAGCCTACACCAGTGGTTTTCAACCTTTCTGAGTCCTGAATTATAGGCAAGGCTATTCTCCCCAGTTGTTATTGGCAAACACGTAGCATACATTTGAAATTTTTAATACTTGAATGGGGGATATTCCACCCATTTTTAAAAATGTCCCTTTTTTCCCCTCAGAAAAAGGTCCTAAAAGAAAACAGCATTAACATGGTGAAACACAATTTGATGATGTCATCAAGTTGTGTTTCACCATGTTTTTTTGTTTTTGTTTTGTTTTCTCTTTCAGGAAACGCAGAATGGGGGAACCTCAGGGTGAAATGTAGAAAAGGGGGCATCTGTGACAAAAAGCAAGGGCATTATTTTATGTATCATGTCATGTGAATCAAGGTAGATGGATGACCAATGTGTTTTGGTGTGGAATTCTCCTTTAAGTATTGGCAGTTATGTAGCCTATGTCGGGACCTATACCTTCATCGATGCACATTTCCGGGCTGTGGTGTTTTACAAAATCCTTTCACTATTTGCATTCGAGAGAGAGAGAGAGAGAGAGAGAGAGAGAGAGAGAGAGAGAGAGAGAGAGAGAGAGAGAGAGAACATCTGTGGATTGCAGCTTTTCAACTTCGACAAATACACGGTGCGTGTAGATAAATGTATGAACGTTGTTGCTCTTGTTGCTAATACTTGTCACAGCAGTATGATAAAGGCAAAACTGCAATGTGCCAAAGCACCGAAAAAAAAAACCCTCCTCAACAACAACAAGCGGCACGTACGGTACGGTTGTTCAGAGAGAAACACAAGAGTAGACAGAATGAACACAGTCCTTCTCATTACCGGCCCTTCATGGAGACAAGCTGTCAGGAACGCCGGGCCCCCAGGAGCCTCCTGCAGATGCTGGGAAACATCAGCTGCAACTCCCCCAAGCAGGCACAGGAAAAATGCATGTCTGATGGTAGGATTGGACAAGAAGAAAAAGGAGTATTTACAGGGAGAGCATTCAAACAGAATTGTTCATTACACAGAGCCTGCCTGGTTCCTTCTATATGAGTCACTGGTGGTGGTGGTTGGTGGTCCAACGCGGGCTCCTCTGTCTGAGGTTTTTTTTTAAATCGCTGTCACCAGGGGTGTAGTGGAGGGGGGGGGGGGGGGGGCGTCCCCCCACTTCTCACATCTAAAATATTTTTTGGGGCAAAAGTAGGCCTATGTTTTTTGTCTTGTCATTTACTTTTATGGATACAATTAGGCATTGTAAACAATCTTTCTCAATATGCTATACTTAATAGCGTGTCTGTGTGTGTTGCGCAAATGCGCACGCTAATGCAAGTGTGCATGCACGTGTCTTAAAGGGAATTCCACACATTTTTAATATTTCAATATTTTATTTATGTCATTAATATACATTAGAAATGTTGTGTGGTAAAAAAAAGTTAATGAGTTTCCTTTTTTTCTGAGAGCGTACAAATGGAACCAAATGGACCCGCTAGGATCCATTTGGTTCACATTTGTACACTCCCAAGAAAAAAAATGAAAATGGGTGGAATTCCCCTTTAAGAGGCGTCCCCTCACTTCTAAAAGTCCCACTACAACACTGGCTGTCACTGCACAAAGAGAGCAGCTCAGAAACTAGATCTAACGTACAGTACACACGCAGCACATAAATACATTGACATCCCCGCATTTGCATGACCGATACACTATTACTTATTTATGCCAAGGAAATGAAAGAAAAAAAAAGACGATGCTGCCCTGCTTCAGATAGACAGATCCGATAGATGGGAGGAGAGTGACAGTGAGAGAGGGAGACATCCCATCCCAATGCTATCAATAGCCGCGTGTCATTAAGTATTGATTGATGGAAATCTTTATTCATACTCAAAAAAAGACCATTGAGGTCCATCCTCATTTGCAGCGTGATCGCCAAGCTAATATCACGTTGCATCCGCATGGATATCGATCTGCGGAGATTCTCTTGCTGAGGGCCGAGGTCATGAGCGTGTGAGACATTACCAGGGGTGTAGTGTCCATAGGCGGATTATGAAATTAAGGGGCCCTGGACCACCACCAGCCAAAGGGCCCCCCTACACCGGAGGATTTTTCTGCCTGGCGTGGCGGCATGATGGTTTATGACTACTGAGGCTATTTTAATGACACAAAACTAGTAAACCCATTGTTAATGGACTGTGTGCACAACTATTATTCACTTTTACCCTTTTTTGGGTGGGCCCTGAGCTGAGCTTGAGCCTCTTTGCAATCACATGGACACTCAAGCTCATGGGCCTCCCTAGCTCAGGGGCCCCTGGGCCTGGGCCCAACGTGCCCGTTGGATAATTCTTCCCTGGTAGTGTCAGGGGGACAGCGTCCCCCCACTACTCACATCTAAGATATTTTTGGGGCAAAAGTAGGCCTATGTTTTTGGTCTTGTCATTTACTTTTATGGATACAATTAGGCATTGTAAACAATCTCTCAATATGCTACTACTACTTGTTTACTAACTTGTTTTAATAGTGTGTCTGTGTGTGTTGCGCAGGTGCACGCAAATGCAAGTGTGCATGCACGTGTCTTAAAGCAGAATTCCACTCGTTTTCAATATTTTACTGCCATTAATATACCTTAGAGATGTTGTGTGGGCATGGTAAAAAGAGAGAGTGTACAAATGGGACCAAAGGGTCCATTTGGTTAACATTTGTACACATTTGTACACTCTCAGAAACAGTTAAAAAAGTTCCCCCATTCTGTGTTTCCTAGAAATGGAGGTCTGAAAAAAACCATTAGCATTGTGAAATACATCTTGATGACATCATCAAGATGTGTTTCACCATGTTAATGAGTTTCCTACAAATGTGAACCAAGCAGACCCTAGCGGGTCCATTTGGTTCCATTTGTACACTCTCAGAAAAAATTGAAAATGGGTGAAATTCCCCGTTAAGAGGCGCCCCCTCCCCACTTCTAAAAATCCCACTACAACACTGGTACGCAGCTACGCATCGACGAGCACCAAGACATGACAATGGAGGGAGTCAGGGAGGCGCGAGTTGCTCTGCATGTGGGGGTCTGAGCCCAGATACCAATTAGCATTCAGGGTGCTTAATGACTCCCATAAGAGCCATTCTTTTTAGATGCCTCTTTGATTCAGTATTCATCGTATTCGGGCTGCGGCGGCGGCGAGCGCGTCATCCGTTCCTTTACGACGAAGCCTTTAAGCTCATTATCATACAGAATATGATTTCAAGGCTTCTGACTTGAATCTAAGCCGATTAGCTGATACAGTTAGATGGGATGGAACTGCTTAGTATTGACACTGTAAAGTACCCACCAGGATCCGCCTGCCCCGCCGTAACCCCAGTTCACTCCATATGCCCCAGACCTCCAGGAGAGAGAGACACAACCAGAGCCTTATAGTGGGAGAGTCAGGATATTGAGGGGTCAGAAACTAGAGCAGAGCATGTGACTATACAGAGCCTCTCCGAGTCCTAACTGCAATTGGGAATACATTGTTTTCAACGAGAACGGGGCAAATAAGAGCTATTTTAGGTACGTATGCAAAATGACAACTGTTTTAAAGTACGGTTCAGTCACGACTACCGTCTCTGGAATGTTTATTTTGTACTATTATTAAGGAACAACTGGTGTTAAAGTCATTAAAGCTGGATTAAAAATCTGAGTCCAGCGCATTTCTGCATACTCCTACTGCTACATTGGACTCTGCTGCAGCCTCACAGGCGGTCTCGCGAGACCCCCCATATCGCAAGATTGTCAGTTGCTAAACAGTGTTTGAATGGGGTGCTTTTGGCTCTATGCTCCTCCAGCAGCGTGAGCGACCTGGCACATAGGAGTGAACGGGAATATCCTAACTCAGGGATTTTCAACAGGTGGTCCGGGGACCACCAGTGGTCCCTGAGAGGGTTCCAGGTGGTCCCCAGCTAAGTTGGTTAACCAGATGTAAAAATGAAACCAGATAAGTTGGTTAACCAGAACGTAAAAATGAAACCAAATGGACCCTGGCGGGTCCATTTGGTTTCATTTTTACACTCTCAGGAGTTAAAATATTCATCATCTGAATTAGCCCAAGTCTACACAACTACAAGATGAACAAAAGCAAAAGAAATCTTTAGTTTTGGGGTCTGTGGGGCTAAAATGTTATAAAAATGCAATCCATTATTATTATTAAATGTTCTCAAATGGTGGTCCGTGGCTCAAATGCTGAATAAATGCTGGGCCCTGGGATGAAAAAAGTTGAAAACCTCTGTCCTAACTCTCCCACTATAAAGCTCTGGACACAACCAGGCATGCAGAGAGAGAGAGAGAGAGAGAGAGAGAGAGAGAGAGAGAGAGAGAGAGAGAGAGAGAGAGAGAGAGAGAGAGAGAGAGAGAGCCTGGCCATGCAGCAGACTCTCAGACTCTCACGTTTCAACAAGCTGTCTGGTCTGCCAGGAGACAGGAGCCAGGAGGACAGAGCACCTTGGGCCGCGCACGGCTCCTCGTCCTCACTGCTGTCAGAACAGACCAGCCTGCCAGGCCAGGACAGGACAGGCCAGCCAGCCGCCGGGGCCATGGGAGACCCCCCTGCCCTGCCCTGCCCCGCTGGGGGAAATGTCAGCCTCCAGGTGTGGTCAATATATATAGACCTCAGATACTGTTGCACTTGCAATACAAACCTCCATGGAATGGACTCTGTGCTATGTATGTCTAGATCCGGGATCTAGGTATGTATGGGCATGGAGAGCAATTCCCCCCTAAATGCCCTGACTGCCCCCACGAAAACATGATGGCACGCAAAACGACCCACGTTTCAAAGATATTTCGAATTAAAGTGCTAAGATTTAAAAATGACTAACTACACCACTAAACCAACACCATTTCATCAATCAAAACAGACAACTCTCAGACCTTTAGCTTTATGCATGCTGCGTGCCTGTTGCGACTTCAACAACAACTGACTAATCGGTTCAAACTATCATTCGTCCCTGCTGCTATTCAGCTGCTGAACAACAAATAGCACTTATGCCTCTTTGCACATTTGCCACTGTTGCACGTTGCTATTTATTTTAGTTGAACGAAATGAATTACCATGACTCTGGGTTCTAGTTTCTAGTTCTAGTAGTTTTTATTGTTAGCTTGTTGTTTGATGTTTGTTGAATGTTTATTGTCTCCTATGTATATTACTGCTGCAAATCAATTTCCCGCAAGGGACAATAAAGATTGAACCTTGATGTTATTATTGATGCTTTACTTGCAAGTCCTTTAACCGAAAATGGTATGGGGGCGGCTTCATGAAGCCGCCCCCATACCATTTTCACCTGCTTCAGCAATTGGCAAATGTTACATCCAGCCTGCTCTGTGTATCTGTCTATATTGGTTTAGGGGTGGCGGGTATTTCTCTGGAATATGTACAATTTGAGTTACTGTCTGGCACAAAGTTAAAAACAAAAACAACAGTTTTGCATCTCCTGATGTCTTGGACAGTGGCTGGTGTTTCTATTTTCCCACCGGGGCAATTTTGCCTTTGGGCAGCTGGTTAACCAGATGTAACTCTTTGAGAGCGTAAAAATGAAACCAAATGGACCCTTGCAGGTCCATTTGGTTTCATTTTTACACCCTCAAGAGTTAAATTATTCATCATGTGAATTAGCCCAACTTAGTCTACACAACTGAGAATGTAGAAGATTAATGGTCATTTCAATCTGTATGTTCCAGGCGAGCATCTAGCGCATTCTAGTGCATTTTGGAAGTGCCACTAGTGCATTTTGGATCTTGTCCAGGCCACTAGGTGGCGCAGGCCACCGGGAAAACTCCCTGTACTCCAGATGGCCAATCCGCCACCCTGCTCTACACACATGCATGTATCCTGCCTTGCCCCCGATGACCAACCCCTGCAATCCTAGATGGACACTGCACTCTAGTCACTGGCCCAGTTCTAGTGCCATCACCACGCACTGAATTACATACCCACACATGTTCCAAAAATAAAAGAGAGAGATAGTTGGAAGTAGTGTGAGAGTGAGAAATCAAAAACACACCTGCTCGTTACTCAAAGAACGCAGAGCCATCTAGTGGCACGGACCGAGGAGTAGAAGTCAAACCAGCAAAGGCCAGGGAAGGGAGGCATTATGGACAATGGTTAGATATTATATAGTAGTTAAGAAGAATGCCATTCAGGTATGATTCAACTTAGTAGAGCAAACTATGTGGCGTCCCCCCACTTCTCACATCTAAAATGTTTTTGGGGCAAAAGTAGGCTTATGTTTCTTGTCTTGCCATTTGTCATTGTCTTGCCATTGTCTTGCCATACTTTTATGGACACAATTAGGCATTGTAAACAATATTTCTCAATATGCTATACTTGTTTTAATAGCGTGTCTGTGTGTGTTGCGCAGGTGCACGCAAATGCGCATGCAAATGCGCATGTGTGCATGCACGTGTCTTAAAGGGGAATTCCACTCATTTTCAATATTTTACTATGTCATTTTACTGACAGGCCAAAGAAATGAAACTCAACTGGAACAGGTTACACGGCTACCATCTTCTAAACCAGGGGTTTTCAACAGGTGGTCCGGGGACCACCAGTGGTCCTTGAGAGGGTTCCAGGTGGTCCCCAGGCTAAATGATGGAAAGTTAGTTAACCAGATGTAACTCTTGAGAATGTAAAAATGAAACCAAATGGACCCTTGCGGGTCCATTTGGTTTCATTTTCACACTCTCAAGAGTTAGAATATTCATCATCAGAATTAGCACCACTTAATTAAGAAGTTTACACTGTTTTGTTGGCAAAATACACCCTGGAATTGTCAACAAAACCAAAAGAATTCTTTAATTTTAGGTCTTTGGTGTGATAATGTAATCAAATGGTGGTCCGTGGCTCAAATGCTGAACAAATGGTGGTCCCTGGAGTCAAAAAGGTTGAAAACCCCTGTTCTAAACAATTGGGGCTACAGTTATATGCACACCGCGTTCTATGTGGGATGCCATGTAACTGCAAAACAAGTGTGCTCATAAATGAGTGTGTTCCTATGAGACTGCAGCAACATGCATGCTGATGATCCTGCGTCTGCTCTTGACTGTTGCCAACTTGGCGCATTTGTCGCTAGATTTAGCTTTTTTTTTTTCCAGACTCCCCTAGAGCCAAAACTGGTGAAAAACTCCTGGCGGAAAATCTAGTGCTTCTTTGCTGGTGAGTTGGGGCGAAATTGGTTGACAGGCGCCAGAGATAAATCCCTCGTTTTTCCTATGATAGAGTCCTCCTTCCTTCCTAGAAAGGACCATTGGTAACCAAATGGACCCTTATAGATCTGTAACTCTTGAGATCGTAAAATTAAACCAAATGGACCTGTTTCATTGTCTGCTCTCAAGAGTTCAATTATATTTAAACATCTGTATTACCTAATTTCCAAGATTCTACGCATTTAGAAAATGTAGAAGAATTGCTATTTTGACCAACATTTTGCCAGTTATTTCTCTTTCTAAATCAAATGGTGGTCTGTGGCTAAAATGCAGTATAAATAGTGGGCCCAGGTATGAAAATGGTTGAAAACCATTGCTCTAGCACAGAGGTTTTCAACCGGTGGTCCGGGGACCACCAGTGGTCCTTGAGAGGGTTCCATGCAGTGTTGGGACATGTGCACTACATAACTTAATATATTACATAATATATTTCCAAAATGCAGTAACTTGTAATATAAATATATTACTGAACAAAAAACAGCCAATGTATTATACTTTTCTTTCTGCATTACTGCATTACTTTCAATTTTACTTTCTGTCAATCTGTCTCGTTGAAAATGTTCTTGTGAAATTATCTTGACAACTGCAGAGGTTAAATAATTACTTATTTTCTATCATTTGTCATCAAATTATTCATTCAGGAGTGACATTTGTTTAAGTTGATTTCATATGGATTTGTCCAGATAAACCAAGTGCGCTTGCTTTATTGTAGGTATGCCACTGGTCTACGCAATATTTGATTAATAGTGACACTATATATTAAAATATTTATTTTGTAAAAGGTTTTTTCAAAGTAATATGTAATAGTAATATTAATATATTACGCTTGCTCAGACAGTAATATTGTAATATAATATATTGCTTTAAAATGAAGGTAATAATTAATAAGTAATATATTAACAAGGTAAAGTAATATTCCCAACACTGGTTCCATGTGGTCCACAGCTAAGTTGGTTAACCAGATGTAACTCTTGAGAACGAAAAATGAAACCAAATGGACCAAAAAATGAAACCGAATGGACCCTTGCGTGTCCATTTGGTTTCATTTTTACACTCTCAAGAGTTAAAATATTCATCATCTTAATTAGCCCAAGTCTACACACAACTAGAGAATGTAGTAGACTAATTGTTGCCTGTTTTGTTTCCCAAATCCAGCCTGGAATTTGTGGACAAAAGCAAAAGAAATCTTTAGTTTTGGGGTCTGTGGGGCTAAAATGTCCTCAAATGGTCGTCTGTGGCTAAAATGCAGAATAAATAGTGGGCCCAGGTATGAAAATGGTTGAAAACCATTGCTCTAGCGCATTTTAGTGAACTGCCACTATTGGCAGTTGGTAACACTGCTGCTCCTTGCTGCTGCAGTTGCATTTAGCCACCTTTGGATGGCGCCAGTGTGCTTTGAAACACAGGACAAACCGTCATGCATGTACCCTTCCAAGATCTCCCACACTGATCCGTACTGTTCGCCAGGCCTGTTGTTATATTATTGTATTGTTAAAAGCTGACCTTCCTGCACTGGCTGTCTGTTGGGATAATAATTATTTTCAATTTTCTAGGGTGAATTTTTTTTTTATAATAATACAATCTCCGTGGTGGTAATTATTCTGTGCCCCCACAAAGTGAACCACATAGGGTTGTAATTGTTTGTGGCTGCACACACACACATTCATAGTCTTTCACCGCTTTATTTAATGGCTGACTTGAAACAGCGTAATTGGTAGCACACAATGGTGTTTTTTGAAAAAAGGTACGAAAGGAGAAAAAATGTCACCCTGGTGACATGTGATTGATACAGAAATGACCCCTGCGCTCCAGTGACTAAAAAGCTGTAAAAGCTTAGAATAGAATTATTATACAGGGGCGGATCTAGGCATGGGCACAGGGGAGGGGAAATGCCCCCCCCAAATGCCCAGTCTGCCCCACACCAAACATGATGGCATGCAAAACAACCCAAGCTATTTCAAATTAAAGTGCTTATGATTAAAATGGTTTGAAACAAACACTACTACTGGTACTAACTAACCAACTACAGCTGTCGCACCACTAAACCAACAGCATTTCACCATTGAAAACAGAAAACTCTCTGAGTCAGACCTTTAGCTTTATGCATGCTGCGTGTCTGTTGTAACTTCAACAACAATTATTGATGCTTTAATTGCCTAATAAAAATCCTGTAACCGAAAATGGTATGGGTGCGGCTGGTATGGGTGAAGCCGCACCATTACCATTTTCTCCAGCCCCCCACCCCCCCAGTTGGGAAATGTTACATCTGTCCCTGGAATTACAGCACATTTTCTACAGTGGGGTTGGCTTTCAAATGATGAGCACAATCCTCCTCGGTGTTAATGGAACTCTCCAAAGGGGACAAATGGGACCAAATGGAACCTTTGTATTGTGGATGTGGAACTCGGAGAGTGTATACATATAGAACAGAAACAACCCTGACATTTGGTTCTATAATATGTGCACTGTTTGGTATTAAATTAAGGCAGAGAATTGCGCACTGCATGTAGTCGAGAGTATGCTCACTGCAACAGCCTTCTGTATACCACAGAGCATTGCAGATTTACTCGCTCTCTGTGTTTGTGTGTGTTTGTGTGTGTGTGTGTGTGTGTGTGTGTGTGTGTGTGTGTGTGTGTGTGTGTGTGTGTGTGTGTGTGTGTGTGTGTGTGTGTGTGTGTGTGTGCGTGCGTGTGCATGTATGCACACACACACACACACACACACACGCAGGGTGTTATTGATCTGTTTGTAAGAAGGAAAGTACACTTTCAATCCCTGCTAGATACTGGTGTGGGTGGGTGCAAGCACATCATGCCACCTGTGCCCCCTATCCTAGCTAGCAGAGGTTACACGCACGCACGCACGCACGCAGGCACGCACACACGCACACACGCACGCACACACACACACGCACACAGGCCAAATGTACAAACAAACAAGTACAGAAGAATACAAGAAGTACTGGCAGATATAATAACAGTTCACAACAAGATAAGTTATGGAAATTATTTGGGGTTATAGGTTTAGGTGTATAGAGTTTAGTGTGTGTGTCATCATTATCATGTCATCATCATAGCCAGAAGTTATGCGGGAACGCCTACTGAGTACCAAAACACTAAGGGCTCCATTTTCATTACCACTAAACCCCTTATCCCTTAACTTCTTTGCCTTTTTAAACTATTTAAAAAAAAAAAAAAAACATTTTTCAGTAGTTCAAATGGCCAGTCTACAAGCTCACAACATGTTAATAGATTGGATGTTGAAATATTCCAAAACGCTTTTTCAAAATAGTAAAAACAAAATAAGGGATTTGGGATAAGGGGTTTAGCATATAACGAAAATTGAACCCTCAGACTACTCTGGCCTTGCCAGCAGACACATCCAAACAGAAAAGTCCTATGAGCGCATTAAATAACCCCCTAAAGCTTCTACTGTATAGGTCACGACTTATGATGTGACATACAACAGACGGCATGTGTTTACGTGCAATAGCCTGTGGTGGGTGATTCTGTAATGAAGTTGACTTGTCTGATTATGATTATCGAGTGCATTACTTAAAAAAATATATATATATCCCATGATTTTGTAACCCATTTTTTCACCCAGTGCCAATTCCTAATGTGATCCTCGGCTCTACACACCCTCCCGCCAACCTGGGAGGCAGCAGACTTAACTGGGCTCATGCTTCCTTCAAGGCATGAGGAGTCGCGGCGCCTTCTTTTCACCTGACAGTGGGGAGTTTCCCTGGTTGGACATAGCACGTGGAAGGAACACGTTATTCCAACCAGTTCCTGTCCCCTCCATCAGGCGCCCCGGCTGGCCAGGGGGAGGCAGTTTAGAGCCCAGGATTACAGCATGTTTTTGTGAGGGTATCTACCCTAGGGGACACGGGGAGAACATGCAAACTTCACACAGAAAGGCCCTTTCACCTGATGACGTGGAGGAGGAGACACGCCGCCAGCACCCACAGCAGCGCCCCTAGCGGGAATCGAACCCAGGACCTTCTAGCTGCTAGGCGACAGCACAGCTAGAAGGTACTGGGTTCGATTCCCGCTAGGGAATTAGGGCATTACTAGGACTGCATTATTAGGAGTGCATTAATAGAACTAGTAGTGCATTAAACGCAAGGTTGCAGGTTCGAACCCTGGCTCCCCCCAGAGTTACTGTCGAAGTGTCCCTAAGCAAGACACCAAACCCCTAACTGCTCCCGATGTGCTGGTTGGGCCTTGCATAGTTTCTGCCGCCATCAGTGTATGAATGTGTGTGTGAATGGGTGAATGCGATGCTCATGTAATCTAGTGCCTTGGATAAAGGCACTATATACAATAAATTTAACATTTACCATTTTAGCCACTCGATTTGCCACTGCATAATCCATACCTTCATGAGAGCATAGGTTTAGGGCAGTGGTTTTCAACCAGTGGTTCCCGGGGACCACCAGTGGTCCTTGAGGTGGTTCCAGGTGGTCCCTAGAGAAGTTGGTTAACCAAATGTAACTCTTGAGAGTGTAAACAGGTAAAACCAAATGGACCTGCAATGGTCCATTTGGTTTACATGTTTACACTCTCAAGAGTTAAAATATTCATCATGTGAATTAGCCCAAGTTTACACTAGAAGATCAATGGTGATTTTGTAAAATTTTGTAAAAATGGTTATAATCTGTATATTTGCCTGTTTTCTTTCCCAAATCTTTCCCAAATATTGTGGACAAAAGCGAAAAGAAATCTTTAGTTTTGGCGGCCTGTGGGGCTAAAATGTCATCAAATGGTGGTCTGTGGCTAAAAATGCTGAATAAATAGTGGGCCGGGGTATATCAAAAAGGTTGACAACCCTGGTTTAGGGGTTACATGCTAGAGTTTACGTTGTTATTATTATTATTATTATTATACACTTGTCTATGTATAAAATGTGCATGCGCAATTGCGCACGTGTGACTTCTGACTTGTGTTGTGAGTCAGTGTTGTTTTTGTCGACTAAGTGTAAGACGAAGACTAAGTCGACTAAGGTTTTTGATATTTAGTCGACTAAGACTAGACTATACAAAAATGAATTTAAAAAGACTAAATGGGACTAAAAGATGTGTGTTTTCAAAAGACTAAGACTAAATCATAACCTAAGACTAATGGAAATAGGAAACATTTTTATCTTTTTTTTTCGTTCTTTTTAAGTATGTGAACATACTGTATCTACAGTATACATTGCATACCTTTTCAGGAAAGGAACTTACTATTAATTTTATACAAGAAATAAAACGAGACACGTTTTATACTAAAAACTAGAACATATATAAACCTACCATGTATTTGTATGTAAGACTAAAATACCAAGTCTAAGACTAAAAGACTAAGACTAGACTAAAAAAATGAATTTCAGAAGACTAAATGGGACTAAAAGACTAAATATGCCTTATTGAAAAGACTAAGACTAAATGAAAATCGTAAAAAAAAAACAAAAAAAAACAACACTGTTGTGAGTAAGACGGTTGTTGTTGTTGTTTTTTAGGAGAGGACGTACACACTAGCCGAGGTTGTTTTGAAGAAAGAGCGTTCCAGGGAAGCTGGAAGGACTCCCTGGTGATGGCGGCTGTGACAGCCCCTCACCCAGGAGACCGTTTGTACAGAGCACACGGCACAGGGCCAGCCGGGCCGCCCGCTGTCACCCAGATCTGTGACTAAAGAACTCTATTAACGCACCCAGGACCCCAGGGTGCAACACGCAAGCATGTGTACTCACATGCACCTATACACGCGTCTGCAGTGCACTACACGCACGCACGCACACATACACATGCGCACGTGCATGTATACTTGTACACCCACCCACTCGCACGCACATGAACGCAGTACAGTATGTAAAATATACAAGAGTGCCGCAGTACCACTCCCTCGCTTGTTCCAGAAGTAAATTCTCCATTCATTTTCCTCTTTAGACCTCCCAAATAATTTACTACCAACACAATATTTTGGACCGAACAAAATAATTACAAAGAAGAAAAACAACAAATAGTGTTGTAACAACCTTTTTTCCCATCTTTCTAAGAATTTGTTAAAATTCTGTGTTTGTTGTCATGATATTGTCACGATCTGAGTTGCCTTTGTCTGCGGTGTGGTTGTCTTTATACATTTTTTTTGAAAAGTGTATGAGGAAACATTTACTTCTGGAACAGGCGTTGGTGGTGGAGTGGGACTGCGGCGCTCCACCCAGTTCATAAGCCAAACCAGCACACATAACGACAGCTGAAGAGGGAGGACAATGTATACGTATAGTGATTATGTTGAGTAAACCAGGACACGGCACTGTAAAGAAGAAGACTGACAGTATCATTGTTGTACTAATCCACTTAATATTGCCATTCGGTACTCTTTTGCCCACGCGATGATGATCTTCCTATATCAGAAACTTGAATAATAGAAGCGGCACTGTCTGCCACCGAACGTGATTTACAGTGTAGCGCGGAGGGTGTGAACGTTGACAGTGAAATTTGCTTGTTAATTCACGGCGCCGCGGAGAGGCACGTAGTCGTGTTTCACTCGGTCCACATTCAGCCCTAGCATGTGACAATTATCAAGACGGATCTGTGCTATGCCAGGCACGCCGCGCTGAATGCAAAGCATATTTGAACAGATAAGTGGGGCTTCTGTGCCGGAATAAAAATGAAATATATTTCACATGAGCGCGTCTATCAACGTGGAGATGAAACGCTGTACATTGTATATAAGGCTCGCCCGGGCCTTTATCTGCTTATTTTTATGCTCACAGGGCAATTTTTTTTCCTCCCCCGTTTTCTCTTTTATTGTCTAAAATAATTACCTGTCAAGCACTGTTTATACATAATATAGGTTACTTAATGTGCAGAGATACCCTTCCGGGAAGGAATAGCCGACAGAATTTTCCACGCTGTCACTCCGTTGCGGTCAGAAAAGTAATCATATTTGACAGTGCCGCATCCTGGTGAAAAGCTGGTACAAGTTGGCCTGTCAGGGTCCTTTTGCCGGGTTCTTGTCCTTGAAGCCTTTTGTCATCCCCCCTCCCCCCTCCCCCTGCCCAACACCTCACTTCCTTCCTCTCCCCTAGAGAAGCTTCGCCGATGTTTGGTTCCCTCAAACTGGGGGGGCGGCCGGAATAATGCCCGTGAAATCAGGAATGATCGTTGCTGTCTCTCAAACCGTCGCCTTTCCCCCCATTACCTCTCTCTCTCTCTCTCTCTCTCTCTCTCTCTCTCACGTGGTTGTAACCGTCGAGTTGATCCGAGGAGAGAAATGCATTGGAACAGGTGGAGCCGTGGACCATATCCCATTAGTGGGCCTGCCAAAGGCCAGTTCCCTGAAGGAGCAAAGCCCTTCTCTTCATGCACCTATAGCCACAAGCTACTGTACATGCATATAGACTCACAATTTACGGAACTCCCTAGGTGGCGAAAAAGAGAGAGAGAGAGATAGATAGAGGGAATTGTAGTAACTGTGTGTGTAGATCACAACCTCGCTATATATTTTCCTAAAACATGTTGTTGCGTAAACCCTTCTTTTTTTTTTTTTTGCTCCGAGCGAACTTGTCTCGCCCGCGATGCATTCAAAGAAGAACAAGTCATTTGCAATGAAAGTCAGTGGTTTCTGTGGGCTGGTTGATGTGTATTCGGGCGGGATGGGGGTGGGGGGTGGTAGGGGGGGGGGGTAAGTGAAGGGCGGGCACGGCGGTGACTTTGGCTCTGCCTTTAGCCCCCCTGGCTTCGTGACTCTCCCCGCACGGCAGCACATTATTACCGTGGCGTTGGGGGAACGAACAGTTCCACTAGTCTCTCGCTCTCTCTCTTCTAAACATAGCAGCGCAAAAGCGTAGTAATGTCACAACAAATGAGCGTGGTCACGATGTGACAAATGATAAAGCGTTTTTCCCCCCCGTTTAGGTTTTTATACATGACTGGTACAGTATTTTTTTTTCTTTCACGACAAACACCTCTTTTAACCCATGCCTGTTAAGTGTTATGGTGAGGTTAGATGAACACGTGCAAAAGCCCTACTATGAATGTGTGAAATGTCCACTGGGCATGCGTGCATGTTGTTCTGTAGTTCACATATCCAGAGACCCCGTCAGGATTACTGGTCGACCTCAACCTCCGCACGCATGCTAACGTGGACCCCAGGGAATATGTGCATATAATATGTTCTTAAAAATAGTTCATATTTTTATCCCTTGGGGGGGCATAAGGGTCCATTTGGTTTCAATGTATTTCATTGGTGAGGGGGGGCTCCAGGGAAAATCTTACCTGGGGCTACAAATTGCTTAGAAACGCCACTGCCAGCCGAGATATCAGAGGATTCTGTGGATTCAAAAGAACTAACCTAAATGTCAAAAAGTCTTGGCTCACATGAGATTATGGTAGTGGGAATGTAGAGTTAATGAACACTCACTGAACATTGTTCAAGTGTTGTGTTTTTTATTTCAAGTATTACACTCGAAATAGCAGTCAGATCTGAAGACAATTAAGAATTGGTTCTTATCGCCTCATTATCACTAAAACACCATCCAGAAGGCTTCCGCCATAACTCTCATGTAATTATCAGTGGACCGTTTTTTCTTCTTTCTTACAGAACAAGTTCTATCCGTCGCCGCCGACGTCTCAGAATTGGGCATTACTCACGGTCACATGCTGGTATATTGTTCTTTTAATGTGTTGAATTGAGTGGCATTCTCTCACCAGCCTCCCTCCTCTTGTCCATAACGCAGTGTCTAGAGCTTAAAGTCAATCTTCCGGGAGGTAATTCAACAACTTGTCGAGAAGAGAGGAGGTGCGAGAGAGAGAGACAGAGAGCAAAGTGATGGAGAAAGGCAAGCAGAGTGAGTTCTTGGAAGCAGGAGAGGTGTATTGGATATAAAGGCAAACAGACACACGTTGCTATGGCACCATGGCGAGTTGAGGACGGCCTGATCTCATCCTCAAAGCAAGTATTATAGCGAACCTGCGCTTTGAGCACATTCATTACTGTGTCCTTCAGATGATGGGATTCTGGTGGTATTTATTTGGGTTGGCATGGCGGAGCATCTGCCTCCTCCTCAGGGGCGGATCTAGGCATGGGCATGGGGGGGCACATAATGCCCCCCTAAGTGCACATACTGCCCCACCAAACATGATGGCATGCAAAACCAACCCACAATATTTCAAATTAAAGTCCTTATATTTAAAATGATTTGAAACACTACTACTGCCACTAACTAATTAACTACAGCTGTGTCACCACTAAACCAACAGCATTTCATCATTGAAAACAGAAAACTCTGAGTCAGACCTTTAGCTTTATGCATGCTGCGTGTCTGTTGCAACTTCAACAACAACTGATGTTATTAAAATGTTATTAAAATGTTACAAAAATGGTAGCACCATGGGCGATGATGAAGCACCACGGGCGATGAAGCTGCACCCATACCATTTTCTCCTGCCCCCCCACTCCCCCCCCAATTGGGAAATATTATATCCGCCCCTGCTCCTCCTCCTCTTCCTCCTCCTCCTCCTCCTCATCATCCCATGTTTGTTCCCCAACTGGCTGGAACCAAAGAATGTTGAAAAGAATGCGCGATATATTTATTCAAGCAAGACTTCCTGGGCCCCCATGCTGGGTGTAGAAAAAAGCTTGATTGGATACAAGGCCGCGCAATTATTCTTTCTTTCTGGAGAGTTTAAGAAGACATGTCAAGGGAAACAGCCTCCATTATGGCGCATTTAAATGCTGAAAAACACGTCTTAATTTAGTCGGCGACCTCCTTTCCCCTTCTCTTTCTATATTAGCTCCCTTTGGGACGGCGCTCTCCTCTCACCTTCTTGCTTTCATACCTGCCTTGGCCTAATTGGTGTTGCTGCCTCGCACATAATATGATCTCATGCCATTTTCCAGGACAATCGCTTGATTCTTTCCACCAAGTGAATGGGAGCAGAATGTCCTTGGGCAACAATCAGAAGGCGCTTATGAACCATGAATAGCGGTGATTCATTCCATAATGACTCTAATACAATAGATGCTGTGTATGTCACTGGTAAAATATGTGCGTTTCCTACATTTTTCTTTCCAAGACTTCCTCTGTGTGTGTGTGTGCACACATTCTAGCGCAAAATCAATGTTTGCGTCGTCTCTCAGGCGCTCGGGTCTTGTACGCAGCGTTGAACAGTGCAGGCAACATATTTACTCTCTGTATTACAGTGCACAATTCACTGCACAATAGTTTTGGAGAACAATTGTGATTTAAATGTTTAATAATAACTGTATGAGTGTGGATGGTTTAAAACAAGGGGAATGAGAGGCAGATTGTTACGGTGTGCAGATGTCTAAATGTCTGTTACTAAAACTATACCAGCGCACACAGCATCGCACGCACAGAGGCATATGAGCTACACAGAACCTAAATGTTTTATGACACATGATCAGTGTTGGGCAGTAACGAATTTTAGATTACATATTAAAGTAATTAGATCAGATTACTCTGCAAAAATGGGTAATAAGTAATGCATTACTTTGCAAGTAACGCCAAGTTACTTGTTTAAAACAAGCTTGTTGTTGCAGAACAGATTTACAAGCTATCGACAGGTACCGTAACAACAGAGGTGTGCACTAGATTGTAGATCCAGTCCAGTCGTTGCATCCTGCACACAGTTATGTACACTACAAATCGCTTGCTGCTTTATTTTGTATTTTATTTTTAAATATACAAGACCTCAACTGTCTTTGAAAACAATTGTGAAAAAGATTAAAAAGTCAAAGAGACAAATTTCGAAATTTGTTTTGTTAGTTGCAGGTTTTGTGATTCAAGGTTAAAATGTTCCCATTGCTTCTCTCTGCTCCATAATATGTAATATATTACTCTTCGATTCCAGTAATAAGTAAAGTAATGATATTACTTTGTCTATATATATCTCTGTATATTACCTTTATTTGTTCAACCTTGGCCTGCGGCTTTGTTCAGTTTTAAATTTTGGCCCACTCTGTATTTGAGTTTGACACCCCAGGAATATACTCCATTAAAAAAGACAAAATAAAAACTGTACATCTCAAGAGCTCTTACCCAACCTGCTGGAGAGAACACAACTGGAGTACAGTATGATGATGATGATGTTCACTGACCTTTTAGAACAAGATAATCTCCTGGTAATGAGTGCACGTGTACCGATGAGACACATGCTTAATTACACATTTAATTAGTCCTTTCTGGAACAGCATCATAGCTGGAACTCACTCAAACGCTACATATACCGCCCCGGCGGTAACACTTAGAGTGCTGTATTGTTAACAATAGCTGATGTAAATTTCGATAGATGACATGTACGTAGACACGACAGGTACGTGCAGCTTCAGGCTGCACTCAAATTCACCCCAAGGGTTAACCTTTTGAACTACATTTAATCGTTCGGTATGTCTTGTCTGAAAGTAAAGCACAATGCCGGTCATATTCTGCGAACAGCATCTGCTGATGATTTTTCCTAAGAAAGAAGGTCAAGCTTGAGTTCACTTATTAAGACCTGACAGTCTCTGTGCTCTTAATTCATTATTGTGTATTGCTGCAAACTAACAATTCTTAAAGGAGGAGATGCACACAGATGATGCATAGGCAGGAAGCGCTGAACACACGATCTTCGGCTGGGGGTATGCGACTCCTAGAATGCGACATAAGGGGGCGAGGGGCCAGCTACTGTATGTCGCTATCAGTTTCCTGCCCACCTGTGATAACGCAACGAAGACCTAGAAACGATGCATATCTATGAACATGGAAATCATTTATTTTGCCTTATTTGGCAACTCTCGGAATTCGCCATGTGTGACTTTGTGATCACATGATTGGTTCTGGGCTCTGTAATGTAGGCATATAATATATACTAGTGCCATTAGAAGAGATTGTGAACTCAACAAGACTCATGTCGGTTCGTGACCCGTTCTCAGTGTTAACACTTCTATCTCTGTACTGAGTGAGACAGTCAATTTTCCTTTACGGCAACTTCTTACTAACACACACTCAAGTGGACTCTGACCAGACCAGACGACAGCAGACGACTCTGAATTTCCAACAATTGCATATTACATTCAGCCACAACGATGGAAACCATGCAAGGCACAACCAGCACACCGGAAGCAATTTGGGGTACGAGGTGCCTTGCCCCCCGGGCAAGTGTGCACTTCGACATGTAGACGACAGGAAGAGCCAGGATTCAAACCGCCAACCCACGGATCAATGGACAACCTGCTCTACCTCCTGAGCTACAGTCGCCACACATACTGTAGCCTCCCAGAACAAACTATTTGTTATGATGGAGCTTACTGTGAACACCAGGGCCATAGTAAGGTGGTTGGGGTGGGCAAAGTTCCCCTGTAAGTGCTTTGTTGACTGCAAATCTGAAAGTGGAAACATTTTTACTGCAGCTGTTGACCATTATATTATGTCAGTGAAAATGAATGATAACAAACAGAATGGCAATGCGAGGAGGAGTGCAGTGCACCCTCGCCACCGCCCCGTAAGAAAATATACCACTTAATCCCTTACAGATGACTACAAATTCGGGACACTATAGAGTCAATCCAGTCATTGCTTTTTACACTAGATTGTTTGGTGCACGCTTAAAACGCTCTCCTCCTCTCAATAATAAAAAGCAGAGGCTCATCTCCGAGTCCTGTTTTGCCTTTTAAAGCCGCAGCCATCGCTTCCAACGCACATTTCACAAAGCATTAGAATGACTTAAATGTCATCAACATGAATTTTGCACAAAGAGAGATTTGTCGGTCTCTCCTGAGGTTGGGGTGGTGATGCTTCTTGCTTCTCCGGTTTTAAAATATGGATGAACATTAAAAGATATCTGCAACGCAATGGTTTGCTTTCTTCTTAACGAGACGTTTCGTGCGGATGAAATTCCATACATGGCTGCATATAGTGCATTGTCGCCCCGGAACGTGATTAGAGAGAGACAGATGTATAATCCATATCAATATTGCAGGACGCTGTATCCATTAAAGGCCATTTGTATAACTGCATGTATGAGTGGAAATGGAACATTTGGTGACTTTTTGTGACTGCTTTTTTCCGGCCTGGTAGTAGTAGCTCTGTCTTTAAAATCCATCTGAATAATTCCTGATGCCGCATACTAGCCTGTTATACAATACTGCGTGCTGCTATATTCGTAGTGCGATGAGAATATATATATATATGCAAGCAAGCTAAGGGAGTCTGCCTGTTAAAAAAAAAAGAATAAAAGCTATAGATTTTTTTTCTTTTTCCTTCCAACATAACCGTGTCTGACTTCAGGGCAGGCTTTCTATTCTGACACTGCTTCTATCTCCCTGTCATTGTGCTTGCTTTGCTTTGCTCTGTTCCTTCTTCCAACCTTCACTGGAAAATCTTTTTAGACTCCGCCATGCAGTGACTGAGATGAAGTCAAACAGACGTGATGGTGATAGAAGTCAAATCAAACCTGTCTCCCTGACTGTGCTCAGAACTCACTCTGTAACTGACCTCCTGTTTCATTGCGTCCGGCTTTGATTTTTGGAGTGGTGCTACCCACTCCTATCCAGGGGCGGATCTAGGCATGGGCATAGGGGGGAAATGCACCCCTAAATGCCCAGTCTGCCCCACCAAACACGATGGCATGCGAAACAACCCAAGATATTTCAAAAAGTGCTTATATGTAAAATGATTTGAAACACTACCACTGCTACTAACTAACTACAGCTGTGGCACCACTAAACCAACAGCATTTCATTTTTGCAACTGCAACAACAACTGATGTTGTTATTGATGCTTAATTGCCTAATAAAAGTCCTGTAACCAAAAATGGTATGGAAATGAAAATGGTAAGGGTGCCATAAGGGTGCGGCTTCATCGCCCGTGTCGTTTCGCGCGATGAAGCCGCACCCTTACCATTTTCTCCTGCCCCCCCCCCCTTACCATTCCCCCCCCCCCCCCCCCCCCCCCAATTGGGAAAGGTTATATCCGCCCCCGCTATCCACGAGATTCCCTCATCAAGACACTGATATCTTCCTGTTGTTGTTGTCCTGTTGTTTAAACCAGTGGTTTCCATATTATCTCACATCGAGGAACCTCCAGATAAACATGTAATTTGTCCATACTAATCCATCTGAAAATATTTTGTGCCTTCTTCCAAATATTGCATTTTATTCTCAGTGTTTTTAAATGACACAATTGCACAATCTCACAGTGTCGCTGTGTAGGTCAGCTATTTTCATTTGCGCATGATTTCATATACCTGGCAACTTGTTTCTCTTGCACATCTGGCAACAAATCAAGACATGACTAGAAAAAGTGCCCTTCCGGGCACAAGTCTCCACCAGTTCAGGCTATGGCCTCCTGGAGGCGCTATAGGCCAGTGTCAAAGGGTTCCAATATTTCCTATGCCTTTGATGACTATTTGGATAATTTGTGGCCTGGCTAAAGCCAGACCGAATCAGATGTTGACAAAAAAGAAAGAGAAAGAATTTCACCCCCAAGACTTAAATTAAAACTAAAGAATTCTTTTGGTTTTGTCCACATTTCCAGGCTGGATTTCGCAAACACAATAGTGAAGACTTCTTAATTAAGTTGTGCTAATTCAGATGATGAATATTTTAACTCTTGAGAGTGTAAAGTGTTTTTACAGAGAGTGCTTTTACCTTCTCAAGAGTTACATCTAGCCTGGGGACCACCTGGAACCATCTCAAGGACCACCGGTGGTTCCCGGACCACCTGTTGAAAACCACTGGTCTAAAACACCAACAGAAGAATGAGTTGTGTTAGTTGATAACTGCATTTTGAAGCAAACAGAATCTATGGCCGACAACATGTTCACAAACACACACTCTTGTCTAAAATGTATTATAAACATCCTCATAAATTATGCTTTTTTTTCCTGAAAGAGGAAAAAATAGTCCTAAAACCTGCAGAGTGTGTCACTTTCCATGAATCTACCATTACTGATGTGCAAGATGTCAGAAAGTTTATTCCTCCCCCGGTGAAGGCCCCGGCCTCAGTGCTATCAAGATGTTAAGATAAACACTGTCACTGCGTCTATCGAGGAGGACAGCTTTTGGCGCAGTGTTATGTTATCAAGCCTTCATCAAGATGTCAGGTTGAGTAAAAGAAACAACATAATTTCCCCAACCCTCAAGGCTGCAATTTCTTCATTCATGTAGGGATCCATTATTATTACAACAAAAAAGAGAGAGAGATGCACTCTTGGTGATTTTTACTCTGAAATGGTGCAATGCGTTGTTGAACAAACCAACCATTTTAAAACATTCCGAATAAAATATATCTGTCTGTACGAGATGATGACTCGGGGCCGGATCTAGAGGGGGGTGGGGGGCAGGGGGGGGGGCAGTGCCCACCCAAATGTGCATCTTGCCCACCCAATGAAAGGTTATATCAGTGGTTTTCATCAGCTAAATGTTGGAAAGTTGGTTAACCAGATGTAACTCTTGAGAGCGTAAAAAATGGACAAATGGACCCTTGCGGGTCCATTTGGTTTCATTTTTACGCTTTTTAATACTCATCATCTGAATTAGTCTACACAACTAGAGAATGTAGAAGATTCTCTAGTTGTGTAGACTGTGTAGGTTGTGTAGAGTTGTGTAGGTCATTTTGATCTGTATGTTTGACTGATTTCTCCATATCTAGCCTGGAATTGTGAACAAAACCAAAAGAAATCTTATATTTTGAGGTCTGTGGGGCTAAAATGTCATCAAATGATGGTCCGTGGCTCAAATGGCGAATAAATAGTGGGCCCTGGTGACAAAAAGGTTGAAAACCACTGCTATATATGAAAAACTTTGGAGGTGCCCACCCTGCCATTCTTCCAGCCCACCCTAGTAGGGCTGGTTAAATCCGGCCCTGTGATGACTGGGAATTGAGTAAGTAAGAGTGTAAACGTGAGTATCTGTGTGTGTGCTCTTGTTTCTGCGGTGTATGGTACAGCGTGATGGGTAAAGTGCTGTACACAAACAGCCTGACGTGAAAATCCATGTCTTAAGTGGTGAGTGGCAAGCACAAATTGTTCTGTGCCTCCCAAGTGGACGTGGCGAACACTTTGAACAAGTGCCAACAATACATGACCGCCGAAAAAAAACACAATGTCATAGAAGTTTATTCACCGGACCAATGTGTGAAAAAAGGTCAACAACCACGCACATACAAAGCGAGGGCTGAGCTTTCTACTTAAATAGTTGTAGCCGCTTGCTCATGGAGCATAACAACGCCTCATCAAAGCTTGCTTTCTAACCTTATCGACAAAAGCTAAGATACAAATATTTTTTCTGTAACGTATTGGAGAAAGAATTGTGTTTTCATTCTAGCCGAGTTGTAGGCCTGACCCTAAAACAAAAGTAATTATTTGATGTTCAATCGTGAGGCACAGGAGTCAATCTTGAAATGAAAGATCGATTATTCGCTATAAACAAAAATGTCCGCCAGGCAAGTTACGGGGAAAATGTAGTAAGCTACACTACTTGTTACTCTCGAAAAAATGTAGCTAAGCGACACTAAAAGCAATCCCCAGAAAATTGTAGCAAGCTACACTACCACTGCAAGCTACACAACCACTGGGGGCTTGTAGATTACCTATTTTGTTAAATATTTAAGAAATTAAGTGATTTTTTTTCCCAGATTCTTTTTCTTTTTAAAATGTTCGATTCCTGTAAGGGGAAACAGGCATATTTTGGACATAGTTCGAATGGTGATTAATCATGATTAAATTCATTTTGAAATTGTGATTAATTTGATTAAAAAATAATCATTCAACAGCTCTAGTTGCTAGTAATCTTAGATTCTGTTCAGTGGCCTTATGTCCCTCTGCTATTATTCTATAAATTCTCTGTTTTCTATTCACCCATAGAACAAAGATACATGGAATACAGATATATTTTTTATATGTATCTTTTGTGGGATTCGCCTTTATTTTATAGAAGGGACAGACAGTAGGCTGACAGGAAATGGGTAGATAAATCAGTCATGGGGGAATGACATGCAGTAAAAGCAGGGAGTTGAACCCGCGGACCGTGCCAGTGCTGGATTACCAGCCAGGGTGTCTGGACAGCTGAGCTACGCCCCGGGCCGGAAGACAGAATATTTTAAATGGTTCAATGATTTTTGCAGACTATATTCTAGAGCAATGGTTTTCAACCAGTGGTCCAGGGACCACCAGCGGTACTTGAGAGGGTTCCAGGTGGTCCCCCAGGCTAAATGACGGAAAGTTAGTTAACCAGGTGTAACTCTTTAACAAGACTATTTTAACAAGAGTTAAAATATTCATCATCTGAATTAGCCCAAGACTACACAACTAGAGAATGTAGAAGATTAATGGTCATTTTGATCTGTATGTTTGACTGTTTTCTTCCCCAAATCCAGCCTGGAATTGTGGACAAAAGCAAAAGAAATCATTAGTTTTGGGATCTGTGGGGCTAAAATGTCCTCAAGTGGTGGTCCGTGGCTCAAAAAATGCTGACTAAATAGTGGGCCCAGGTATCAAAAAGGTAAAAAAAAAAAAAAAAAATGGTGTCCTTAACACGGAGTACAGCATACTGTCCTTATGTGACAATATCATCATGTATCATGTAGAAGGTCATTATTAAAAAAAACAAAAACAAATACAAGATACACATTCAGAAACAACCCAACAATTCCTTGGCACCCTCGTCACATTAAAGGGGAACTCCACCCATTATTTAGAAGCGTCTAAAGAAATCCATTAACATGGTGAAAATACATCTTGATGATGTCATCAAGATGTTTCACCATGTTAGTGGTTTTCTTCAGACCTCCATTTCTTGGGAACACAGAATGGGGGTCCTTTTTTATCATGTCCGCCCAGCACCTCTAGGGTATACTAATGACATATTAGAATGTTGAAAATGGGTGGACTTCCCCTTTAAATAGTTGTGTTTAGTGCTTAATTTATGGGTGTTTTCTCAAAGGGAAGCTGCACTATCGACTGAGACCGGGGGGAACTGTGTACATAACGCAGTATATATATAAAAGTCCTAGTTATTAGACAGTCTCTTACATGTGGTTCTTAAAGGTCACCTTGGGCTGTTTTTCTGTTTACAGATCAGGAAGCTCTGCGGCATTCGTATGCTCCATGTCAAAACAACTTCAAGCGCTGAAATCTGGACAGAATAGAGAAAAACAAGGGGGGTGGGGGTGGTGGGAAGGGGGTGGTAAAAGCAAAACAAAAAATGTGTGTCTTTATGTCTACGGCTATCATGTTTAAGATTCTAAGTGAGAAAAGAAAGTTTTTAAAATCCTGTCAGAGTAAAGGGCAAATATAGCACATTATTTATGTCGCTGTCAAATATCAGCCAATCAAAAATACAGGCCCAGATTGCCAAGAGTTCGCTGCTGTCAAAAGGTTTCGGAGCATTGCAGGAATTACGTGACCGCATTTTATATAAGCTTTTTTTCCCCTCCTTTTTCTTCCTCTTCGGCCCCTTTCTTATTCCTGGAGAATATGGACCGACGACGCGGACATTTGAAAACATACAATCCCAGAGATAAGGCCCTGTTGCTCGCACATACATGTGCTGCTCGCTCGCTCACTCACACACGCGTGTTCGCACGGTTCACACACATACACACGCCAGCGAGCAGCAGCAGCAGCACCGCGTGTTCACATGGCCTTCGTTGCATGACAGCATATAAATTCAATGCCTCTGGCAAACTCATTTTAGGCGACTTAACATCTGTTTGCGGGGGTTGATTTTGATTAACCCTGTGGCGACCTCATGCCGTTAACCCGAGTGCTAACCCTGAAAGCGCAACTCGGAACGGTCAGACGTATGGACCGTTTCGGAGGAAAAAAAGGCCCTTACGGGTTCCTCGCCTGGTGGCTGGGTCAGTCCAGTCAGTGACGCGCAGGAGGGGCCCTGGTTTGAATCACTCTCCAGGCACGTCTCCCCCTGCCTTCTCCCTGACCTCCGGTTTCCTGTCTCTCAACACGCTAACTCCAGCTCTGCGTGATAAGGAGCTAGCATATTGAAAAAGAGAGCAAGAAAATAAATAAAAAAAGGTAAATTACTTCTGATAGGTGACGTTGCCGCGCGGCTGCGTCGCTCGTCCACAGTCTCTCCGCACCAAATCTACTCTGAGTGATAAGGCACGGATTGAAAATGAAAAACGAAAAACAAAATAAGCGAAATTACTTCTGATAAGCCGGCGTCGCGGTTCGACTGTGTCGTCCGCCGCTGGTCCGTCGTTTTCAGCAAGCTGCCAAACTGCAAGCTTGTGGCGTGCCGCAGACGCTAGGACATTTTTTTAAAGTGGTGAGTGGTGCTATGCACCATCGTGCTCTGTATTGGTGAAACAGCGCCCCCTTGTTGATATGCTTTTAAAAAAATTAACACTTAACGCTAAAACATGGTGCGTTTAACGCTAACACATGGTGTGTCTCTAGCGCCACCTCCTGCTCCCAGTCAAAACCGTGTGTAGGTGCAGCTACTAGCTATGTACAGTATATAAACAACATTCTTTTGGACTCACTGAAAGAATGTCCCGGTTGTTAGACACATTGCTCTCGTTCGTACTCGTGTACCATAATGTCATCCCTCCACTCCATTGGGATTCGCCCAAAACACTTTCACTTTCCACACCGTTTTTTCAAAAGAATCTAATTGTTTTGTGAAAAGCATCCTCCGTTTAGATCCTTATAGTGATTTTGTTTTACTGCATCGGGCAAAATTCAACCGACTGATACGAGAGCACACAAATCAACATAACTCCTGGAGCAGCCTTGTTTCACTCCCAGTGGAAAAAACAATGGATGTTTCTGAATGGGAATCAATGATAGCGCTTATGGACCCCTGCAGACAAAAGTGTTAAGGGGAATTACACCCATTTTCAATATTTTTCTGAGATCATACAAATGGAACCAAATGCACCCTAAGGGCTCCATTTGTTTCCATTTGTACACTCTCATAAAAAAGGTCCTAAAAGAAAAATCATTAACATGGTGCAACAACACAACTTGATGTCATCAAGTTGTCTTTCACCATGTTAATGATTTTTTTCCAGATCTCCATTTCTAGGTAACACAGAATGGGGGGATTTTTTTCCCCATCCACACTACATCTCTAATGTACAGTACATTTATGACAGTAAAATGTTGAAAATGGGCAGAATTCTGAACAATATGGACAAGTTCAATCAACTACAACATTTTAAAGCAAATTTAAACAATATAAAAAGTGCAATCATACATACTGTACAGTATATCAATGCAGCCAGTCTTTCTGACATGAACGCATTAATGAGTAGGCCCTACATAAATATCAAAAACATCGATTTTTAACCTGGCGATTCGATATTGCTATTTACTATCATGGCATTAAGAATTGCGATATATTGGCATAGAAAAACTGGACTATATGATGACTGAAAAGGCCCGTATAGAGGGGCCATAGCTGTGCTTTCTGGGGTCAGTGTCTGCCTGGTCTCGTTGCGGTGCTTGACGTATATATACACCCAGTGATCCCGTCGCTGAACACAACCGAAACAAACAGACAGAGGAAATAAGCCATGGTATGAGATCAACAAACAGCTGTCAGCCTTTCCCTGTATGTTACATGACGAGCTTATAGCCGCGGTGGCGGGGACAGCCAAGCATAGAGACGTGTGAGGAAGGGTGGGGAGGGGGTGGGGGGACGTGTGCCGCGGACACGCTTGGTTTAGGTGACAAAACGCACAGCCCCGGGAAAAGATGTGGGATGAGGGGTGGACGAGGCGCAGGTTTGACACGTGGTACCGTATTGCTGTGGTTACCAACCTTTTTTGATACCAGGCAGGGGCGTTTTTGCCATTAGGCAGACTAGGCAGTTGCCTAGGGCGCCATGAGAGAAGGGGGGCGACCATGAGGGGAGGGGGCGACCACCAGACATGCTTAAAAGGATACTTATCCTCTATAACTAGAATTGAACATTTAAAACACATATACTAATATGTTATTTAGTAATAAAATTACTGTAGTTAATTAATAATTAATAATTTTATCCCTTGGGGGCGCCATTTTACAGGAGATTTTCCCTGGACGCCCCCCCCCTACCAATTGGCCCATAAGGGAAAATCTTGGCTAAGGGCCCAAAATGCTTAGAAACGCCACTGATACCAGGGCCCACTATTTATTCAGCATTTGAGCCATGGACTACCATTTGAGGATTCGTTTAGTCCCACAGACTCTAAAACTAAAGATTTCTTTTGCTTTTGTCCACAATACCAGGCTGGATTTGGGAAACAAAACAGTCAATGACCATTAATCTACGTTGTAATATATTCTCTAGTTGTGTAGACTTGGGCTAATTCAGACGATGAATATTTTAACTCTCAAGAGTTATCATCTGGTTAGCAACTTTTCATCTGGTTAACCAACTCAGCTGGGGGACGACCTGGAACCCTCTCAAGGACCACTGGTTAAAAACCACTGCCGTATTGTCCCGAATATAAGACCACCCTGGCTATAAGACGACCCCCATTTTTAAGACTCATTTGTGCAAGAAAAAAACAAACAGTAAATATTAAATAATATAATCCACAGATATAAGACGGCTCATTCTTTTTAGGATATTTCCATTGGGGGGAAAACTGTCTTCAGGCCAGTGGGGCAGTGCTTTTCAACCTTTTTGATCACAGGGCCCATTATTTATTCAGAATTTGAGCCACGGACCACCATTTGAGGACATTTTATCCCCACAGACCCCAAAACTAAAGATTTCTTTTGCTGTTGTCCACAATACAATGGAATAGGGAAACAACACAGACAACCATACAGATGAAAATGACGATTAATCTTCTACATTCTCTAGTTGTGTAGACTTGGGCTAATTCACATAATGAATGTTTTAACTCTTGAGAGCATATAAACATGAAACCAAATGGACCCGCAAGGGTCCATTTGCTTTAATTTTTACACTCTCAAAGAGTTACATCTGGTTAACCAATTTTCCACCATTTACACTGGGGACCACCTGGAACCCTCTCAAGGACCACTGGTTGTCCCTGGACCACCTGTTGACCACCCTTGCAATAGGGTATAATGGCGGGTGAAAGAAAAAAAAAAAAACGTTTTTTTTTCTTTCACAAATGTTTTACACAGTACTGTATGTCACGGACATGTTTTCATGAAGTGATTGTATTCGTTTACCTGCGCCTGCAGAGCAATCAGTTTCCATAATTAAACGGCGTCGTTCGTCACGTCAGGACCGTCGATCTTTCATGATCGCTTGCGTCCGACACAGCAGGTGCAGGTCATTATTATGCGCGTCGGGAGGCGCTGGCGCCTGGGAGCCGCGTGACAGGTGCTCTGCCCCTGTAACAGAGTGGAAACAGAATTAGTCTTTAGTTATTACAAAAAGGACGTTATGTAATTGTCACAGGCTGATAATAAAGTGTGACTTTGCATGCTGTGCGCACTGCACATAGGAAGCAGTGGTGTTTCTAAGCAATATGGAGCCCCAGACAAGATTTTCCCCCCCTTGCCAAATGGACCCGGAGGGGTCCTGTGACGTCATACCTTTGACGGGCACAGTAAAATGGCACCCATAAAATTTTTAAACTAAAGAACATATTATGTGTTTTAAATTCTAGTTATGGAGGACAAGTATAATGTATTGATCCATATGAGGCTTAATAGCCCTGCATCCTTTAACCCATTTTGTCCTGGCAATAGATTATAGTTTTTGACATGAAATTCTAATTTCTGATCTCTAGATCCTTGTTTTTGACGCTACATTTTAGTTTCTGGCGCTAGTTTCTAGTTTCTGACGCTACATTTTAGTTTCTGTCTCTAGATTCTAGTTTTTGACGCTACATTTTAGTTTCTGGCGCTAGTTTCTAGTTTCTGACGCTACATTTTAGTTTCTGACTCTAGATTCTAGTTTCTGACACTAGATTCTAGTTTTTCTGATAAATCTATGTTAATGTGCCAGTGATGCTCTATTCAAAGTTTTTTGCCATATTTTCACAATTTTTCAACAACAACAAAAAAAAAAATAGCAGATATACAAGCTCATAGCGCGGCACCAAGGGGCTGATACGCAGGCAGATGAGTGTCGAATGGAGGGTGGGGTTCCTAACTTCCTATACACTTTCACAGTAAAGAAAAAATCAAAGCCCAGGCTGTGCCTGTGTGTTGGCATGCCATGCTGAGGGTCGTTTTTGCTCCATCATAAAGACAGCCTCCAGTACTCTCTGGGTGACATCTTGCTGCCGGTATAGTCGTCCCATATACACTTTCCAGGCAGCGAGGAGAGGAGGAGGAGGAGGAGGAAGGAGGAGGGGAGAGAGGCAGGGCACTGATTATTTTTCCCCCCTTTCCTATCTCTTTTGGGAATTACGCTGTGTATTCTCGCACTCCATCACTACCATAGATCTTCCGTGGATTTGACAGCTCCAGTCAATTGCCCTTGACTAATGGCTTGTTTCTCAGATTGAAATGCAGAACAATGTGCAGCCTTGTTCCCCCAGAAACAGTCACAGCTTGGAAAGAGAATAATAACGATATATATATATATATATATATATATATATATATATATATATATACTGTACACACACACACACACACACACACACGCACACACACGCACACACACAGTATATACCCTTAATGGCCTTGCCACTCACAACCTTCAGGGATCAGGGAAGAACACCTTTTTCATCAAAACTGTCCATCCACAAGAAAACACTTTACTGTATAGGCTACTGTACGTTTCGCCAGCTTTGCAAAAGGTAGCAGTACTACGAACCCACGGTGAGTACCCCCCCCCCCCCCCCCCCCCCCCCCCCCCCCCCGCCATACATTTTGTTAAATAACAAATAATAAATATATATACGGTAACCAAATTAATAAAATAAAAATAGACCTACATACAGTAAGTGCCGTTTTGCCAGTGCTACTGTGAGGTGTGATTACAGAGAAAAGGGGCTGGTGGGGAAAATGTTCCTGCGAAGCTGTGCATGGGAGGAGGAGGAGAATCAGTACAAGAGCAGGTTGGCTGCTCGGGCGAGATTGCAGAATTGCTGTGCGCCACGAAAATGGAAATGTCAAATGTACATAGAATCATTGTGGAAGCGAGATATGTCAAAATGTCCCCGAAGATGAGATGTGTTGCCTTCTGAACCTTCCGCCTGCTGATCAGGGGCGGATCTAGGCATGGGGGGGGGGGGGGGGGGGGGGGGGGTTCAATGCCCCCCTAAATGCCCTGACTGCCCCACCAAACATGATGGCATGCAAAACAACCTACGATATTTCAAATTAAACTGCTTATATTTAAAACTATTTGAAACACTACTACTGCTACTAACTAACTACAGCTGTGTCACCACTAAACCAACAGCATTTCATCATTGAAAACAGAAAACTCTCTCTGAGTCAGACCTTTAGCTTTCTGCATGCTGCGTGTCTGTTGCAACTTCAACAACAACTGATGTTATTATTGATGCTTTACTTACCTAATAAAAGTCCTGTAACTGAAAATGGTATGGGTGCGGCTTCATCGCCCGTGGCGCAAAAGCGACACGGGAGATGAAGCCGCACCCATGCCATTTTCTCCTGCCCCCCCACCCCCACCCCCCATTGGGAAATGTTACATCCGCCCCTGCTGCTGATCAAGATCCACATAGAGAGAGGCAGGCACACTGCTGCTAGTCTATTCTGCACATAAGAGGCATTCTATACTATACCAGGCTAATAATAATAATCATAAATATTTACATAATACATATTTATTTTCTTTTTTATCTATGACAGACGTGTGCTTTTCGTCAGTGATCATACTATGACTCGATGCCCGATGGTGGACAACATTGACAACAGAAAAAGAAAAAAAAGTACGCTTTGTAATATGTCAGTTTCTTTTTGTTTTGTTTGTTTTAGCATAGCTTGAGAATTGAGGATGGACTCGGGAAACAAAACAGATCAAAATGACCATTAATCTTCTACATTCTCTAGATGTGTAGACTTGGGCCAAATCACATGATGAACACTAACGGGTTCATTTGGTTCCATTTGTACACTCTCGGAAAAAAGAAGCGGCTAAAGAAATTCATTAACATGGTGAAAATACATCTTGATGATGTCATCAAGATGTTTCACCATGTTAGTGGTGTTCTTCAGACCTCCATTTCTTGGGAACACAGAATGGGGGAGCCTTTTATCATGTCCACCCAACATCTTCAAGGTACATCAATGACATAGTAAAATGTTGAAAATGGGTGGAATTCCCCTTTAAGGTTCTGGAACCAGATATGTAGACTACATCGACTCACAAGCAGGAGCCCAATGACTAAAACCAAAGCCAGGAGATGCAGCAATGCTGCTTGTTGACATATTTATTTTACTTATGGATGCCACTACAGCTTATGCCCCGAGTTCGGACAAAACACAGTCTTTATATAGTCTGAGGAGCTTGTCAGCCCAAACAGTGTCCTGCTGGTCCTCTGACCTCTGTCTGTGATGGAACCCATGCAGAGCAATCAGACTCTGGGCCTCAGGGGGAGGAGAGGGTCAGCCAGGGGCGGATTGGCCATCTGGAGTACAGGGAGTTTTCCCGGTGGCCTGCGCCACCTAGTGGCCTGGACAAGATCCAAAATGCACTAGTGGCACTTCCAAAATGCAGTAGAATGTGCTAGATGCTCGCCTGGAACATACAGATCAAAATGACCATTAATCTTCTACATTCTCTAGTTGTGTAGACTAAGTTGGGCTAATTCACATGATGAATATTTTAACTCTTGAGGGTGTAAAAATGAAACGTAAAAATGAAACCGCGTAAAGATAAAACCAAATGGACCCTTGCGGGTCCATTTGGTTTCATTTTTACGCTCTCAAAGAGTTACATCTGGTTAACCAGCTGCCACCCCCGGGGTGGCCTGGCAAAGGCAAAATTGTCCCGGTGGGAAAATATGTGCCAATCCGCCCCTGGGGTCAGCCTCCCATACACACCGCAAGAGTTTGGACAGTAGGGAACGTTTTTTGTTTTAAAGACCGAATTCGGCTAGAATTTATTCTTTCTACACTGTTTTTGTTTGCTTCATATCCAGCCTGAAATTGTGGAACAAAACCAAAAGAAATGTTTAGTTTTGGGGTCCGTGGCCAGGAAAAAAAATACCATGAAATGGCGGTCCGTGGCTCAAAGGCTGAATAAATGGTGGTCCCTGCCTTTTATCAAACATGAAACAATATCAATATCAGCATGAAGTAAAAGCTTTTTCTAATACTGTGAATATTGTTTTTTTTTTTTTACATCTACTTTATTTCAACTTTGAAATTGCACTCTCAATCAAGTATGTGTTATACTGTAGAGTCTCTGGTGCTATCGTAATCAAACCCCTCTCACACACGAGGATACAGTATCTTTATAATTCTCCGCCATTGTTTATCTAATGTCTGAGCGCCAGCTCAGACATTAGATAAACAAGCTATGGCAGAATTCAGTGCTGAACTATTTATTCATAAGCAACCTGAAAAGACCTCGGAGAGAAGTGAGGATAAAACAGGTTATTATTGGGTTTGTGGTGCATGTGTGTGTGTGTGTGTGTGTTTGTGTGCACGCACGCACGCACGCACGCACGCACGCACGCACCTTATGGTTGCTATCGCGACAGTCGAGATTTCGCACTGAACAGCTGCAAACTTGCCAACACCGTTACTATGAAATAAATGGAGAGAACATTAAAAGAAAGGAATTTCGAGCGACAGAAATAAGCAAATTAGTTCACTAAAACTCAATGCCGCATTCATGGCCACAATATAAAAACGGGACACTTTTTTTTGCAACAAAAGGATAAAATTCTCCTTTAATGGAGCCTCACTCAAGTTAAAATTGCCATGTAAATACACCAGTGGTTTTCAACCAGTGGTCCGGGGACCACCGGTGGTCCTTGAGAGGGTTCAAGGTGGTCCCCAGCTAAGTTGGTTAACCAGATGTAACTCTTTGAGAGCGTAAACATGAAACCAAAGAGCGTAAACATGAAACCAAATGGACCCTTGCGGGTCCATTTGGTTTCATGTTTCATGTTTACAAGGGTTAAAATATTCATCATGTGAATTAGCCCAAGTCTACACAACCAGAAGATTAATGGTCATTTTGATCTGGATGTTTGTCTGTTTTGTTTCCGAAAATCCAGCCTGGTATTGTGGACAAACGCAAAAGGAATTTTGGGGTCTGTCTGTGGAGCTAAAATATCCTCAAATTGTGGTCCGTGGCTCAAATGCCGAATAAATAGTGGGCCCTGGTATCAAAAAAAGACTCCTGAAATACACCAATTGCCAAGTAAATACATGAAGTGCTCACAACAACTAGATAATGATACACCAATTACAGCTCTCACTGGATCAGTTTGCAACCAGGAGTGAGGATCAGCGTCTCTAAAATGTGAGGCCATCGGTGGTCAGTGGCGAAGCGGGTGGATGGATCGCCCACCACGAGTCCTTAGCCGTCCTGACTGAAGGAGTTCAATATCTGGAGGTCTGGTGGTTCATGAGTGAGGGGGAGAGACGGAGACGGGGCAATCAGCCGGAGAATCAGAGCAGCGGGAGCAGCACTGACTCAGCCGTATTGGATTGTCAGGGACGGGAAAAAAAGAGGGCAGAGCAGGGTCGGACTGGCTATAGGGTGTACCAGGCAGAGTTATAATAGTTAACTAAAACTAACTAAAAAACAAAACTAAAATTCAAAAAACATTTGAGTTAACTGAAACTAATAAAAACTAAAACTAAAACGATAACTAAACTAAAACTGTACTGGGTTCAGAAAACTAACTAAAACTAACTGAAATTATACCCCAAATACCCTTAGTTTTAGTTTTTATAAAGCTTCTAAATCCAAAATGTTTTGGTGACCATCATGAGGAGGAGATGCTTCTAGATCTTCTATCCACTACTGAGTTCCATAACACTGGGGGTAAAAATTGTGTTCTTGTGGGAGAGTGGAATCATCCAATCTACTAAAAAACTCAAAGGAAGGGTTGATTACGAACTGTTTCCTACTTTGGCACATTTTAATCCTATACCTGACAACCAAAGCACAGAAAAAAATTAAATAACTAAAACTATAACTAAACTAAAACTAACTAAAACTAAATATTTTCACCAAAATAAAAACTAAATAAAAACTAGCAAACTTGCTCTAAAAACTAATTAAAACAAACTGAATTAGAAAATAAAATGTAAAAACTAACTAAAACTACAGTAAACTAAAATGAAAAATCCATAACTATAATAAACCTGATAGGGTGTACTCTCCCGGTGGGCCGTGGCCATAGAAGGGCCACTAAAGTGCCCCCCTTTTTGGCAGACCTGTTTTGTGGCTGTACCAGTGAGTAACAAATCAACCCTCTTCCATCTTGGATCCTTGGATCATTCTTGTGAGCAACAAAGGGCTGTGTAGGTGTCTATTAGGCTAATATCAGTGGTTTTCAACCTTTTTCATACCAGGGTCCACTATTTATTCAGTATTTGAGCCACAGACCACCATTATGAGACATTTTAGCCTCACAGACCTCAAAACCCAAAAGTTTCTTCTGTTTTTTATCTACAATTACAGGATGGATTTCAGAAACATAAACAGGCAAACCTAGATCTCTAGTTGTGCGGATTTGGGATAATTCAGGTCCATTTAGTTTCATTTTTACGCTCTCAAAGAGTTACATCTGGTTACCAACTATCCATCTTTATTTTTTTTTTAAATGACTGGGCCAATTTTTTGTCCCAATCCGGCCCTGGGGCAGAGTCAGAAAGGCAAAGCTCTCAATCTAACCGGCCCCAATCTTCATTCCTAACCTCACCCTCACCACCGACCGGTCACGAAATGTGGGGTCGTGACCACTTAGAAACGCGGAGAAGAAGATCGCGAAGAAGACGAGTGAGTGGCTGGCAAATGGGTTTTCTCAGGAGGGTGGGCATCTCCTCCTAAGGATAAGGTGAAATGCCCAGTCATCCGTGAGATACACAGGAGTATAGCCACTGCTGCTCCTCTGTGTCCGATGACCAGACTGATCGGTGCTTGGGTCATCTAGCGAGGTCTAGCCTTCTTGGGCGTCTCTCTCTCTCTGTCTGTCTCTCTCTCTCTCTCTCCAGGTGGGAGGTTTCTCCAGCCACATCCAGCTGGGAAAAGACCACACGGACCGGACGGTATGGCAGCCTCAGAGCTGGCTGATCATGAGGCCAGGAGAAAGGGAATAAGTCTGGGATGAACTGTTCTGTCCCTCCCTCCCTGCGAGGCTGAGATCCTAATCTGGACAAGCAGGAGAAGGTGGTGTAGACATGGATGGATAGAAGTACAGCATGATCTACTATACCATGATTACTTCACTGTGTGTATGTACTGTATGATGGAGTATCTTGCAGAAATTAAAATAGTCGATCACAGACTCACGTCACATCCTGACACATCGTGAGATTGGAGATTTCGGGCTTGTGACAACGGTCACAAGTCTGGGAGTATAAATAAATCATGAAGTGAGCTGGAAAAGCCTTGCTATATGAACTGTATGTCAGCAAGCAGAAATCTGTTGCATTGGTTACTTCTAGGGCTGCATCTAATGATTATTTTCCTAATCGATTCAATGGCTGATTATTTAAAGAATAATCGATTCATCGGATTATGATGCTCACTTATCCTTAGAAATTTATTTTAGGTTATTTGAGAGAGACATTCTCTCAAAACAGACTAACAAAAAACATAATTTGTTCCAAAATACATTTGATTCGCTGCCGATTAGGCTGCTATTCAAATAACAGAAAAACTAAATTAACAGTAATTAATGCAAGCCATGGTGTCTGTAGGTATATTCTGACTGCATGCATTTGATTAAATAATAGCTACACGCGTCAGCCTAAAAGGAACAGTACTCAAGTGTATTTAGGTAATTAAAAAATATTTGAGACATTGCTATGTGTCATGTTGCTTCTGTGCTGTGATGTGCAAATATAAGCAAATTGTAAGGAGAGAGAAATGGCTTGATTTAGTTACACTGGAAAAACTATGGTTATATTGGAAAACACCATGACAAATTGCAAAAAACTAAATTAGTTGTCTACTAATAGAATTCGATTCGATTACGATTAATCGTTGCAGCCCGAGTTACTTACCAAATAAAACATGAATACATTGTACGGACCCTCTATTTACTTTGGTTCACATTTACGGGTGATTCTATAGGTTGGTTTTTGCATATTTACTATAATACACAGTATGTGTGTAAACTACATTCCTGATGAGCACACACTCGCGCATATGCCCCCCCCCCCACACACACACACACACTAGCACCACCTTGCCATGAGGACAAGAATTTGTTTACAACAGCAAAGAAGAGTTCTGGACCGTACGCAGGGCAAAGCAAGTGTCTGTCTGCAGTGGAACAGCTGCAGCAACAAAGTAGAAGCAATCAAGCTTCTACGCCGAGGCGGGGAAAAGCCAAACCGATAGATTTTGTGGCTAAAAGTTGCCTATAATACATCAAATACAGTGCCTAGCGTGCGTTCTGCTGCAGCATGCAGCAGTTAGGGCTGCAGAGCCTGCGACTGTGACATCATATTATTGTCAGAAGCGAGTGAGCGCCTCGTCTAACCACATTAACAGGCGTAATGAGGGCCCTCCCCGCTTAACACCATAACTGCACTAATTACTCTCGGAGTGCAGCGCCGTGCCGGATATGATCTGATCTCCTGCAGAAACACACAGAAGCTTAGGACTCGCATCAAATCTTTAAAAGAACTCGCAGCCTCTTCATGGGGAATACAGAGAGACTTAATGAGCTCAACAGCCTTTGAGTTGCCTGGAGACGGTGACGAGGTTATAAAGCATTAAGGAGGGGAAATCGACCCCCCCCCCCCACCCCCCCCAACACTCCCCCACGAATGGTGCAAAATAAAGAGACAGGAGGAATTCTTGAGTAACCTACTGGTATAAGCCTGCCGATGTGGAGAGAACTGCCGAGAGACACTAGCGGAGAAAAAGGAAGAATCAGGTTCAATCTAGGTAGCACCGTCCTCCCCCAAATCCCTGACCCGCTGTCTGACGTTCTGGAAGAAGCCTGTTTAACCCCTTTAGGACCAAGAGACCAGATTATAAAATGATACGTCTTCTAAACCCTGACAGTTTTTTTTTGAAAGGCCTACGTTTTTATGGCAGTGGTTCTCAAAAATATACCATGTCAAGGACCTCCAGAATTCTGTGTTTGGTCGCGGATCCCGATCAAGAAATATATATATGTTGTTCCATGCAGTGACCTGAGGAAAGCATATATTTACGATTTGTGCCACACTGTGCCATACCAGTGTTGTTTTTTTGAGAATATTTTGATTTAGTCTTAGTCTTTTCAATAAGACATATTTAGTCTTTTAGTCCCATTTAGTCTTCTGAAATTATTTTTTTTTAGTCTAGTCTTAGTCGACGAAATGTCAAAAAGGATTTAGTCTTGGTGGTTTAGTCTTACATACAAACACATTGTAGGTTTATGTTACACAGATTTATAGTTGTTAGTATGAAACATGTTTTGTTTCAGTTTACATACTTAAAAAGTAAGAAAAAAGGAAGATAAAAATGTCTTATTTCCATCAGTCTTAGGTTATGATTTAGTCTTAGTCGACTAAATATCAAAAACCTTACTCGACTAAGTCGACTTAGTCTTAGTCGACAAAAACAACACTGTGCCACACATTCTGATTTTACAAAGCTAGCTGCTCTACAAGCATGGCGAATGTCGTGGAATATGAGCGGCACTTGGTGCTGTGCTTGTCAAAAAAAAAAGAATAAAATAAACAAAAATCCCATATCAGCATAATATCAGCGTCCGATTCTTCTCAAAACACATCTTAGGACGCATCAAAATGCTGATCCCAAGTAATTTACAGTAGGTGACAGGTCCATTCTGCCGTGTGTAGGCTAATGCCTTATTTATGAGTTAGACTGCATCCTTTCAGGCTTCATCCACATGTTTTGATCTAGAGGGGATCCAGCCGTCCATCCAACGTTTATTTTTCATAACTTAAGCATACAGATACAGCATTGTGTCAATTACATTCCGACGCACTGCATACCATATGTACAATATTTATTTCCTTAATTAAATAGTGAGGGAAAACCAACTTCTCCCCACTACACTTTGTAACTTATTGTTCTAGTTGCAGACTTCACACATAGCCTCTAGGTGCATTTCTAACTCTCTCTGTGTGTCTAATTTTCCATCTCTGACTTTCTGCCTGCTGAATAACCTACAGAGCCCCTGGTGGGAGCCTCCTCTCCAATTTGGATCGATTGTTCTCATTTGCAAGCCCTCATCTCCTCCACCTCTGTATAACAGTTACTGTGGAAGCCAGTAATATAATGAGTTACTTTACAAACCCCCAGGGACGTGGATATATATTATATACAGTATATATGCATATATATCAGTGGTTTCCAACCTTTTTGATCCCAGGGACAACCATTTATTCAGCATTTGAGCCACGGACCACCATTTGAGGACATTTTAGCCCCGCAGACCCCACAAAAATAAATATTTCTTTTGCTTTTGTCCACAATATACCAGGCTGGATTTGGGGAAACAAAACAGGCAAAACATACTGACCATTAATCTTTTACATTCTCTAGTTGTGTATACTTGGGTTAATTCAGATGATGAATATTTTAACTCTTGAGAGCGTAAAAATGAAACCAAATGGGCCCGCAAGGGTCTATTTGGTTTCATTTTTACGCATTTGGTTAACCAATTTAGCTAGCTCCGTACGCAGTCAGACTGCTAAATGAACATTGACTGTCCCCCTTCATATACACACTAACAGGTCTGTGATAATAATACTGGTTTTCTGTTTTGTTTTTTTTTGTTTCTTTTCCATTCATCATGCACTTTAAAATATCACCTTGCACTTTACTCTCTGTGTGTAGATGTCGTATGTTTTTGTGTCTACGGGTATATGGGAGCTCCCTAGCAATTTCGTTGTGTGCAATTTTGTGAACTTTTGTGTGCAATGACAAATAAAGTCTATTCTATTCTATTGGAGACCTGGAACCCTCTAAAGGACCACTGGTGGTCCCCGGACGACTGGCTGAAAAATGTAGATATATAGCACATTTATATGTATATATATTTCAAGCCCATACGCCGACATTAGGTCACCTTCTTTGTCTTGTTATTCCAGGAGGGAACCAGATGCTGATAATAAGAGTCATAAAGATATCATTTCCATCCCTAAAATCTCACAAAATGAACACCATAAGTACACCCACCCACGGACAGCTCTTAGTGGAACCTTTAAAGGGATTTTTTGTGTCGTTTTTCGAAGGCTCAGATAGTAAGACTCTATCAGTTATGGCTTTGGTGGTATTTACCCCGAGAACAGTTGAGCATGTCACGATCTGCTTCCAAATTGCACGATGGTGATGTAAAACTTTGTGACAGCTCTACATCCCCCCCTCCTCCGATCTTCAACGGCTGCTGATGTGTTTTCTAAAGCTCGCTTATTTAATATGTCACGGCTGAGTGTGTGTGTCTGTGTGTGTGTGGTGTGTGTGCGTGTGCGTGTGCGTGTGTGTGTGTGTGTGTGTGTGTGTGGTATGTGTGTGTGTGTGTGTGTGTGTGTGTGTGTGTGGGGGGGGGGGGTGTATGAGTGCTGGGGCTTCCACTAGCCGCATTATTACAAAGGAAATTCTCAAGGAAATGAAAACAGTAAATCAGACACGGTGGTAAAAAAGAAGAAGAAAAAAACAATAAAAAAAATACTAATAATAAACTCCAGGGTATAAGCGTATTATAGTTTGATTCCTTTTACGAGGAGGAAAAAACAAAGGGGAGAAGACGAGAGACAGACCCCAGAGCTTGAGTGTCCCAAGGTGCATCCGAAGTGGAGTAGTGCTCGATGAAGCTGTTATTAGGTGTCTACTAGCATTACTTACATTGCTTAGAATTATTCGCAGCAATTAGCACAACGACTAGTCTGCCAGGCAGAGGCAAGGACCGAATCAGTACCGTTAGATGGTAGACTTAGACTAGTAGGCTACGCGTAGAATGATGGGTTAGCGCATCAGTGATTAGTGACAAGGGCTCCGGTTGTATCTAGCATCATTCATGGCGCTGCAGTCTTAACTAACCGCGGCGGGGGCATGTTTGTACGCCAGTATTCAGCTATCATATTGCATGTTCTAGATTAATATTGGAAACGACTGCCTTCGCCATTTCGAAAAAGGGCTTAGAGGGAGAGGGAGGACAGTGGAGACAAGGGCTCCGGTTGTTCTGACATTCCTTGGCGGAGTATCCGCGGGGGGGGAATGGTGTCTGATTTTCATTAGATTTCATTTAGTCGACGCTCGCCTTTCACAAGCGCTTACGGCAGACGGGTGTAGGTAGGGTAGGCCTCTTCTCTCTCTCCGTTTGCACTCCTTGCTTGTCCGTTTTGCGCGCGCACAGCTTGTTGCAGGGGCCTCAAAATAGATGTGCCTCGTTCGGAAATAAGTGCCAAAGACACAGTTCTTTTTTTTTTTTTTTCTTGTTTCATGCTCTATTTCACAAATAAAGTCCTGGCTGGCACTCTTACTGCTGAGGAAGTTTGAGTTCCCCCCTTTTTTCCCCCTATTTTTTTTTTTACTGTGAAATTTCAGAAAGTATAGTGTATATTCTGTATGGAATGTGACATGTAAACAGACACTGTCACACATTTAGACAGGACGGCACACGCAGGGACTAGGACTTTAACTGTAAATATGCGGTTTTAAAAAGCCAATTCAAACTGAAGTGTGTGCAGGGGGATCTAGGCATGGGGGGGGGGGGGGGGGGGGTGGCAATACCCCCCTAAATGCCCAGTCTAGCCCACCAAACATGATGGCATGCAAAAAACCCAAGATATAATAAAAGTGCTTATATTTAAAATGATTTGAAATATACTACTGCTACTAACTAACTACAATTGTGGCACCACTAAACCAACAGCATTTCATCATTGAAAAAAGAAAACTCTCTGAGTCTGTTGCAACTTCAACAACGGTGTTATTATTGACACTTTAATTGCCTAATAAAAGTCCTGTAACTGAAAATGGTTACAGGAGAAAATGGTATAGGGGCGACCTCATCGCAAGGAAGCCGCACCTATGCCATTTTCTCCTGCCCCTCCAAATTGGAAAATGTTAGATCCGCTCCTGAGTGTGTGGCAGAGTTCCACACAAACTTGAGAATAACTTTTTGACAGGGGTGGTGAATATATAGTGCTTAGTGTGTATGGACTTAAGTGTGTATGGGTGTTTATTAAACGCACTTGATAAACAGTGATAATTTCGCCAGCAACAGCAACATCTTGAGCACTACTCTACAGCGTGTTGAGTGTCAAGCAGGTGCACAAGCTTTTAGATCTGCAATTTTTTGGAGGTACAGTATTTTAAAAAGTTGGGGAAAACGTGAGTTTTTTTGACAACATACTGACATACAGCGAACAGGAACGCCAGTTGAAAAGTGATCAATCTAAACGCTAAACTGAAATGAGCACTCAGGAGTTTTTTTTGCTGAATATTAATATTATTCTCTCAGCTTGCAGAACGTGTTTTTGATACACAGCGCCCACGCGGTTACCACTGAATACACGCTGCAGTTGCAGTCTGCAGCAGCAGCTCCTTCTCCGTCGCTGCTTAAATTATCACATTCCTATAGCAGATGAAGTCAGATGGCATGATGGCACCGTCTCGCTCTGGAACGTCAGTAGGTCTATGCTAGATTAAGTTTGACAACCAAACCTCATGTTCTGTTTTATTAGCACTGCAATCTCTGCTGCCTCTTCCACTTCGACTGTACCGCACATGCTCTCTACAGTTGCTCATCAATGATTCAGTGTGTGAGATAAAGTCCGCAAGCACACATGCCCCCCCCCCCCCCCCCCCCCCCCCCCCCCCCCCACACACACACACACAGTCTTGTAGTCAGGACCGCCTAAATCTAGACCAAGACAAGACCAAGACTAGGGGGGAACGACAGGGGCGTTTTTGCCATTAGGCAGACTATGCAGTTGCATGTGGGGGGGGCGCGGCATGAGGGAGGGGTTGAGGGGTTGGGGGCGACCACCAGACATGCTTTAAAAGGATCCCAGGCTAATAAGACTAACATGGATGAATACATTATACATATCCTCTATAACTAGAATTGAACATTTAACACATGTGTTCATTAGTTTAAAAAATTGTTCAGAATTTTATCCCCTGGGGGCGCCATTTACGGGTCCATTTGGTAGGGGGGGCTCCAGGGAAAACCTTGCTTAAGGCTACAAATTGCTTAGAAAACGCAGTGGGAATCGAGAAAAAGAGACCGAGACCACATCACAGAGTTGGTCAAGATGGGATCAAGACGAGACTAGCACCACCTAGAGGGGCCAAGAGCAAGACCAAAGAGGGTATGAAGACCGAGGCTGAGGCAAAGGTCCTAGAGAGGTTTTTGATTGTTCTGTACAATATAACATAATACAGTGACTTGAGTTGTTATTTGCCCCAAGACCGAGACCAGTCACCAGACCAAGACAAAGACAAGACTACGAGACAAATGAAGAGTGGTGAGAGAGAAGATAGTCTTGGGCAATATACCGGGATTACAAATTTATTGCGCTATTTCAATAGCGAGTAATATTGTTGGGTCTATGAAAAACATCGGACACCAAATATTGTCAAATACCGACATTATACGGTATTCTATTAAAATATGAGCAATGAGACTTTTAATTGTGGCTATACAAGCAATTTTCATGTTACATACATGCCTAAAATATCCCTTATTTGGGCTAGGGTTTTGGAAACAATGCATTTCCAACTCCATTTTTTCCCTATTTAGGCTGCTTGAACAGCAGAGCGCTCAGTTCCTGACCCTCCAATGTCACAATTCTGAGAACTAGGTAACTGGTGGAACGTGTCCGACTCTGATTGCACTCCATTGCCGTCTAGTTGTCAATACGGTAATGTTGAAATATCAAGCTAATAACACGTTATCAATACCGATATTAAAAAATCAATACCGCCCAAGACTAAGACAAGACCAAGACAATGAGGGTGACACAAAAACAAAACCGAGAACGAAAATGTTTCATGAGACTGGTCTCGAGACAAGACAAGGTCCCAAGAATACAACACTACCCCACACCCCCCACTACACACACACGCACTTGCATGTGCTGAATGCACTTGCAGTGGCTGAAACAAGGACACTAGGATCTGCGGATACACGTTGAGAATTACGTCGGGTCACTACACGACAATGAGGTCCAAATTCTCCGCTGGCAATCTTTGCATAAATATTAGATGGTTGCCACGAGGACATTCAGTGAACGTTATGACACAGTGGCTTTCAACCAGTGGTCTGGCGACCACCAGTGGACCCTATAAGGGTTTCAAGTGGTCCCAGCTAAATTACAGTTGGTCCAATCAAATGGACCTCTTATAGATCTGTAACTGTTGAGAGCGTAAAATTATACCAAATGGACCCGTAAGGGAAATGGAGAGTTTAAATTATATTTAAATATTGAATTACTTAATTTCAAGAATGTACATATTTACGTAGAAATTGTAGGAGAATTGTTATTTTGACCAACATTTTGCAGTTATCTCCAAAAAATTGTGGACCTAAAACTTGAAAATCCTTTCTTTTGGGTCAGAGAGACTGAACTCAACATCAAATGGTGGTCCGTGGCTAATGTGCAGAAAAAAATAGTGGGTCCCTGGTATGAAAAAGGTTGAAACCACTGATATAACATGTTCTGAGAGCAATGTCGGGTTTAAGATTGGATGACATCCGAAGTGAAATAAGTGGCTGACAAAGGACATCTCACTTATCTAAGATGCGATAAGTTTAGAACACCTTTTATGTGATCTGGGAAATTGCTAACACACTGCCTGTAGAATTGGAAACATTCATTTAATTCCAATATGAAGGAAACGCAATTGTAATAATAATATATACTATATTCTGCCAATGTATTAAATTTAGTTCTATGTTTTTGTTATCAGATTTGAATTTTTGATTTCACATGCTCCAGATCAGGTTAACTCATCCCCAAGAATAAAGAGATCTATGTATGTTTCCTGTGCCTCTTATTGCATTTTAATACAGACGATATGTTAACTGTCAAACAGAGGCTGGGAGTGTGATTGTGTAATTATTGTGCTATCAGGAGAATAAGATGAAATCCAGTGGGGAGATGAACAAATCTGACTCGGCCATTAACATCTCAACAAATCCAGCGTCATGAGAATATGGTCAAATTACCTACTGCAGAAGTTTTCAACTTTTTTCATACCAGGGCCTTTATTTCTGCATTTTAGCCAGGACCACCACCAAGTTTTGGACCACAATTGAGGAGATAACTGGCAAAATGTTGGTCAAAATAACAATTCTCCTACATTTTCTAAATGCATACATTCTTGAAAATTAAGTAATTCAGATGCTTAAATTTAATTTAACTCTTTACGCTCTCACAAAAGTTACAGATCCATAAGGGGTCCATTTGGTTACAAACTGTCCATCATTTGGTTGAAAACCACTGACCTACTGGAGCTTGGTACTGTATCTGAGAATGAGGTGATTTCTATTGGATGGTTGGATCCATTTTAATGTCTGCTCTCATGGAGGCTACAGTATAAACGACGTGCAACAGGCAATCAAACTAATTCCAAAAACAATATCGACAATCAATACCTAATATATTGGTACCAATATATCGTACGATTGGCCAATATGTCAGCCGATATATGCCTGGAACAGGAAAAGAAGCAAAGAAAAGCAAGGTGTGGGACTATTCACAAAATTAAAATGGAGTCACTTGTACAATCGTTTATAGAGACTTCAATGTCGCATTCTATTGTTAGCTTGAAAAAGAAAATTCATTGAAATTCAATTTGAACAACAGTTTGTTCCATTTTTTTTATATTATTTAATTGATTACTAAACAACGGTCCAAAACATTGATAACATCAGTGTAGGTTTTTGGTCCCCAAATATGGCATCAGTGGGGCTCTAATATAGAGTTCTTTGTCCAGATGCCGAATGAGGTTTGTGTACTGGTTCTGGACAGCAGTAATGCAAAGCACCTTTCCACCCATCTGTCTGTGTCCCTTTCATGCCTATATAGAGATTTCTGTTCGTGTCTCTCTCTGTCTCCCTTTATTCCTATCAGTCATACCAAATATATGTGTTGTGATGTCAGGAACAAGCCGGCTCCATATATCCATATGGCCATGGACAGTTTTCCTGTCTAGACCGAGGCAGAGGCCTTTAAATGTGGCGGTTTGGGACAACCGTGTGTCCGACCGATTCAACATTGGGCACACAGCATCCCTGCAGGGCGTGTGTGTCAGATTCTACAGATAGATACATACATTGATTATGATTCTTTGATTAAGGAAAACATATAATTTAAAGAGTAATCACTATAAGATAAAGGTGTGAGGACAAAAAGGAAGCCATTCGGCAGATGCTATCAGTGCAAAAAAAAAATGCTTGTCTCAAACGTCTATAGAGCTGGCGTATGGATAATAAAAACAGGTTGCATTTGCTATCAAAATATACTCTCTCTCAACTCAAACATGAAACCACTGACCAATGCTTCTGATGAGTCAATGATAAGGCGGATGCTCCCCTCTCCGTTGTTTCCACATGTCACTTCTGATTCCCTGATTCTGCCCTACAGATAAACATCTGCTGTATTTCCAGAATCACCAGAATTGCATTAGGTCTCTCTCTCTCTCTCTTCTCCTCTCTCTCCCCCTCCCTCTCCTCTCTCTCTCTCTCTCTCTCTCTCTCCCCCTCTCCCCTCTCCTCTCTCTCTCTCCAGCAATGTGACTTTGACTGTGTGGAGGTCCAAACAACACTCTTATGTGTCACCTTTTGAAGCCATAATAACAGCACCATGTCTGGGCTGACCTGGGAATACATTAACATGACTGATTACCGCTTTGTCACGCCCTTCACGGTTGAAGTGCTCAACGCTCGCATTATTTTTGCAGGAAATGCAGGGAGGCAAAAGGCAACGGCGTATACGTAGAGAGCAGGGGATTCAAATTGTGATCGAAAAAAAAGCACACAGAAAGAGAGAGTGTATGAAGAGGCGTGTGTGTACACAATGTTTCAAAACAGAATTGAATAGGGGGACGGTGGCACAGTGGTGAAAGGGCCTCTGTGTGGAGTTTGCATGTTCTCCCGTGTCCCCTAGGGTAGATGCCCTCACAAAAAAACATGCAGTAATCCTGGACTCTAAACTGCCTCTTCCTGGCCAGCCGGGGGCGCCTGATGGAGGGGACAGGAACTGGTTGGAATAAACGTGTTCCTTCCACACGCTACGTCCAACCAGGGAAACTCCCCCTGTCAGGTGAAAAGAAGCAGCTTGGACTCCTCATGCATTGGAGGAAGCATGAGGCCAGTCCGCTGCTCCTCAGGTTGGTGGAGGGTGGTGTAGAGCCCAGGATCACATTAGGAATTCGCACTGGGTGAAAAATGAATGGTTTGCAAAATCGTGTGATAAAAAAAGACAAAAAATGATGTTTGCTATATATACACATAATTGATTTTGGCTAAAAGTTGGCTGTAATGCCTTTTGGGGGTCAGCTATAGGTGGAGAGTTAACAGTGCGTTCGCGGCCCAAAAGGTTTGTAAAGTAAAGCGCTGACATAGAGCAGAGAAAAGTTTATGATGATGTGTCAGGCTACAGCGCAGACCATTAGTAATTTGTACAGTGGCTCACGGAGCGCAGCTCATTGATCTGGGAATCGAGGTAAGGTTTAATCACCTGCTGGCAGCACGTCGAAGTGTCCTTGAGCAAGACACTGCACCTCTATAATACCCATGAGCAGGTGATTCACTACAGGCTGTGTGTGTGTGTGTGTGTGTGTGTGTGGTGTGTGTGTGTGTGTGTGTGTGTGTGTGTGTGTGTGTGTGTGTGTGTGTTGTGTGTGTGTGTGTGTGTGAGTGTGGTGTGTGTGTGTGTGTGTGTGCGGTGTGTGTGCGTGTGTGTGTGTTGGTGTGTGTGGATGAATGTGACGCGCATTGGAAAGTGCTTTGAAAAAAGGCACTATAAATGCGACCATTTGCCACCTGTTACAGCAGAGTGTATTTCTCAAGCCACCGTGACAGTATTTGGTCGTCATCCTGATGGATCTTTTTAAACCGAGCTTGTATTCGTGTTGTTACTTTTACTTATTCGCCGAGGTCACGATAAGATGATGACCATATTACATTTTTAGATTTAGGATTCGTTTTTTTATTTTCTTCTTTATTTTTTCCTCCCACGAATCCGTTACCCATTTGACATGGTGAATGCCGACAAAAATTCTACAAAGAAACAATAATGATGGGTCCTTTCCATTACAGAGGAAAGAATTATACAGAGCCATGCAGTAGTTCCATATAGACTTACACAGCCTGTATCAGACTAATAATAGTTTGGGCTGTGAAAAAAAAATCTTTCGATAATATGATGGATGGCGTTAGGGCCAGCAGGCAGGGGCGTTTTTGCCATTAGGCAGACTAGGCGGTTGCCTGGAGGCACATGAGGGGAGGGGGGAGGCACGGGTCGACCACCAGACATGCTTTAATAGGATCCCAGGCTAATAAGCCTCATATGGATAAATACATCATACTGGTCCGCTATAACTTAGAATTGAACATTTAAAGCAAATATAATATGTTCTTTAGTTTAAAAATAGTTTCATCCCTGGGTGGCGTCATTTTCTGTGCCTGTCATAGGTATGACGTCTCAGGAGATTTTCCTGGAGCCCCCTTACCAAATGGACTCTTACGGGTCCATTTGGTAAAGGGGGGCTCCAGGGAAAATCTTGACTGGGGCCAAATTGCTTTACAAACGCCACTGCCGGCAGGATACATCATGTGATGTAGGGGACTGTAATATTCTTTGTTTGTTGGGAATATGGCTGACACTCTGGTACTCCAGAGGTACCAGGAGTGTCCCTTCATAACTCAAGCCAAGCATTTCTATGTTTCCCGCACGGATAGGACAATGAAGGCAAAAGTTCAAGGCCGCCAAGGGTGGTGAGTCTGGTTTTTATGACAAACAATAACTGGTGTATTCTACACAGGCCCATTAGTTAAACCCACATTAAGCGCCTTTTGGTGTTCTAAGCATTATTAGCATAATTAGCATTACTTGGCATTATTAACATTACTTAGCATTATTAACGACACTTAGCATTAGCATTACTTAGCATTATTGGCCTTACTAACTTGCTAATACTTAGTATTAGCAATACTTTGCAGCATTACTTTGCATTGCTGTTCTAATCGTTATTAGCATAATTAGCATTACTTAGCATAACTAGCATCGATTAGCATTATTAACATTATTAACAATACTTAGCAGTAGCATTACTTCGCATTATTAGCATTACTTAGACTTACATGGCATCATAAACATTGCTTTAGTTATTGAAAAATATCAGACTCTGATATTTTTGAAAAATTTTCAAAAATATCAGAGTCTGATATTTTTCAAATGTGAAGTGAAAAATTTGTGCCACATTTTCACCATTTAATGGAGAAAATGTGGCACAATTTTTGAAACATTTTTTCACTTCAGAATAAATAATAATGTGTGAGTCAGATATGGATTTTGGGTAGTTTTGAAGGACTCGCATGCATCATCCTGCCATGAGCTTTTTGGGCTGTGTGTAAATCGTGTGCCGTGCTGCTGCAGTCAAGTCATTCAGGCAAACTCCTGCCTTGCCAAAGTCACATCACCAGAGGTCCTAGGAACAGCTTACCCTCAGGTTTACAGCTGATTCCACCCATATCACCTGCTAGGATTTCTTATCAAGGCTATCATAATGCAGCCAGTAGGGTTAATGGAGCAGAGACTTGTTGTTGTTGTTGTTGTTGTTGTCAGCCATTGTTCCACGTTGCGTTGGCCGGACCGGATGCCAACTGCCAAAATCCAAAACGCACTAGTGGCACTTCCAAAATGCACTAGAATGCGCTAGACCAATGGTTTTCAACCATTTTCATAGCAGGGCCCCACTATTTATTTTGCATTTTAGCCATGGACCATCATTTGATGTTGAGTTTAGTCTCTCGGACTAATATAAGATAACTGACAAGACGTGGTTCAAAATAACAATTTTTACATTTTCTAAGATGTTTGAAAATTAGGTAATTCAGATGTTTGAATATAATTTAACTCTTGAGAGCGTACAATGAAACCAAATGGACCCTTGCGGTCCATTTGGTTTCATTTTACAATCTCAAGAGTTACAGATCTATAAGGGTCCATTTGGTCGTTTCTAGGAAGGAAAGAGGACTCTACCATAGGAGGAAAAATGGTGAAAATGAGGGTTTTATCTCTGGCGCTGTCAAACAATTAATTTTCACTCAACTCACCAGCAAAAAAGCACTAGATGTTCTACAGAGTTTTTTCCACTAATTTTGACACTAGGGGGGTTGGGGGAAAAAAAAAAAAAAAAAAAAAAAAAAAAAAAATAAATATATAACGACCAATGTGGCACGTTGTCAACACTGGCGTTGTCTGACCCAACCCAAAATCTAAATCTAAAAATTCTAACTTGTTGTGGTATATTCTAGCACAGTTTCACAACTGTTTTCTGCTTCGGCTGCAGTCATTTCACAAACTGTGTTTCCTAATGGCAGCCATTAGGCTCCAGTAGAGCCTAATTGCTCCATTGAATACGGTCTTGATGAGAGTAACCATACTGGTGATTATGGGCTGATAGCATACAGACCCTAAAACAATTACCAAACTGACAGCTTCAAAATGGAAAAAACATCATGCACACAACAGAGCATACTTTTATTAATGCTAATTTTATTTTTTTCTGTCAGATATCTTCCAACAACTCCTGTATTTCGTGTACTTCTGCACTGTTGGCTACCTATGCTATCTACAGTCTATGGTTAATTTATTCACCCAATATATTCTATTTTTTTTTCTTGAATATTTATTTTCTGGTTTTCTACAGTACAATTATGCCGTGATTTGTGATCAGTGCTGCAACTTGGTGCATTTGTCGATATTTTACCCTTTTTCCCCCAGAACCCCTTAGCTTAAAAAAAGTGAAGAAAAACTCTGGCGGAAAATCTAGTGCTTTTTTGCAGGTGGGTTGGGGGAAAATTGTTTGACAGGCGCCAGAGATAAAACCCTAGTTTTTCACCATTTTTCCTCCTTCTGTCTTTCTGGAAAGAACTCTCAACTCTCAAGAGTTAAATTACTGTATATATTTAAACTGAATTGCCTAATTTTCAAGATTCTACACATTTAGAAAATGTAGAAGAATTGCTATTTGACCAACAGTTTCCCAGTTTTTTTCACACACACACACACACACACACACACACACACACACACACACACACACACACACACACACACACACACACACACACACACACACACACACACACTTTATTATTATTTTTGACTAAATAAAGAACTCAATCAATCAAAATACTTTGTAAAAAAAAAGTCAATAAGTTGAAAGCGCATCGCGGTACGTTATCTCAGCGCTATCACGGTGTGAAAATATAGAAACAACTTACGCGAGGAGAAGAGCAATAACCCTGAATTTAGAGAAGAAATGCTGTGACATTTTAATTGTCTACTCTGAGTGACACGGAACGAATGAATAAAGATGCAATTTTTTACTTTGGAGGGAGCGAGACGACGTGAGGAACGAGGCACCGAAGATGGATTGTAGCAATTGGAGCTGAATACGGAATAATCACTCACAGAGAGAGAGCCACTATATACAATCAGACGAGAATGTGATAATTGATGATGGATAATGGACTGTATATCCATAGTTAACAGACAGAGCACAATGGAGAGTGCGAAAGAGAAAGAGCTAGAAAACACTCACAGAGTGGATCAGAGAAAAGAGGCTTTACAGAGGCAGAACAGGAGCAAGAAATGCCACTGCTGAATGGAGTCAGGTTATGGGATAACCATTGCGAAAGCCTCGTCTCTCTTTGTCTCGGCCGTTCTCTCCCAGGGTCTGTAAAAGCTGAGAGCACAATATTGGAGAAAACGCAATATTAAATCCTGCAATATCTTTTGTTTGCATGACACACACAGGCTGAATGTGGCCTCTAGTTTAAAAGAACCAGGAAAATAAATGTATGAAAAGGTGTCTCAAAACTATAGAGCTTTATTATTTTATGCAGCTATTTGGCTCTTTTTTCTCCTAGCTGTATATTGACATTAATGCAGTGCTGTTTGCTGAAGACATTGATCTCTGGCCGTGCAGCACTGAAAGACAAGACAGTAGACATGTCTTCCCTTGCAGAGGTAAAATAATAACACATAATAAATAATGCTTTCTAGAAACGTGTTGTACAAAAAGCCAGTTATCGGTGTGTGAGGTTGGCGAGCGTGCATGTTGACAACCGCACAAATAAATAAAAACGAGAGAGCGAGAGATTCAGACTACAATGTAATTGCCAAAACAATGTCAGGCGTGACTAAAAATGCCTGTTCTACTGTCTGTGGCGTTTTGCTGGATGCGCTGTGAACACCTCGTTTTCCTCGTACCTAATACAAATCCCTCCTGTCAAACCTCTCAGACAGAATCATACCATCAGCATCTAACTCTAGCAACCGAACCAAAACAGAACGATTCAATCAATTAATGTACCCTACAGGGACACGTTTTACTCTCATTTATGATGGCGTTACAATTCACAAGCCCCCCCACCATCCAAGCCCCTCAATATGTCAAGTTTAATCAGCAGTTTATGCCATGGAAAAGAAGGCATGCTGGCGCTTGCCTCAGACAAATCGCCGCCGTTTGCATCCTTAACTTTCGATTCTCTCCAGGTTTGACACTTCTTCAGGCTTCCATTTTCCACTGCCATAAACAAGACGATCATATGGCTTTTTGTTTGGTGCTGCTGCCGTTGTGGAAAAAAGACTGACAATCTGCCGGCTCGTCATTTTTCACATTAATAGACAGTTCCTGACAGCACCTGCTTGCAGTGACAGCCACATTGCATCAAGATCACACGTGCAATCAGGATTTTTTTGTCTAGCGAAGTGTCTCTTACAAGGCTAATTTGCAGAGGTAGAGCTTATAGGGCAGAGTTGCATTTGTTGCTAAACCCCCCTGGGAGATGGATTGCTGGGACGGAGCACAATATCTAAATGCCATCAGCTCCTAGTGCTTACCAGTAGTGGTAGTAGGAGCGTACCAGCATTTACTCAAGTACTGTTTTTTTTTGTTCTACTTTTACTCCACTATATGTGTGTGTATATATATTACACACACAGTATATATTTGCAAACTTAGACCTATGTTGTATTCCAGTGGTTTTCAACCTTTTCGATCCTAGGCCCATTATTTATTCAGCATTTGAGTCATAGACCACCATTTGAGGACATTTCAGCCCCACAGACCCAAAAACTAAAGATTTATTTTTGCTTTTGTCCACAATACCAGGCTGGATTTGTAAAACAAAACAGTCAAACATAGAGATCAAAATGACCATTAATCTTCTACATTCTATAATTGTTAGACTTGGGCCAATTCACAGGATGAATATTGTAACACTTGGGTCCATTTGGTTCCATTTTTACACTCTCAAAGAGTTACATATCTGGTCAACCAAAGATATCAAAACATCTGATAGCTTGAAAGGCAGCATTCTTATCTGAACAGCCACAGTCTTATGCATCCTATAGGAAGGCATCCATACGTAGGCTTTTACAGGTCCTTGCACAGGGGCGGATTGGCCATCTGGAGTACAGGGAGTTTTCTCGGTGGCCTGCGCCACCTAGTGGCTGGACAAGATCCCAAAATGCACTAGTGGCACTTCCAAAATGCACTAGAATGCGCTAGATGCTCGCCTGGAACATACAGATCAAAATGACCATTAATCTTCTACATTCTCTAGTTGTGTAGACTAAGTTGGGCTAATTCACATGATGAATATTTTAACTCTTGAGGGTGTAAAAATGAAACCAAATGGACCCACACCAGAGTTACAGACCCTTTTAGATCTGTAACTCCCCCCCCCCCCCCCCCCCCCAGGGTGGCCTGGCAAAGGCAAAATTGTCCCGGTGGGAAAATATGTGCCAATCCGCCCCTGTCCTTGCATGCAATCGTATGAGTGCAAGTGAGTGGGTGGGTGGGTGGGTACAATCCTCGTCTCATCCTCGAACCAAAGCGGCCGGGGGGGTCCCTGGGGGGGCCTCAAGACCTCAAGAGCCCTGGCTAGCTGCTCTGCTAATCACCTCCTTGAGTGCCATTCGGGGGCCATGCCGTGGTCTGGTTCCGTTGCCCCCACCCACCCTGCCGTTATAGATCATCCGAGGGGGTGGCGTCCGTGGAGAATAGAGACACAACTTGTTCCAGCTCTGAGGGGCCTGCTAGTTGGCACATCCACCTCCACTTCTGCCTCCCCAGAGTCTGAGGGAAAAGGGCATGTTCTCCTCTCTCCCCAACGCCAGCCTGTGACAGTGTTGCCAACTTGGCCCATTTGTCACTATATTTAGCTTTTTTTTTTCCAGAACCCCCTAGCGCCAAAATTAGTGGAAAACTCCTGGTGCTTTTTTTGCTGGTGAGTTGGGGTGAAATTGGTTTACAGGCGCCAGAGATAAACCCTTGTTTTTCACCATTTTTCCTCCTATGATAGAGTCCTCCTTCTTTCCTAGAAAGGACCATTGGTAACCAAATGGACCCTTTTAGATCTGTAACTCTTGAGAGCGTAAAATGAAACCAAACGGACCCATTTTACGCTCTCAAGGGTTAAATCCTATTTAACCATCTGAATTACCTAATTTTCAAGAATCTACATGTAGAAGAATTGCTATTTTGGACATTTTGTTAGATATGTCTCCTAAATTTGGCTGAGAGACTAATCTCAACATCAAATGGTGGTCCTCCGTGGCTAAAATGCAGAATAAACAGTGGGCCCTGGTATGAAAATGGTTGAAAACCCACTCTAGTGCATTTTGGATTTTGGCAGTTGGCAACACTGGCCTGTGAGCATAGAGCCATACTGGGACCAGCCCCAGATCAGCAGGTGCAGACCCCTCCTCTCTGGGAAGGAAGGAGAGGTCATTTCCCCTTCCCTCACACTCTTAAGTACAGTAATTACATTGACAATATCACTTTAACAGTTGGCCACTTTGAGCACACATGTGAAACATTCACTATCGCGTTTCACGCTTCATTTGTGTGGGTTACTGCCGGTTAACCAATACTGCACCAATGACGGAAAAATACGTCAGAAAGCAATGAGGTATACATGTGGCCAATGCTGGACGGCACGCGTGATGTTTGTCTGTGTGTATGTAACACGGAAAAATTGAGAATGAAAAAAGTAAGTGACGGCAGAAAAGTGAGGAGACCAATTTTGATTGGCAGGGATCATCACACTTGTGTAAAGTGAGTGTCTCTCACTTCACACAAGTGTCATTTTTTATCGTTAATTACAAATAATGACCAGTAAATTGGCGCACAGGAAGCGCTTCCCATATGCATACATTTGGACATGCTCGAATATGTAGTATTTGGACACATGCACAGATATTTTTTTCTGGTTTATATCGTAATCTCGTTCACTGTGCATTAATAACATTCATAAGAAAAAATATATACTCTATATTGATTTTAAGTCATCTGTGTGAATACACTGCAAATAGATGATGATGGTTAAAGGGGAATTCCACCGATTTTCAACATTTTTTCTGAGAGCGTACAAATGCAACCAAATGAACCCTAACGGGTTCATTTGGTTCCATTTGTACGCTCTCAGAAAAAAGAAGCATCTAAAGAAATCCATTAACATGGTAAAAATACATATTGATGTTTCACCATGTTAGTGGCTTTCTTCAGACCTCCATTTCTAGGAAACACTGGGGAATTGGGGAACGTTTTTATTTTGTCCACCCAGCACCTCTAAGGTATATTAATGACATGACATTAGAATGTTGAAAATGGGTTGAATTCCCCTTTAAGCAAATGTTACCTCCATGGTGACATTTGGATTCTGAAGCCAGAAATGATTTGCAACAACATGTACTGATCATCTGTGCTCCTGTCTGTGCCTTTTGACTGACACATCATCTACTTAGACCTAGCCTTTCCCATAAGCATAGGCAGCATCTCTGTTCCAGACATAAATTATAAGTCATTTACTAATTGTATTGCTGTGAAAAGCAGGGACAGCGATCTCAAACACAAAAAGGAGCCACTATCGGGTTAGACAGTTGATGAAAATGACATACTGGCAGTCACATATTCAGGAAGGGGAGGAATTGATATCTGCGCTAAATGCCTTGTTGTGAAACTACTGTTGGCACAAAGTGTGACAATTTTCACTTTTTATGTGCTTCTCTCCTTACCTCCACTAGCAATGGGTCCATATACTCCATATACTAGAGATGTCTATCTATCAGTCAAACCAGCACTACTGTAGAAGCTCATTCATACTACACAGTGAAGACAAATCAAGCTCAGCTTCTTCTATGCAACGGTGGAATCCGTTCTCCTATATGGCAGCGAATGCTGGACCCTGAAGCCAACACTGCAGAAGTTGCTAGACGGGTGCTACACCAGAATGCTGCGTGTAGTACATCAGCAAGAGCGAACATGTTAACAACAATACACTGTATGAGGGAATTCCAATGGTGAGCCAGAAAGTAGCAGCCAGGAGAATGAGACTGGCAGGACACTGTCAAAGGCATCAAGAACTGCCGGCCAGCAAACTAGTGCTGTGGGAACCAACGCATGGGCACCGATCACGAGGACGTCCCACATTAACATACGTGGATGTACTCAAGAAGGATGCAGGAGCACAGAGCACCAGAGAGCTGGCTGGATGTATGGAGAACCGGGACGACTGGAAGCGACGATGGAGGGCTTGTCTGAGGACGACCTAGAGAGAGAGAAGTGACTCGCGGTGAAAAGGGTTTCACTGTGGTTTTTTTAAGGGTTTTTTAAGGGTTATACAACTACAACATTACGTCATTACGTGATAGCTGATCATATATCATCTATTGGTGGTTCTATCGTATCGGTGAAATTTTCGCCGACAGAATTTTAAAAAGCAGCGAAAACAACCATATGGACTCAGTCAGTGTTGACTCCATAGTAACCGTAACAAGCACCTGCTGGTAGCCTCGTAAATGTACTACTGTCAATGTGAATGTATCACTGCATAATCGGCACCAAATCCTTGCACAATTCACAAAAAAAAAGTCTATTAGCATGTATTTTCATTCCAGCTAAAAAAATACAGTATATATTGGTCGCAAATCTGTTATCTGTGGTTGTATTCCTATATCGTATCGGTTATCATATTGGTCCCAAAATTTCATATCGGTTGGGCTCTAAAAACAATGTCTGCTTACACAAACTCTCAAAGCTGGACATAGGAGGGATGAAGCTCATAAGGAAGTGTCAAATTTTCTATAGTTCTGCCTCGACTGTATCATGCTCTTGTCGCTACGACTCAGCCATAACCATAACATGGGAGTGTCTCGTCTAACCTGTCCTCAATGGGTCGTCATTGCGAACGCAGTGAGAGTGAGATTACTATGTAAGCCAGGTAGAAATGTTTGTGAGTCTGTGCGTGCATCATAATATAGAAAAAAATAATATAGACAATGAATGCCATGATGAACCTGTAGCATAACACGCTATAAATCTGGGGCATGTCACATAATTAATGTTCCAACATGTTAAAGATAAAAAAAAATGATTACATCAGACGGGGCGCCACCAAAATTAATTTTGACCTGCCATGTCCACTTAAAACAGTGATGAAAGTGAAGGTTAATAATAATAATGTAGGCTACGTTGTGAAACAGAACACTATAATTGGCAGGCTAAGTGGGGAGGGCCCTGCAGGCGTGGTCACATCCTCTACGTCCTCTACACTCAGCTCAGCTAGGAAACGGTTGGCATGCAATGTCAAACAGGTACATTTTAGAACAGGGGCGGATGTAGGCATGTAGGCATGGGTATGGGGGGGCAGACTGCCCCACCAAACACGATGGCATGCAAAACAACCCAAATTTGGGGGCACGGTGGCACAGTGGTTAGTGCTGTCGCCTCACAGCTAGAAGGTCCTGGGTTCGATTCCCGCTAGGGGCGCTGCTGTGGGTGCTGGCGGCGTGTCTGCTCCTCCACGTCATCAGTGCCCATACCCGAGGCGGGGTTGGCAAAAGGGCCTTTCTGTGTGGAGTTTGCATGTTCTCCCGTGTCCCCTAGGGTAGATACCCACACAAAAACATGCTGTAATCCTGGACTCTAAACTACCTCCCCCTGGCCAGCCGGGGCGCCTGATGGAGGGGACTGGAACTGGTTGGAATAACGTGTTCCTTCCACGCGCTACGTCCAACCAGGGAAACTCCCCCCTGTCAGGTGAAAAGAAGGCAGCTTGGACTCCATGCATTGAAGGAAGCATGAGGCCAGTCCGCTGCCTTCCCAGGTTGGTGGAGGGTGTGTAGAGCCCAGGATCACATTAGGAATTGGCACTGGGTGAAAAAATGGGTTACAAAATCGTGGGATAAAAAATATTTAAAAAAAAAAAAAAAAAACCCAAATTTTCCAAGATATTTCAAATTAAAGTGCTTATATTTAAAATGACTTGAAATATTGCTACTGTACTGCTACTGACTAATCATCATTGAAAACAGAAAACTCTGAGTCAGACCTTTAGCTTTATGCATGCTGCGTGTCTGTTGCAACTTCAACAACAACTGATGTTGTTATTGATGCTTTACTTGACTAATAATAGAAGTCCTGTAACCAAAAATATGGGTGCGGTTTCCGCCCCCATACCATTCTCTCCTGCCCCCTCCAATTGGGAAATGTTACATCCGCCCCCTGTTTTAGAAGCACAGAATCTCCTCTGGAAACATGAAGATTAGTGTTGGCACTAACAGCAGTCCACCACTCCAACACACAAGATGCAGTCTTCAAAATGGACCCTTACGGGTCCGTTTGGTAAGGGGGGGCTCCAGGGAAAATCTTGCCTGGGGCTCCAAATTGCTTAGAAACGCCACTGATGACGTTGTTTGAACAGTGTTTTCCACAGCGTTCCTAAACATGACCCACACATCGCCAAAACAGTCTAATGTGCAGTACAGAGTCCGACTGTTCCGACCAGATCCATATACTCTCCTTTCTGCGGAACAGGCATTCTTTTCAGCAGGACCTTGAAAGAGAAAAGCTCAGTGTATTGAACAATAACAGGCACCCGAAGGCTCCATTCAATTCAAGACAATACACACAATAGACAGGATGTTCTGTTCAGGGACACCAACAATCTCCCTTCAGCCCAGATGAAGACCTGGTATTCTTGGTTTAATAAAGATCCTCCTCTTCTAAATACTGTGTGTGTCCCCGGACCTTCAACGTCTTATTTTCCCTTCCATTCCATGCAACTTTCTTTACATCTTGTATCTATAGCTACTCCAGGTCTCTGCTGAGCACCTAGTTGTTTTTTTTTGGCTCAATGTGAAGATCAAGGTAAAAAAAGAAAGTTTAGTATATGTTGTCCTTTCTGGTCGCCCAAGGTCCCGCATTGAGCTATAATTCCGTCTGGAAGAATTGTGTTGATGGCACATGGCAGGTAACACATCATGTACAGTACAGTACAGTACAGTACAGTACAGTACAGTACTATACAATAACTGGTCGTTGTTTGCACACAGTTTTTCCACAGCTTTACACAATAAGACGCATGTTGTATAAGCCAGCAAGCCTACAGTATATCTCTCTTTACATGTGTCACAAGCTGGCAGATGATGAATCATCTGTGTGCATGTGTGCGTGTGTGTGTGTGTGTGTGTGTGTGTGTGTGTGTGTGTGTGTGTGTGTGTGTGTGCATGTGTGCGTGCGTGCGTGTGAGCGCATGCGTGTATGTGTTCACAGGTAGGATATTAATGATGATAAGAGAATTGTACTCCCATGGCCAGAACACTATTGACAGAATGGACCGCTGCTTTATGAATAGTGTGCCCAGAAAATAGACAGATCGAAGATAGAAGGATCACATCAGTTATCGGCTTCTGACAAAATGTCCATTTTCACTTTATCTTGCAGAGTCACCATTCCGACCTACCATTTGTCATACTGTAAATAAAAATAATAACATGGTGGAGAAGGGCACATTGATACAAAGTGTTCCAATGTGCCCTGCCTATGCTGGAGATCTCTCTCTCTCTCTCTCTCTCTCTCTCTCACTCTACTCTCTACTGTTTTATAGCTCCTACAGGAGTGATTCAAATTATATATTTTTGTCGCATGTGACTTTGCAGTATTAGAAAAAAGTTGAAGATAGTATGGTGGTATAAAATACGCCCGCGGTCTTCATTATGCAGCAGGACAGAGCATATCTCCTAAATTATTATTAAGTATTTGTTTGATGTGCCCTCTGGTCCAATGGGTCGTGTCTTGTGCAACAATGGCAGTTTCTAAAGTTGAGCTTATGTGTTCATCAACTCACCAAACACTGTACATACTGTAGGTCTATGGGACAATTATGGGACATCATTTTGGGGACAATTATGGGACATCATTTTTATCATCAGGTGAAATCTTCCATAGACATCTCATGAATTATGTAATCGGCCTAGTCATCAAAGTAGCGACATAGTCATCAATGGCTGCCCTAAGCCAATGGAAGAGTTACGCTATACACTAGTAGGAAAGTCACAACAAAACCTGACAAATAGGAGTATGTAATAAAGACTTTGTTTATATGTTTGTTTAGTTGTACTACTGAGCTACTCAATAAGCTACTTTTGAGCTTCTCAAAAGACCTAAAGACCTAAAGTAATGCCTAGACCTATTTGGACCTTAACTAGGACCTATTGGTAACCAGGCAGCCTTTTTTTGCCCTACCTGAGTGAAAAAAAAAATACACACACACACGCACAGCTGCTAATAATTAATGATAATAATGAGGGCAATAATAATAATAATAATGCAATGCATTATTGATTAAAACTTCAGCAATTTGTTTAATGTATTTTGATTAAACAGTGTTTACGCAATTCATTGGTAGCTTCACTGTGAACATCACCACATACATTTAGCCTATGTTGTTTGTTTCTTATTGCATCATTATTTCCCATCATTACGTTCGCGGAGTGGAAGAAGAAGAACCAATTAGCGATTTCACCAATTACCATTTTTTGATTCATTTCAGAATCACCCCCTGCATCCCATCGATTGCCTGAAGTGACTTGGAGGATTTCCTCTAATCTCTCCCCGCCACACACTCCCAGTCAGAATGGTGAGTCTGTGCCAGCAGATATTATTGCCTCATCAAAAACACTGATACAGATTATACATCACAAGACAAAACATCGCATTAGCCACAATCATTCTTCATGGCTCTGCTTTACATTCCTTCTAAGTGAATCATCACTCAGAATCCTTAAGGCCGCAACGGGTCCCTCTGTCTTAATATGCTTTCAAAATGTCTACAGGAAAAAATAATTGATTGATTACAAACAAAAGCATGTTTACTTTCGCTCTGCAATGCAGAACTCGGTGAAATGGCTGCATTTTTTTCCTGGCACACACTGAAGGCAATAGTTTTATGATATTCAAAAATCACTTTGAGATTGTGTCGCCGCTAATTTGAACTGATGCTTTCATTATTAAATTTGTTTGAGAGCCGTGGTATCTTGTTTGAGACGACTTTCTGCAACCACGTTTATAATGCAAGTGTAGCGCCCAGCCATGAGCCAGCCGCAACAGCCCTGCCAATCGGCCTCAGCCCCATTGGTGCGACGGGTTGCGCGTTGGACAGGCGAGTGGGAGTCGTGGGTTCAATCCCCGCTTTTGCGCATCGCTACACAAGGACTGAATCTGAACAATGATTCTCCTGTTCTCCTTTAACTTGTAAGCCACACAGTCTAATGTAATGAACATAAAGTGAAATAAAGTGCATGCCATTTATGTGATGTTGCAGTCTTAGGTGGATACCACAATGGCTACTACTAGTGTATTTACTGCTAGCCAGTGTTGCCAACCTGGCACATTTGTCACTATATTTAGCTTTTTTCCAGATCCCCTAGAGCCAAAATTAGTGGAAAAACTCCTGGACGGAAAATCTAGTGTTTTTTGGCTGGTGAGTTGGGACGAAATTGATTGACAGGCCAAAGATAAAACCCTCATTTTTCACCATTTTTCCTCCTATGACAGTGGTTTTCAACCAGTGGTCCCCCAGGCTAAATGATGGACTTGGTTAACTAGATGTAACTCTTTGAGAGCATAAAAATGAAACCAAATGGACCCATTTTTACGTGAATTAAGTCTACACAACTAGTGAATGTAGAAAATGAATGGTCATTTTGATCTGGATCAAAACCCCAACCCTTCCAGGCAAGCATCCAGTGCATTCTAGTGCATTTTGGATTTTGGCAGTTGGCATCACTGCTGCTGGCCCCAATCATTTTCCTCAGTTCCTACATTTGTGCAGAATCTCTGAGATGAGGTCTCTCCTCCCACTGCGGTACAGAAACGGAGCATGGTTTCTACCAACAAAACCAAAAGTGAAGGTTGAGAAACAGGCTAAACAAATATAAACTTAGGAAAGGCCAAGTTTAAACAGTCAGGCAGGCTTTAAAAATCATTGTTTTTGAAAAGCTAAGAGCCTCTCCGGCGCCTCCCCTGGTCGAATGAAGAATTAGATTTTCCAGATGACTTCAGTTCAGTCGACAGGCACGTGCGCAACTTCCTTGCACAACATGCGTAAGCAGCTGACTAAACAGCTGAATTTAGCACTCCTAAGTTCCTAGATTTAATTTTAGTTTAGCCTGCTTCACTTTTTGGATACAATGCGCAAAAAATGGTAAGAAGCATTCCTGGTGGAAGGTTGTTGTATGTGACCTCTCTCGGAGCTACAGAACGATCATAGGCACTGAGGGAATGTTTTGGGGCCTGTCTGCCACACTGTTTTTTAAACTGGTTAGGCATTCATTAGCCTGGTCTAGCCCTCAATGATTTTGGCCTTGGGGGGCGGGGTGTCGTGGGATCCACACGGCGGAAGTGCTGCGCTCTGATTTGATCTCACTAACGTGTCGTCATCCCTGGCCCCTCCCGTGCCCGTCCACTGCTGTTCTACGTCACATTATTTAGAGCGACGCCCACCCCGGAAGGTTCACTCCCACTTGAAGGCCACTTTCCAACGTGCGTTAGTCCAGGCTTTCCGTTTTCGCGGAAGGCGAACGAAAATGAAAGCCTGGGTGTCGAGGCTAGGCATTCATAGAATCAATCGATCAATCAAATAAAAAGGTGCATGCATGTCGTTCCCAACTTGCATATTGTTCTGGACTAGGCCAGTGTGCTCTGTAGACAAAGAGAGATAGAGAGATATAGAGAGAATGCTCTTGTTATTTTAATAATGTGCTCTTAAATTTATGTCACAGGCGGTTAAGAGGAGAGCCGACATGATTTTTCCTCGGGGCATATAAGTTCAATACGTAGTGACGCAATAAAGAGTAACCATTTTAGCCTTCAGGCTTCAGATGCGTTTTCTGATTTCTTTTCAACGGCAGCAATACTCACTCCAAGGATACCTGGGCCTTAAAGTATACCTAAACAGCACAACTGCCAAGTTGTGATAACGGAGGGGGAAAAAAACAACATCAATAGTAAATAACATTTCAAAAAAAAAATATATATATACCCATATCCAAGCCTTTCATTCTTTCTGGGACTTTTATTCCTGGTCCGAAGCTTTCAACAAAGTGCTGCTATTTAAATCAATACATCCCTCATTACAGGATGATGAATATTTCATCAGCGAGACTATTACTTCAAATGAATAATTTAACTGTGTTATATCAGTCAGGGTTGGGGGTTCAGTGGCACCCCGGTCCCTTAGCTTTTAAACCCTCCACCACTCATTATGAGGCTTTTTAAAACACGGCTCAACCCCGGTGAAAAGGGCCGCGGATTGGGTTCAGATACTCTTCTCTCTGAATATGCCAGGGTCGCAGGTTCAAAACTAGGGACGGCAAAACGGATCCTCTACCTCAATTAGTCGACGCACAGCCGCGCAACGTATCGAGAAGCATTTCATATTCTTCAGAATAACGAGCTCCCTTCCTCCTCCTGGTTCAAATCCCAAGTGGATGGGTGGCTTTTGTGCTCATTATGAAAATAATATAACCCCCGTGACCTAATACAAGAAATATATCAAATATTCAGGAGTTTGCAGGGAAATAAATAATGGTGGCTTTCGGAAATGTTCTTACACATTGGGGATTGCTAGAGTAGTAGCTGTCACTCTGGCATAGGTATAGACTTTAATCTCTTTTTTAAAAATACAGAATGATGTTAACCACCCAGACTCCATTGAGAATAAAATGTGTGTCTGATGGAGTAGAGTTTCTGTTATCTGCACACTGGTTGTAGTGGGCCGGTCTGGGTCTAAATTTGTGAGGAAAATGACCGGGCCGGATTTTTGTCCCAGTATAGCACTGAAAAGCAGTGGCGTTTCTAAGCAATTTGTAGCCCCAGGCAAGATTTTCTCAGGCAAGAAAATCTCCTGTTACGTCATACCTATGACAGGCACAGTAAAATGGCGCCCCCTAAGGGCTGTTTTTAAATGTTCAATTCTAGTTATAGAGGACAAGTGCCCGTATTGTCCCAAATATAAGGCGACTCGGTTATACTGTAAGACGACCCCAATTTTTCAAGACTCATTTACAGAAAAAGAACATTGAATGTCAAACAGTATAGCCCCCAAATATAAGACGACTCCATTGGGGAAAAAATGTATATTCAGCCCAGTAGGGTATATCGTATTATCCATATGAGGCTTATTAACCTGGCATCCTTTTAATAAAGCAGGTCTGGTGGTCGCCCTGGTGCCCCACCTCCCCTCATGGCGCCCCAGGCAACTGCCTCGTCTGCCTAATGGGCAAAAACGCCCCTGCCTGAAAGCAAGTACAGGTAAGTATAGGATTTCCACAGGACATGGGAAACCCACTGCCCCCTTGTGACCTTTTATCACATATAAGAGATAAGAAACCGTTTGAGCACTGAAGCTGTGCTGCCTGGGAGTTAAATAACGCGACGATTCCTGGAAGATTATGGAAATGTCAGCCCTTTTTTTCTGCATGAGTATCTTATAGGTTTTAAGTAGCAGGCTGGAAGTGACGGCGGCGACAGGAGTGGATAAGTGATAAGTGTGCGGCAGCGTGTGTCAGTGGGAGTGAGTGTTGACGGAGGAGTGATGAGCACCTCGTTCAATCAGATCTCCAGCTCGTCGTCTGTACTTTTCACGCAGACAGGTTATAATTTCTGCGTAATTACCCTCCATTCCAGTGAATTGCTGCGCTTGACACTTGAACATGTAATGACATACTATATGAAACACGTCGTCTCGAGGACGTGCGACGACGGTTGAGTTCTTGAGAGCAGAGGCAACGCGGAAAACCCTGCCAATATTCTGGCCCACATGGGTCCGCTCTCCTCGCACACGCGCAGGGGGGGTTAGATGAGCGCTCTGGATTGTGCTTGGAAGAAAGACATCAAATATCAGGGGCGGATCTAGGGGCGATGCCCCCCTAAATGCCCTGACTGCCCCACCAAACATGATGGCAGGCAAAACAACCCAAGATATTTCAAATAAAGTGCCTATAATATAGGCACTTTATTTGAAATATCTTGGGTTGTTTATTTAAATCATTTAAAATGATTTGAAACACTACTACTACTGCTAGTAACCAACTACAATTGTGGCACCACTAAAACCAACAGCATTTCATCATTGAATACAGAAAACTCTCCGAGTCAGACCTTTAGCTTTATGCCTGTTGCAGCTTCAACAACTGATGTTATTATTGATGTTTTATTTGCCTGATAAAAGTCCTATAACTGCAAATCTATCTAATCTCTTATGGCGATGAAATCTTATGGCGATGAAGCCGCCCCATACCATTTCTCCTGCCCCCTCCCCAATTGGGAAATGTTACATCCACCCCCGTCAAATATAATCAGATATAGTGAGCCTAAGCAATCTTGCGTAAGTCAAAAATGTGCACACTGACTGACACACACATGTAACAGACCTCTCACTGGTTGCTGCGCCATCTTTTCCAGGGGTTGACACTAAGGTCTCCGAGGCACTTGCCCATCGGGCAAGTGCAAGTCAAGTTCTACTTGCCCTCAGGTCATGGTCACTTGCCCTCCAAAAATATATTGTAAATTTTGCATTTAAGTTTACTTCCTACTTGAGTGCTTTAAACCAGGGGTTTTCAACACGTGGTCCCTGAGAGGGTTCCAGGTGGTCCCCAGCTAAGTTGGTTAACCAGATGTAACTCTTGAGAACGTAAAAATGAAACCAAATGGACCCGCAAGGGTCCATTTGGTTTCATTTTTACTCTCAAGAGTTTTAACTCTCAAGAGTTAAAATTCGTCATCTTAATTAGCCCAGGTCGCAATGACCACCTTCAAGACCAATTTATCTTGTGTAGTGTTATAGTGCACTAAGTTGCACACTTGCCCGATAGGGCAACCAGGTAGCCCCACGATTTTTTTTACTTGCCCCGGGCAAGCGGGCAAGTCTTAGTGTCAAGCCCTGTTTTCCCTCAGTATTATTAGCATAGCAAATGTTTCCTTTGAGGGTCTGCCATTTTATACTGATCGGCATGGAGACCAGAATGCATTCATTATGACATATTGGCGGCCGAAAATATCAACAACTTGCAGTGTGTGCTGTTGCAGACCGACTGCTTTGTTTTTGTTTTTCAGCTAGGTGCATAACTAGCACGAGAAACATTAAGATCTCCATAATCTCACATTTAACATACCGGTAGTCTTTTAATGTATCTTTTGCGAATTGAAAAGGGATTGAAAGACGTACCGTAATGTGAAGTAGCTTGGGAGTAGCTTATTGTCGATATCAGCCGGTAACCCGCGGGAGTTTATCCCTGTTACAATGCGCTAGACCAGGGGTTTTCAACAGGTGGTCCGGGGACCACCAGTGGTCCTTGAGAAGGTTCCAGGTGGTCCCCAGGCTAAATGATGGACAGTTGGTTAACCAGATGTAACTCGTGAGAATGTAAAAATGAAACCAAATGGACCTTGCGGGTCCATTTGGTTTCATTTTTACACTCTCAAGAGTTAAAATATTCATGAATTAGCACCACTTAATTAAGAAATTTATATATAAGTTTTATTGGCAAAATACAGCCTGGAATTGTGGACAAAACCAAAAGAATTCTTTAATTTTAGGTCTTTGGTGTGAAAATGTAATCAAATGGTGGTCCGTGGCTCAAATGCTGAAGAAATGGTGGTCCCTGGAGTCAAAAAGGTTGAAAACCCCTGCGCTAGGCTCTTGAGAGATCTATTGCTGAGGTGGAGCGCCACACCTACCATCAGCTCACAGTATACTACTTCCCACACGACCTGCCGCACTCAAGCTGTGCTACTCATACGCTGAGTTGGCGGTGCCCGGAATCGAACCCATGACCACTGGTGTGCACAGAGAGTTTCAAGGGCAGGTGCTCAAATGTAACCAGGAGGGCACTCGGAAAATTGAGTTTTGGGGGGTTAAAAACGCATAGAAAACAGCATTTCAGCATCTTTTTGCTCTTTTAAAAAGGGCATGTTGGTCCAGAGAGGGCCACTAGGGGGTGCTCAAACCCCCCTTGACGTCTATGTATGCACGCCTATGCCCATGACCTTGTGGTCTAAAGGCGAAGGCGCTACCGACTGACACACAGCTTGCAAGAGGGAAGATACAAACAGACAAATCAAAGCAAGCATACATATGCACTATAATAAAGGATATAAACACATTTTAGTGTGCTCTGCAAAACTTCCAAGCTTGGTACAAGCTTTACGGACAGTTACGATCAAAACTGAGCTCACGTGTTTGTACTCAGACGAGGAGACCACCTAATCTTACACAGGATATAATGCGTGCTAATGATGGCAAGATTGGTACTTCAGTACATACTGTACATACAGTATGATGTACATTATGTAACTTTCAACCATGGATATTGTACAGTGCAAAGGCAATGCTACTGTAGCTCACAACATGAAGTTATTTTTATTTGTATAATGTGCACTGGAAGTTTAAAGTCATTAAGTGCAGCTGGGAGAACATCAAAGGAGCGTTGCAGCAAGTTCTTCACGGCTATGGCAGAGCGGAATCTGCAATGCCGTGTTGTATCACCATCAACCACATAGAAGTGTGCACGGCTTTTACATTGAACTGCTTTTAAAGTAAGATTTTATGGAAAGTGGGCAAGTGCACACTGCAAAACAACACAGATTTGTTGTGTATTTGTTTATTTCTAAGTCCCTCTTTATTTATAAGAGTAGATTTCAGTGAAGTGGCAGTACCTTGAACACTAATGCAGGTACGCGCCAGGCCGAGGCAAGAATCAAACAGTCGGGTTTCCATGGCTACGGGGCCATGAGCACTTGAATTAAAACTATTTTAAAATACTATTAAAAGCAAGGAATTGTCAACAGTGTCAAACGCCTTGGCGAGGTGCACAAAGATCAAAGCATATACAATGTCATTCACGACTCAAGGCTTGAGCTGGGATTGACGGGTGAATCAGAACAAAGTTTCCTCAAGTATATACACGCAGTGACTCAAGCTAGACATTATGGATAACTCTCGTCTTCACCTTATTCAGAGGGACGACAGCAACATAAGAAACATATTTTTCATGGAACTACACCAGGAGAAATAATGTGAGTTACTGCACTTGCTCTGCCCATTCTGCAGAGACAGGCTCAGGAATAAAGTGTCGAGACACATGCGTTGGAGTAGGTTACATAATCATAAATAATTAAAAGATGGCCACTGTTAGTCGTAGGGGGTCCCATATCCTCGAAATGGTGGCCAGATGCTGCAAAGTGTGGTGCAATAGCTCTATAAATTGATTGCCAGAGTCCCGTGGTGTGAGTTCTGCTCAGTGGGGCTTGCATTAAAAGTAAACTCATCCGCAAAACTAGCATGATTTGTATTGTTGGTATTTCTGAGATATTAAAGGGGAATTCCACACATTTTCAACAGTTTTTTTTTTTGAGAGCGTACAAATGCAAGCAAATGAACCCTAACGGGTTCATTTGGGTCCATTTGTACGCTCTCAGAAAAAAGAAGCGTCTAAAGAAATCCATTAACATGGTGAAAATACCATGTTAGTGGTTTCCTTCCCTGATGAAGGCTTAACCGCCGAAACGTTGGATTCATTCTACTGCTATGTCCTAAATAAAAAGATTGGCACATTGGCTACCGGTGTGTGCGGCCACTTTCTTGTTTTGCCAAGAAGTTTTTCTTCAGTGGTTTTCTTCAGACCTCCACACAGAATGGGGGAACGTTTTTATCATGTCCACCCAGCACCTCTAGGGTATACTAATGACATATTAGAATGTTGAGAAATGGGTGGAGTTCCCCTTTAAAGCTTTCATTTATTGAAGAAAGCATGGAGTTGGTCCGTTGCTCGCCCCAGGTTGGGAGTATGGAGACACTTGTTTGTTTTTTTTACCTGAGGGGTAGAACTGGTTGGTCTCAGACACTCCTGTCCCAGTTGGAACACCACCTCCATGTGGCACGTGAACTCTGCACCTGTTGGAATGGTAAAATGGTAAAATGTTGCGTTCAATACTACGCTTTTATATCCAAGGCGCTTTAGATACGATCAACACTACTTTCTGGACTACGCATTCTTGTCACAAATGAACAAATGTTAATATTTCAGAAATAGGACAACAATAAAAATGACTTTTTGTGAATTAACTTACTTCAATGTGAGACCCCAGTACCCCCCTCCCCAATATAATACTGGTATAATACTATATACAACGTACTATTATATTATATTATGTTTCACTTAAAAAATACTGGATCTTATTTCTGTTTTGAATGTCATATAGTACTTAATTACAAAAAATAATAATAATAATTGAACAGGCAGGAATTCCAGATGAGATTAACGCCACTAGCACCATTTAGCAAAGCTTGTTCATGACAAATTATTTCATTTCAACTACGTATAATTTGTAGTGAAGTCTTCTTTGGGTATGTCTTTTAGCGAGGATCATTGATCAATGAACACGCAATGATTCTGACTCTCTTTAGAACATTTTAAATAAATTACAGTAGGTAGAGAAATGATTAATCCTTGGGTGTTTTCCACCCAAGGATTTAATAAGTACCCAACAGTCATTTCAGTGATTTATCAATGCACACATTTTATATAAAAGGTTGTCCTGTCCTAAGATGTCGGCACTGTAAATCCCTGGCACTGCAATTCGTTCCACGTAGGCAAAGTTGTTAATGCAGGTGAATGCTTATTTGAAATTCACGCTATGTGCCCAATAGGGCCCTTAGGTTCACGCAGCAGGGTCTGTTCGCTACCATCCACCAGATTAAAAAACTAAAAAAGGTGACAAGTCATTTTAAGCTGTAGCAGCCAAACTCTGGGATCAGGCCGGATCTAGGCATGGGCATGAGTGGGTGGGGATGGGGTGGGGATGGCAATGCCCCCCCCCTAAATGCCCTGAATGCCCCACTAAACATGACGGCATGCAAACAGGTCAAATTTATATATCAAGTTAAAGTGCTTATATTTAAAAAAGATTTGAAAACTGATGCTATTATTTTTGGTTCAGCAGTGATCCAGCTGTCTCAAAAGGTGGGGGCGTGGCACATGGTTTATGACTGAACCACTGCTGAAACGAAAGTGAAAGTGTGACTGTTAACACACTACGGATGTGGTAGAGACACAATATATCTGTTTTATTTTTTTTGTCGATTTTTGTATGTTATTGCATGTACAGCACTTTGTGAGGCGTCTCTGTGAAAGGTGCTACATAAATAAAGTTCACTTACAGTTGTACTTATTTGAAATTCAAAGCCGACATTCGGCGTTTCCCTAGCCGTTTGTAACAACGTTTAGATAGGATTCATGAATGCATTTGCAACAACAACAACAACAGAAAATGTATTTCTTTGTCTCCTCCAGGCACCCAGCATGTAAGCACACAGCTTTGACCTTGCTCTTTGAGCCCTGCATAGTGCACAATGTATTCAGCATTACACACGCAGCTGTCCATATCGCCTCTTTAGACTAGCTTCTTGAACAGGGGCGGATATAACATGTACCATTTGGGGGGGCAAGATAACATGTTGGAGGGGCAAGAGAAAATGGTATGGGGGCGGCTTCATGAAGTCGCACCCATACCATTTTCGGTTACAGGACTTTTATTAGTCAAGTAAAGCATCAAAAATAACATCAGTTGTTGTTGAAGTTGCATAAAGCTAAAGGTCTGACTCAGAGAGTTTTCTGTTTTCAATGATGAAATGCTGTTGGTTTAGCGGTGCCAAAATTGTAGTTAGTAGCAGTAGTAGTAGTGTTTCAAATCATTTTAAATACAAGCACTTTAATTTGAAATATCTTGGGTTGTTTTGCATGGCATCGTGTTTGGGGCGGGGGGGGATGGGGGGGGGGGGCAGACTGGGTATTTAGGGGGGCATTGCCCCCCCCCATGCCCATGCCTAGATCCGCCCCTGTTCTCAAAGACTGTGTTAACAGTGAAGCCATCTTATCTGGATCTATTTGTCCCTGGGTCTCTCTGCCATCTATCTACGTACAGTATGCTCTGTCTGAGAGACCCGCTGAATGATAAACTGTAAAGTTGTATGTGTGGATCAATGGCTCATAAGTATAAACCAATTTCTTTTTGTCCCCTTGGGAAATAGAGGGGAAATAAAACATACACTAGCCGTTTCTTTCTTCCCACCCCCTGCTGTGTGTGTTGTTTCCTTTGCAACTTGCATAAACTCCAGTGTCCACACCGTGGGCACGCACGGCACGCTCAAAACGGCGCGGCGGTTTTGAGTTTGCGTTTGACTCGTTTGGGTCGACTTTGGCTTGCGTGGATTGATCAGGAAAACCATATTAGCCCTGTGGCTATACAGAACATCATTTAATGAATGAGAGAGCGTGTGTGTGTCTGCGTGTGTTGCGTGCGTGCGCTCGTGCGTGCGTGTGTGCGTGCGTGCGCTCGTGCGTGTGCGCGTGCGCTCGTGCGCACTCGTGCGTGTGTGCGTGCGCTGGTGCGTGCGTGCGCATCACAGTGTGTGAAATCATCTGGACACAATACAACTGCGCTTTATAGATTGACAAAACCCAGGAGGTATTGTCGAGAGCTAATTAGCCATGCAACATGTCAGATCACTCTGCTTGTTAAACAGAGCATGTAGGTGTAAAAATATCCAATATGCTTGGCATTTACAATATCCTCCCTCAGATTAGTTTTACATCAGGTTGACACAAGAAAAGTGTATAATCCATTATTCTGTTCTATTCTGGTTTTGTTGCACCGCACTTGTATTGCGTCCACATTTGTATCCATTATGCATATCATAATAACATTCAACACATTCACACATTCAACACAGCATCGGACATACTGTAACACATGGCATACAGTGGAGGCAACATAGGGAAACTGAAAAGCATTGCTCTAACCATATCGCCCATAATTATGGTTATTAGCATAGGAAAAATACAAAGCATTCTACTCTAACCATATCACCCATAATTACGGTTATTAACACGACCTTGTGGAAACTAATTGTGAAGGGACGCATTCTAGTCCACTGGTTTCCAAAGTGGCGGTCCTCGAGGGAGTGCAGGGGCCGCAGGTTAATGATAAGTTTGGAACCAAATGGACCCTTATGGGGTCTGTGACTCTGTGTGTACAAATGGAACCAAACGGACCCTAATGTTTCGATTTAGTTCCATTTTTTTTTACACTTTCAGTTACAGTCTTCCCAAAATGGGCCATAACTTCAAACTGGGGGTCCATCAGGCCCGGGGTGTAACATTTCCTGATTGGGGTGGGGCAGGCGAAAATGGTATGAGGGCGGCTTCATTGCCCATGGTGCGAAGCAACCCTTAACCATACCATTTTCAGTTAAATTCTTTAGAAAATTTAGGCCTATACTGTATCTTGTACAGGACTTATAGGCAAGTCAGCATCAATAACATCAGTTTGTTGTTGAAGTTGCAACAGGCACGCAGCATGCATAAAGCTAAAGGTCTGACTCAGAGAGTTTTCTGTTTTCAATGATGAAATGCTGTTGGTTTAGTGGTGACACAATTGTAGTTAGTTAGTAGCAGCAGTTGTGTTTTAAACTATTTAAATATAAGAAAATTAATTTGAAATATCTTGAAATGTGGGTTGTTTGGTGGGGCATACCTAGATCTGGCCCTGGGGTCCATGAAATGAAATTAAGACTGGTTGCAAATGGTATAGCCATAAAACTGTGCTTTTATATAGCGATGCCTGCCTAGCATACCTTTTCAAGTGGCTAATTAGTGTCAATTTGACACTGATTGACATGAAAGGGTTTGTGGACAGTGTTGCCAACGGCCAAAATTCAAAATGCACTAGTGGCACTTCCAAAATGCACTAGAATGCTCTAGAGCAGTGGGTTTTCAACCATTTTCATACCAGGGCCCACTGTTTAGCCACAGAGGACCACCATTTGATGTTGAGATTTGTCTCTCAGCCTAATTTAGGAGAAATAACTGACAAAATGTTGGTCAAAATAGCAATTCTTCTACACTTTCCAAATGTGTAGATTCTTGAAAATTAGGTAATTCAGATGTTTGAATATGATTTAATCGTGAAATGAAACTTAATCGTGAAATGAAACCAAACAGACCCTTAAATGTCTGTTTGGTTTCTAAAAGGATCTAAAAGGGTCCATTTGGTTAACAATGGTCCTTTCTAGGAACGAAGGAAGGAGGACTCTATCATAGGAGGAAAAATGGTGAAAAACGAGGGTTTTATCTCTGGCGCCTGTCAACCAATTTCGCCCCAACTCACAAGCAAAAAATGCACCAGATTTTCCGCCAGGAGTTTTTCCCTATAATTTTGGCGCTAGGGTGGGGTCTGGGAAAAAAGCTAAATATAGCGACAAATGTGCCAAGTTGGCAACACTGTTTGTGGAGCAGCACTGTTCTAGTCTATACTTTATGGACATGTTGTGTTTGCTGCTGTGTGATGAGTGATGACCGTGACAGTGTGTGTGCTGTACTGCCCTCCACAGGTGATGGCAGGCAGTGCCTAAATGTGCTAGATCAAACCCTATTTGCAGTCACACACAAAGAGCACTAAACTGCTTTTGATCTCCCATGTGAGAAGCGTTTTCCCAGAACCTCCTCCTCCTCCTACTTAATGTTTTGACACCGTTACCCATATAAACAACCAGCACGGTGCTTTAGTATTCTCCCTCTCTCTCTCTCTCTGTGTTGTGCACAGGGGTGTAGTGGAGGGGGGACGGCGTCCCCCTTACTTCTCACATCTAGAATATTTTTGGGGCAAAAGTATAGGCCTATGTTTTTTTTGTCTTGTCATTTACTTGGATACTATATGGATACAATTAGGTATTGTAAACAATCTTTCTCAAAATGCTATACTTGTTTTAATAGCGTGTCTGTGTGTGTTGCGCAGGTGCACGCAAATGCAAGTGTGCATGCACCTGTCTTAAAAGGGGAATTCCACTGATTTTCAATATTTTACTATCTTGATGACATCCTCAAGATGTATTTCACCATGTTAATGAGTTACCTTTTTTCTGAGAGTGTACAAATGGAACCCGCTAGGGTCCATTTGGTTCACATTTGTACACTCAGAAAAAAAAAGAGAAAATGGGTGGAATTCCCCTTTAAGAGAAAAACATGTAAGAGGAGTGCTGTGGTGGGAGGAGGAACAACACCTGGCTGTCAATAGACTCAGTCAGGCAGACGTTGCTTTTTGAGAGGGAGGTATAAAATGTCCAGTCATCATCATCATGGTTTAAAAGTCCACTCCCTCCCACAACACCACCAGTGGGAGTTCAACCAACCATGTGCAATCCAGATTCACAGCAGGCATACACACACACAAAACGAGGGAACATCATTATTCATGACTGTCGCTCCCACACCACTACACCAAAATGCGGAACGACCGTCCCCACCACAGCTGCAAGTAACGGCTGCAATATGAAATGATTCAGCCTCCACTCTCCCACCCCCTTTATATCCCCTCCACTTCCACTATTCTTGCTTGTGGTTATACAGAAGTATGTTGTTTGGGTGGCAATAACTTTGTTCCCCAGCATTGTAAACAAAGTAGAAACAGGGCTTGACACTAACACTTGCCGCTTACCCGGGGCAAGTAAAAAAAATGGTTGGGCAAGTGAAGACTGCTACCTGGTTGCCCGATCGGGCAAGTGTGCAACTTAGTGCACTAAAACACAACACAAGATAAATTTGTCTTGAAGGCAGTCATTGCACTCTGCCTCTGTGTCTTTCCCTGCTCTCTAGCTATCCACAATTCCAGGCTGGATTTGGGAAACAAAACAGGCAAATTAACATACAGATCAAAATGACCATTAATCTTCTACATTCTCTAGTTGTGTAGACCTGGGGCTAATTAAGATGATGAATTTTAACTCTTGAGAGTGTAAAAATGAAACCAAATGGACCCGCAAGGGTCCATTTGGTTTCATTTTTACGTTCTCAAGAGTTACATCTGGTTAACCAACTTAACTGGGGACCACCTGGAACCTGGGGGGCAAGTGACCATGATCTGAGGGCAAGTAGAACCTGACTTGCACTTGCCCGATGGGCAAGTGCCTCGGAGACCTTAGTGTCAACCCTGAGAAATGCTTCACGGTGTTGTCCATCACAGTTAAGAGTTTGTATTAGTTGGGCTTGAAATTTATTTTAATCCTCCAATTCATGATTAAAAATTCAGTGGATTTGAATTGGATGATAGATGGTAAATGGTGCATTTACTGTATATAGCGACTTACTTTAGATTATCCCATATATCCATTCATACACCAATGGCGCAAGAAACCATGCAAGGTACTGACCAGCACATCGGGAGCAATTAGGGGTTAGGGCAGGGGTGTCAAACCCAAACACAGAGTGGGCCGAAATAGAAAAACTGGTACAAGTCGAGGGCCGGAGATACCGGTCTGTGTTTAAACTCCGGTTTACGATGATGTCCCTGTCAAACAGCAAAAAAGTAATTTCCCTTCAAAAGTCAATGTCTCTTAATGGCAAGATAATTGTAAAGATGAAACTGCCCGCATTAAAAAACTATTTTAATGAAAAATAACAGGTGTTCACGTCTCATAGCGCGCCACTCTGTGGCGCGCTATGAGCTATGCGCTGAGCTATGCGCTACTGTATGTCCAAAATATGCCATGTTTTCCCGCACAGAATTAGAACATTTAAAAAAGAAAACAAATCTGGGGGTGGGGGGTGGGGGGGGGATGCCATATGCTTGTACCCCCTCGACCTATACTCTATCTATGGCTGTGGTTACAGGGAGGCACAAACTATATGTCTTCATTGTTTTCTACAATGAGAAAATGCTGTGTGGGTTGATTCAGTGTGCACATTAATGAATTAGTTAATTGCGTTCTGACTTGCGTTCAAATCAGATCTATCTATCTATGTATACACATGGATATACAGTATACTGTATATACAGTATATATACACACACACACACACAGCACAAGTAATATATGATACAACAAGCCAGGCATCCATATACAGTACAAAAACACATTTTATATTTTATAAACATGGTTAAAGATGGACAGCTCTTGAAGCTCTACAGACAGCAGCATCTAACAGCAGCAGACAGCAGACTGCCTGCCAATGGCCTATTTCTGACAATAAAAGCCTGGGTATACCGAGGATAGAAATATCCCAGCTCACACAAAAATCATACCTGTATGAAGGGAATGGTGCTGCACTGTTATTGTACTGTACTCGTACGTACTGCACTCAGTGTTGCCAGCTTGGCACACTTGTCACTATATTTAGGCGCCAGTCCTACTTCCTCCCTAGAAAGAACCATTGGTAACCAAATGGACCCATATAAACATTTAACTCTTGAGTATTGAGCATGAAACCAAATGGACCCACACGGTTCCATTTGATTCATTTTATGCTCTCAAGAGTTAAATTATATTTAATTAATTCTGAACTACCTCATTAAGATTCTACACATTTAGAAGACGTAGAACAATTTCTATTTTGACCAACATTTTATATTATATCTCCTAAATTAGTGTGAGAGACTAAACCTAACATCCAATGGTGGTCCGTAGCTAAAATGCAGGCATAAATAGCGCGCCCTGGTAAGAAAATGGTTGAAAACCACTCCTCTGGCGCATTCTAGTGCATTTTAGAAGTGCCACTAGTGCATTTTGTATTTTGTCAGTTGGCAACACTGACTGCACTCTACCTGGCCTGTGTGTGTGTGTGTGTCCACGTGACGCTGCTCACACAGTACCGTGTTATTGTTTCATGTGTCTCCGCGCTTGGACGACGCACATACATACAGTACATACATGTGGGCACATACAAAGCTGCACAATGGAGTGGCTGCCACCACCCACCACTCCAAAAAACAGATGCCTCCAATGCAAGGGCCCAAATTGGAACCACCAGTGGTTTCAGTTGTGCTTCCTGACAACCTATTTAAAGCCCTGGAACCTCGACGCATTTTGATTGCTTTGTCCTTGAGCAGAGCTACGGTGAGACTCAGTGAGATGATTGTGATTTGTGTTGATTTGTTCCTGTTTGTCCACCCTTACCCGCCTATATGTTATACCAGGGGTCGGCAACCCAAGATGTTGAAAGAGCCATTTTCCTCCCAAAATTAAATTCAAAATCTGTCTGGAGCCGCATTTTATTATTTTTCTTCCCGAGAGTGTGCAAATGTGAACCAAATGGACCCTGGCGGGTCCATTTGGTTCCATTTGCACACTCTCAGAAAAAAGGTCCTTTCTAAAGGAGTAAATAAAGGAAATAAAGGAGTTTTACAGAACTCCATTTCTAGTCCACACAGCATCTCTAAGGTATATTAATGACATAGTAAACTGTTGAAAATGGGTAGTTCAGATTGAAAGCTCCACCTCTGATAACTGCTGGGCTTTTTTGACATGGCCAAGTGCTACTTTAACTGGCAACTGTCAGACAGCGCAACACGTTTTGGGTGACTGAAATGTTTCCATATTATTTTGGTGTAGATCACCCCAGTGTGTGTATGTAATAATGCTACAGCCACTGAGCCACTAGGGCTGTGTTCTAGAGCCGCATGTGGCTCCTGAGCCGCAGGTTGCTGACCCCTGTGTTATACCTATAATATGGCCTCGGCCACACATGAAAGATAACATGTCTTCTCGCTGTCTCCTGAGACAAGCTTGCTCCACTGTGGTGTTGTGGGGGGAAGGGGGGGGGGCAACTTGTCTCGTCAAAGACGCCACGTGACACAACAATAGACCTTTAGGTAAGCCCCACCCTCTTGTCCACCCTAGGACACTTTCTAGCCAGGACTCATTCATTCCAAGGTAAATATATCAAGGACTTTCATGTTTGGAACAAGTCCAAAAACCACTCTTCCAAATGCATCAACAAGACATGCCCTATGCAGTGGAAAAATGTGTGTGTGATATTTATTTTTCTAGAACAATGTTTTATCATATAGGAAAGCTAGTATTGGCAGAGAGGTTTGTCTATCACATGTTATGCTTAGCTGTGATTGGACCATAGCAGTTTGCGGAGGTGCTTACCCAGGGGTGGATGTAACTTTTCCCAATTGGGGGGCAGGACAAAATGGCAACAGACACGCAGCATGCATAAAGCTAAAAGTCTGTGGTAGTTAGTTAGTAGCAGTAGTAGTGTTTCAAATCATTTTAAATATAAGCACTTTAATTTGAAATATCTTGGGTATGACATGTTTGGTGGGGCAGTCTGGGCATTTAGGGGGCATTGCCCGCCCCCCCCATCCGCCCCTGGGCTTACCTAAAAGGTCTATAGTTGCACACAGTTATCTCGCACTGGTGCGTTGTTGTGAGCTTGTTCATCTGCTATTTTGACGCGACTTAACGACTGCACTAACCGAGTGTGAATCGGAGCTTCAAAAGGATCTCATGTGTGCAAAACACTTTCATTTCCTGCCATTATACTGATAGCCACATGGCACGGCACCACGGAACAGCTCTTTGTACCGCGCCGTGCATGACCCAAATAGCCTACTTATTTGGGCCTAAATACAAAGGCACAGATGTTCCACAGTCCGTAATGAAGCCGCGGCTAAGGTCATATTTACCTCAGTGATTTCACCCCATCTGTTGCTCAAAGGTTAGGAACAAGTCAGACAAAGCGGTTGATCCGGAGGGCACACATTTACTCGCAATAACCTAAGCGCTATTCACACAGAAAGGATTTATTTTCCCTGTCTTCTTCTCGTCCTCCTCTTTGACGGGATTTACAAAAGGTATTTTCTTTTTTTTTTATTTGTGTACTTTGAAGAGGCAGTTACTTGCTGAGGTCTAGCCGGACGAGACGTCTAAACAGAAATCTGAGAAAATATATACATTTTACAATTCTCTATGAAGATGCTAGATAAGCTACTATTTTTTTTTTACTACTGAAATGTTTATTTTCCTGCTTTTTCATGTCAATTTTTAGGTCTTTAGCTGTAGAGTCGTTCTGTCTGGTTTTCTTGGTGAACTGAAGGGAACTCCAATCCTTGGCAGCCCTCATCTGAACCAACCTGACACTCCTGTCAAGGACATGACATAATGTCAAGGCAATCCATACAGCCAGAGAGAGCCGGGCGGAGCGACTCGAAGCGAAATGGCTCTATTACTGCTGTGCTGGAGAGGCTCTGGGTCTCTCTGTAGTGCTAGAGAAGAGCTTTCCTTCTTAGCTGCAGTCAAGGAGCTATTCTTTACTCCTTCTCTTTCTTTCTTTCTTTCTTTCTTTCTTTCTTTCTTTCTTTCTTAGATTATTGGTAGATACAACAGTCAGAAATAAGTGAATGAAAGCAAACTACTAGTCATTTATTAATCACTGATCCAGACTTCCACCACAGCCTTGAAATAATCCATCCTCAAAATCAACATTGATCTCAAGAAAATACATAATTTACAGTATATCTCTTGAGATGAAAGTTGGTTCATATTATTTTTTTAAATACTGTACAATGTATTCATTTGGATTAGATTGAAAGCATGTTGTCCATGCAGGAATTGAACATACAAACTCGTTACATTTAATCTATACAAAGCTTCACTTAATGGTACACCTCAGTTATGTCAGTCTACCCATGATCCTCAAAACAATGTATAGACATTTAGACATGCGTTAACATGAATATCTTACCTGTTCTTCTAATAGGGGACCCTCTCTAGGACTTGCACATTAAATTAATTATATTACATCTTAATTAGTAAAAGAGGACTTTCATAATTGGGGGCTGTATTCAAAGGGACTAATTGGCGTCTGGTCTAATTGGTTACTCTCTCAGCCGTTTCCCGGTGCCGGAAAACACAAACCCCAACATTTGTTCTTGTTGCCATTTATCAGATTACTGAGAGTTGCATAATTTTGTTAATTAACAGTCCTGCTTTCAGCAGACAAAACTCTCTCATGTCTTACAAGGACAGTCTGACCAACAGCATTTCTTAATAAATTGAATTAGCGAGAGTCCTTGAGTATGGGGTGAGAGTGAACGGAGGGAGGGATAAGTGATTGATTTTTCTTGTCTTTTCTTTTTTTTCTCTCCTTTGGTTGAAAGTGTCAGTGCTTTTGTCTGAATAGAAAGCACCCAGCTGACATTTGCCTCGAAAGTGTACAAATTCCACACGATTTTTTACCCTGCCATGTCCAACTCCACTAACTAAATGGAATGAATGAAAATGGATCCATTGTAATTAGAATTCAGTTGCAGAGCACTTGATAATAACTAACCGTTTCATGACAGAAAATGTCAGATCTACAACTAGACTCACATTGGTTCACATTACGGCACGGTTTAATTCCACTATACTGACAGTGACCACTATACCTATCAAGACGATCTTATAGATGCATGTAATGCACTGTGATTAGGCAATGAGGAGATATGGTTGGTCGAGAGCGCTGTCTGGCTAAATCTAAGCCTTTCCAAGAGATCTCCTTATCATTGAAAACCGGCCACTTACTGTAAGTAAGTTTTTGCACCCCTATCATGCAAAACGATACCATGTCCAACGATATGATACAATATTTGCTGTTTACATAACAATATACTTTTTTAAATTAAAATCGATATTTCAATACTACATCACTACAACCCTAGCGATAACGTAATACTCTCTAATATGAATTGACTATGAGCCACACTCTGGCTACTTCCCACAACGTCATAACAATTACTGTATGAGCACCAATACACTCTGACACAGGGAGGTGACTATCCCAGAATCATCAGGAGTCTGTCCTGTCCATGTGTGTGTGTGTGTGTGTGTGTGTGTGTGTGTGTGTGGTGTGTGTGCGCGCGCGCGCGCCGTGGACAGAGTCTGCCAGGTGGATAGGGCACAAAGGAGCCGATTAGTTGGACATAGAACTCGTAATGCACTCTCGGGGGACCTGTGCTCGGCAGGCAGCTCAATGTAGCAGCCAGGTTCAATGAACAATTAAGGGAGCTGGGGGCAGTCACAGTGGCTTAGCTGACGTGCCACAGCTTGGCACTGCAGGGCAGAGCACTGAGGGTCACTTTCAGCCCTTGTCAGTCCACCTTGTGTATCTTAATGCACGCTTCCAACACTGACCACACCAGCCAAGAACAAGAGGCCGGCCGTCGGTATAGCGAAACGGAAAGGGCCTCGGCCTCGTGTGGTACAGGAATGTAAGACAACCCACGGCACGTTCCCACAATTGTTTTTGACACCACCTTTGGCTTCTCTCCCAGATCTCGAGTATAGCAATACATACATTTATTCTTTATGCCCTTGTTATCCCAGGCACTTTAATGAATTATGTATGGTCGGGAGAGGTATAGGCTAGAGAGCATTTCCTTGTGAGTAAACATACCGATAAAAGGGGTAGACGATGCCATAAAAATGATATGGGCGGCATTGTTTGGCCTTTTTTTTACTGAAATGGGTGTCAAAAGGCGCCTTAATGTGGCAGAGCAATTTTAAGCTACACAAAACACAATTGGTGATAGCTGCTTGGCAAAGTTATTTTGCAGAAAACAGCAGGAGGGGTGACTGGAATTGCAAGAAAGTCAACTCAAAATGATCAAAAAATGACAACAAAAACAGGTCTAATGACATAGTGGAAGAGGGGTTTTCAAACCTTTTCATAGCAGGGCCCACTATTTATTCTGCATTTTAGCCACGGACCCCCATTTTATGTTAAGTTTAAGTCCCTTGGACCCAAGACTAACGATTTTCAATGTGTCCCCAATTTAGATAACTAGCAAAACGTTGGTCAAAAATAATTCTTCTACAATTGTGTAGATCATTGAAAATGAAGTATTTCAGATGTTTAACATATCATTTAACTCCTGAGGGCGTAAAATGAAACAAACGGACCCTCCCGGGTCCGTTTGGTTTCATTTTACGCCCTCAGGAGTGACAGTCTCTATGAGGGTCCATTTGGTTACCAACTCTCCATCATTTAGCTGGGGACCACCTGGGATCCTCTCAAGGACCACTGGTTGAAAAAAAAAAAAAAACACTACTAGAATATGATACATGATACACATATAATACTTATGGAGTCATCTCAGTCTTTTCTTTTTAAACTTATGCTGATTATAGGCCATCCAATCATCAAAATGACCAGTCACGCGGCTGCGGCTGATCATGTCGGAGGCACGTACACAATCCTCCCAACGGCTTTTCTCCAATACCGAATTACCGACGAGATGAAATGTTGACACCCGGGGAAGGGGAGAGACTATTTTCAACCCGGTGCGAAGCAGCTTCATCATGAGCACTCTTTCACCTACGAGTCCTTGGAGAAATCTCCACTCCAATTTACAGCTTCCACGCCAATGTAGAAAATGACTGTCTGGAAAGCGGGGAATCGAGTTCCTCTTGAGCATTTCATGAATCTGGAGGAGAAGAAAACCATCACATTCGGAGGAGAAAAAGCTCAGGGAGCGGGCGAAACGAAGTGCCGTCAACAGCAACGGCTCTCCTCCTCTCCATGCATGTGGAGAAAACGCTTTAAGATTATTTGCAGATGTGCGTCGTATAACAGGCATTAGCATACCGTTCAATTGTCGCTTTCATTCATACTGCATGCACTTTGAGCAGCGTCAGCAGTGAAGCACACTCAGGGGTGTGCTATATACACAGGGTTGATTTTTCTCATGCATTCATGTACGGCTGTGGGTTTTCAGCCCTTTTTGATAGCAAGGCATTTGATTCTGAGCCACACAGCCACCACTATTTGGTGAGATTTAGAGAATATTTTGCTGTTTTTGCAAGATTTTGGCATTATAATTCCATTTGTTGTTGATACCATTAGGATCAGGGGCGGATCTGGGCATGGGCATGGGGGGGCAATGCCCCCCTAAATGCCCTGACTGCCCCACCAAACATGATGGCATAATCGATTGCATTTTTAATAATAATGGATTGCATTCTTATAGCGCTTTTCTATGCACAGCGTGTATACTCAAAGCGGTTACAATGGTCCATTCATTCATACATTGGGAAGTAGAGCGGCGAACAGTCAACGCCAGCGTCCCCACTTCCCACATTCACACACCAGTAGTGGCAACCACTGGATGGCATGCAAAACAACCAAGATATTTCGAATTGAAGTGCTTATAATTAAATTGATCTGACTTCTACTACTAACTACAGCTGTGTCACCACTAAACCACAGCATTTCATCATTGAAAACAGAGTCAGACCTTTAGCTTTATGCATGCTGTGTTTGTTGCAACTTCAACAACAACTGATGTTACTATTGATGCTTTACTTGCCTAATAAAAGTCCTGTAACTGAAAATGGTATGGGTGCCGCCCCATACCATTTTCTCCTGCCCCCCCAATTGGGAAATGCTACATCCGCCCACAATTAGGAGAGACACCAAAGCAAGAGAACAAAATTAACCGATGCAGATGTTTAACAATTTAACTCTTTAGCCCTCCCTAACATAGAGTTTGCTGACCATATACGACGTTCATGTCCACTATGGGTAAAAAAAAAAAAAGTTTCCTAGAGTGTGTGCATGTGCACATCTTGTTTTCCAAATCACCAAAATCACTTCATCGATATGCTGCATGAGTGCATGTATTGTGCCAGCCTATAGAAATAGGGACGCAAGGTTAGAGGACTTATGTAGCTGGTATAAGAATGATTTGATTTTGGTTTTGGTACCAACTCTCCATCATTTACCTGGGGACCACCTGGAACCCCATCACAGGACCACTGGTTGACCGCTGCCTGGGCATGCAGGGCCTTCAGCGAGAGGCATTCATTGGTGGGTTGGTGAGCATCGAGCCTTTAATTGAAGCTCAACATAATAAAGGAAAGAGAGAGGGAGGGAGGTGGAAGGAAGTGCACTTTAATTAATGATCAAACAGCCGTAAAATGGGAATGTGTTTGCATCAATTAATCATCCCCTCAGATGCCACTAATCGGCCATTTCCACCTCCCAAGTATCAAAGCGGCCCCTGCATGCCGACTATACACACCAGTTGTGCTGGATCTGGCCTAGACCATTCATCATGTTTTACTGTGCTCTTAAACGGGTCTCTCCATTCCTTCGGAATGGCCGATTAAATGCGATTGCAGCAGTAAGAGTAAAGCTCTGTGCTCTTCTTGTGGAGATTGACCACAATGTACCGTGTATACAACCTAGTTACAATTTAAAACAATGACAAGTCAGTGAACCGTTTCGGTACGGTTGTGTGCCTGGCGTTGCTGCAAAAAAAAAAAATCGATGCGCCAATATATCACAATTCTTAATGCCATCATATCAATATTGAATCAGTCAGGTTCATAATCGATTTTTTTTGATGATTATGTGGACCTATTCATTAATTTGTTCATATCAGAAAGACTGAACGTTTTGTTATTTATATTGTTTAAAATTGCTTTAAAATGTTCTAGTTGATTGAACTTGTCATGGTCCATATTGTTCAGAATTCTGCCCATTTTCAACATTTTACTGTACTGTATTTTACTTGATGATGACATCATCAAATTGTGTTTGTGTTGTGTTTGTTCATGATTTTTCTTTTAGGACCATTCATTTATGGAGGGAAAAACAATGCAATATATTGATATATCAAATTGATAAATTGCAGCATAACTAAGAATCACAATATAAATCGATTCAGAACCCTAATTATCAATATTGTATTGTATTGTGAGGTAAGTGAATCGTCCCACCCCCACCCCATGTAAGGGTTTTTTTCAACCATGGTTTCTGGACCACCAGTGTTCCC
>CM076976.1:43055432-43110978 GCA_039105355.1 Benthosema pterotum
GCGTGTGCGTGTCGCGTTGCGTTGTGTGTTATGGCTCCTTGCCATGCTGATATTTTCAGCTTCAAGGAGACTAAATCATCTACATTTATTTTACACTACCATAAAAAAGCTAAAACACCATATAGAGCCAAAATGTAATGCTATAATATAAACAAAACGGAACAAAGAGAGTCATCCTAACAAAACTACTCACGGCGCGGCGGACATCTTTCGGCGAGCATAAGTCAAACGCAGCAAAGTTAGCTTTTATAAAGTGCACAAAACCTTCATGCGTCAGAAATGATATGATTTATGATGCCTTCACCATATTGGTCCAGTATAGTTCATGACAGCTGGCAAAGCCATTAATCATGTGATGTGTATCTTACACTTCCCAATGGGGTGATCTACTGTCATTGATCATTTTTTCCTCTGTCAACGGCGTCAGGCCTGGTGACACGGCCCAGAGAGATTACATTTTAAACAAAGCAAAAAACCCCGACTTGGATCTTTATCGTTCCATGTTATGAGTTGCTGTGGTTTGGCCGCTTACCCTAAAACCAGATATATACTTCTTTAAATGATGTTTCTCTGCACAAAACGCAGCTGTTGTACAAGCTTGTGTAGATCAGGTTTGTTGTGGGACACTATCGTATAGTAATATTATAAGTAAGCCTTGCAGAGTCCCCTATAAGCAGGGTTTTCAACCTTTTTGACTCCAGGGACCACCAATTTATTCAGCATTTGAGCCACGGGGCACCATTTGAGAAACATTCTAGCCCCACAGACCCCAAAACTAAAGATTTCTTTTGCTTGTAGTTGTGTAGACTTGGGCTAATTCAGAGGATGAATATTTTAACTCCTGAGTGTAAAAATGAAACCAAATGGACCCGCAAGGGTCCATTTGGTTTCATTTTTACGTTCTCAAGAGTTACATCTGGTTAACCAACTTAGCTGGGGACACACCTGGAAACCCTCGCAGGGACCACTGGTGGTCCCCGGACCACCTTTGAAAACCCCTGCCCTATAGGGAAGGGACAGGCAGGGGAGTAGTGGAGAGGGGACGCCGGGGGGACGGCGGCCCCCCCCGACTTTCTCATCTAAAATTTTTGGGGGCAAACGTAGGCCTATGTTTTTTTGGGCAAGTTCGGAAATACCACACCGGGAGCGCACTCGCCTATTAGTTTGCATTGCTCAGTGTACTCAGTGCGCAATTCCGAACGCGCCCTTTGTCTTGTCATTTACTTTTATGGATACAATTTATGCATCGTAAAACAATCTTTCCTCAATATGCTATACTTGTTCTAATAGCGCGTCTGTGTGTGCTGCGCTGGTGCACGCAAATGCAAGTGTGCATGCACGTGTCTTAAAGGGGAAATTCCATTCATTTTCATATTTTACTATGTCATTAATATACCTTAGAGTGTTGTGTGGACATGGTGAAAAGTTCCTAGAAATGGAGGTCTGACAAAAATCATTAGCATGGTGAAATACATCTTGATGACATCATCAAGATGTGTTCCACCATGTTGTTGAAAATGACTGGAATTCCCTGTTAGGACACGTGCATGCACACTTGCATTTGCGTGCGCCTGCGCAACACACAGACATGCTATTAAAACAAGTAAAAATATTTTAGATGTGAGAAGTGGGGGGACACCCCTGGACATAGGCTTTTACCTAAAGTGTACTTGGTATAAAGAAACTAGTTTGGACGTACTGAGCTGGCATGAAGGCCAAAGGGTAGCGTGGAGGTTCTTAGCAGAGAGGAGTGGTCTGGGCGCTGGGAGGGCTGAGTGAATTGAAGCGAGGCGTGGCGGTCATGACCGAGCATTCATTTCTGCTCTCATTGAGATGAAGAAAATTGGTGTCCATCCAAGGATTCCACATTATGCACGTACAAAAGCGGTGACTTGAACAAATTGGCTGCCATGTATATTTGGACATCCTGGGGGCAGAAAAGTCAAAAAGAAATATTGTGTTTCGTGTAAAAAAAAAAAAAATATACAAAGTCGTTACGTTACCCACTCATTTTACTACTGACAATCACTATACTATTAAAGGGGGAATTCACACCAAAACAAACCACCCTGCATTAATTAACCCTGTCGCCATAGTAACCTACCTGGTTCGAGTGCATGTTGTCATGTAGTTCAAACTGCCCCAGCTCCACAGCCTCCAATGCTAGGCCTTATACTTGCATCTGTGGCTTTCTGGAGACCATTTAAAGGGGGAACTCCAGTTACTCCACTCATTTTCATTTTGATGTACCTTCAAGGTGTCGCACCTGGCTAAAAAAAAGTAAAAAGTAAAAAAAAAAAAAAAAAAATAAAAGTTAAAAAAAATAAATGGAGGTCTGAAGATGCAACATCTTGATGACATCATCAAGATTTATTTTCACCATGTTAATGGAATTTTTAGACGCATCTTTTTTTCTCGGAGTGTACAAATGGAACCAAATGAACCCGTTAGGGTTCATTTGGTTCCATTTGTACATCTCCGAGAAAAAAATAAATAAAAATGGGTGGAATTCCCCTTTTAAGGATGATCTGTGGGAGGAAAAAAACATTTGTTGCGACGGATGTTAACTCCTATGGCGATTTACAAATACATCATCAGTTAACATTGGAGCCTGTGAAGCTGGGGCAGGTGGCAACAGGGGTCAATTAAGTGTTGTGTGTTTTGGGTGAAATTCCCTTTAACACAACGGGCACGTCTGCCAATGTCGGAGTGCCAATACTTAAAATTCCTACTAAGGAATTCCTTCCTTATTTGGGGATACAAAGAGTCAATACAAGAATTGTCCCATATTTCACTATTTTAAACAACTACCGTACTATTGGTAAAATGGTGTGGCATGTCCAATTTGTATCACCGGAGGACAAAGTCGTGACTATGTAACACAATGCTTCGTCACTCCATCCAATCTCCCGACAATCACATCCCTTCTGTCTTTAATTAAGCTGAATGCCCCACGCTGATGCCCTTTATATTTTCCGCATCATAGAGCCTCCAGGTTAATCCAGGCAGGGATTACATACCGGTATACTGCACTGTTTGCTGTTTGACCGCTCAATGGCACTCATGTAATAAAGTCATACATGTATACTGTAGGTAGCGAAACACAGGTGATTCGCCTCCAGAGGTGCTTTTTGATCGTCTAAACCAGGGATCCAGCAACTGCGGTCTGGAAGCCGCATGCGGCTCCAGAACACAGCCTAGTGGCTCAGTGGCTGTAAGCATTATTACATACACACTGGGCTCTGAGAACACAGCCCTAGTGGCTCCCTGGATGTAGCATTATTACATACACACTGGGGCTCTAGAACACAGCCCTAGTGGCTCAGTGGCTGTAGCATTATTACATACACACACTGGGGTGATCCACACCAAAATAATATAAACATTTCAGTCACCCAAAACGCGTTGCGCTGTCTGACAGTTGACAGTTAAAGTAGCACTTGGCCATGTCAAAAAAAGCCCAGCAGTTATCAGAGGTGGAGCTTTCAATCTGAACCACCCATTTTCAAAGGTTTACTCAGTTTACTATGTCATTAATGTACCTTAGAGATGTTGTGTAGACGAGAAATGGAGTTCTTAAAACTCCTTTATTTTTATTTTTAGAAAATCCATTTTGAAGAAAGGTTGTGTTTCACCATGTTAATGAGTTTTCTTTGAGGACCTTTTTTTCTGAGAGTGTGCAAATGTGAACAAATTGACCCGCCAGGGTCCATTTGGTTCACATTTGCACACTCTCAGGAAAAAAAAAATGATAAAATGCGGCTCCAGACAGATTTTGAATTTAATTTTGGGTCGAAAATGGCTCTTTCAACTTCTTGGGTTGCCGACCCCTGGTCTAAACCAAAGGGCTCTGCATTTTCCGAAGCCTGTGTCCTTTTCTTGAGGAGGCGATGGAGCCACGATTGCGTTATAATCCATCATAGAATAGCAGGACCACCGGCTCAGTGGCCTTGTGGTCAAGAGTGTCTGATCCCCTGATCGGGTCGTAACGGATGACTCTGAAACTCAGCGGGACCCGGTGTACCTCCCTGTTTGGCGCTATGATAAAGAGAGGAGGATAGTGCACTGGGGCGTGTCACAGGCTCCTGCGGGAGGTTTGCACACGCTCAGTGTAAAAAGGAAGTGCGGCGATGGAATGTTCCAGCAGAGGCACTAACGTTGCTGACCATGACTGAAATTAATAAAAAAATATATAGAAAAAGAGAGTACTACAATGATTCATTCTTTTTTAAAAATAGCATGTCAATTTAACTACTGTGTGGAAGAAAATGTATTTATAACAGACTGAAAGACAAGGGCCAGTACATTTTGTATATTTTTCTTTTGAAGATTTTTGATGTTCTTGATGCTTGTTTTGGCACCTGCTTTGATTACAGTACATGTGTTCAACTTTTATTTTTGTGAAGTGAGAAAGAAACATGGATACTGTTCATCCTAGTGCTGTGGATGATATAAAACATTGGAAAAGGGAAGAGTGATGCTGTTTAATTCACAACTACTCGGCATCTCATTATTTACACCACAAGTTATGGGATTTCTATCTAGCACCTCTGCTGGAACATTCCATCATGGCAGTTCCCGTTTACACCGAGTTGGTGCAAGCCTACTCAGTGTAAAGAGACACGCCCACGTGCACTATCCTCTTCTCTTTATCATAGCTAGCATCTAGGGTTGGATTGGGGTCCTCCTTTTCAACAGGTGGTCCGGGGACCACCAGTGGTCCCTGAGAGAGTTCCAGGTGGTCCCCAAGCTAGCTCTGGTCCAGAGCTCCTCTGCTTCTGAGTCTGACTTGCATTGGGGCTCTGTTGGTCTCCGTGCATTCGGCCATTACTCCCCCGACCAGCCTCTCTTCTCTAGTGGATATATAAAGAACGTTTTACCTACTCACCAAATAAACACGTCTTGTGTCATTAGAAAGCCTACTTACCTTAGTGGTCGCACTCTTAGCCCCCCACCACACGGATAAATTGACTTTTTAGCCAGAACGCGATTGTTTTTCACTGAAGGAAAAATATTTCCTATGGAACTTTTTATTGGCATTATCGGTAGAGGGCGCAAATCCTTGTTGTTTTTTCCGGTGAAAAACGATCGCGTTCTCTCCAAAAAGTCTCAATTTATCCGTGTGGTGGGGGGCTAAGAGTGTGACCACTAAGGTAAGTAGGCTTTCTAATGACACAAGACGTGTTTATTTTGGTGAGTAGTTAAAACGTTCTTTATATATCCACTAGAGAAGAGAGGTGGTCGGGTGGAGTAATGGCCGAATGCACGGAGACCAACAGAGCTCCAATGCAGGTCAGACTCAGAAGCAGTGGAGCTCTGGACCAGAGCTAGTCCCCAGCTAAGTTGGTTAACCAGATGTAACTCTTGAGAATGTAAAAATGAAACCATTCATTTTTACACTCTCAAGAGTTAAAATATTAATCGTCTTAATTCGCCCCAAGTCTACACAACTAGAAGATCAATGGGCATTTTTGATCTGTAGTTTTGACTGTTTTGTTTTCCCCAAATCCAGCCTGGAATTATGGACAAAAGCAAAATTTCGGTGTTGGGGTCTGTTGGGCTCATATGACCTCAAATGGTGGTCCGTGGCTCAAATGCTGAATAATTAGTGGGCCCTGGTATGAAAAAGGTTGAAAAACCACTGTTGTAGATCTTCTAGGCTAGACCACCGTATGTTCTTCTAACTGTGTATATATGCTGGTCTATCGACCATTTATTTCATCTAGGCTAGACTACGGTATGTTCCCTAACTGTGTATATGCTGGTCTATCGACCAGGCATCACTAGAGGCTGAAGATGATGCTTCAGAATGCAGCTGCACGTTTCCTCAGCGGCTGCTGCAAAAAGGTTCTGACCATGGCTCCGTGTTGGCTCCCTGTTCGTTTAAGAATCGATTTTAAACATGGATTATTTAGGCTTTTTTAAGGCAGTAGTGTAATAGTTACATAGTGACACTACAGTTTTGGCAGTAGTACAGTATATTTGTGTATAATATTGATTGTGGCTTTGTTGCTTTCTTAGGTTTTTCTGAGCTCAATTGTACCCCCAAACCCCCTGAACTTTTCACATCCAGTAGATTTTTTTCTGTGGTCTTTGTGGGGTTTTCTGGCTCAAACAAATACTTAGATTTTCCTGCTGGATGTGATATTGCATCCTGCAGCGGGACTTGCCAGAAGATGTCACTATTTTTTTTTTCACTGCAGCTCAAAAGACTTCCATACCTCACAGAAACTCCAGACCACAAAACAAACAAAAAAAATCACTGAATGTATTTTGGTATAATCGAGGTCATGTAACCTAAAAGAGAGACAAAAAATAAAATAAAAGAATGTCACAAAACCTTTAGTAATGTGTGAATTGTGGAAAAGTTGAAGCTTGCAACTGCAGCATGCATGTGTTCAACTGGAATTTTTTTTATAGCAGTGGTTTTCAAACCTGTTTTTATACCAGGGCCCACTATTTATTCAGAAATTTCGCCCCGGACCACCATATGATGATGTTTTAGCCCACAGACCCACAACGAAGGATTTATTTTGCTTTTGTCCACAATTCCAGGCTGGATCTGGGAATCAAAACAGCCAAACATAGAAATCAAAATGACCATTAATTTTCTACATTCTCTAGTTGTGTAAACTTGGGGCTAATTCAGATGGTGAATATTTTAACTCTTGAGAGCGTAAACATGAAACCAAATGGACCGGCAAGGGTCCATTTGGTTTCATGATTACGCTCTCAAAGAGTTACATCTGGTTAACCAACTAACCATCATTTAGCCTGGGGACCACCTGGAATCCTCTCAGGGACCACTGGTGGTCCCCAGACCACCTGTTGAAAACCCCTGATTTAGGGTGGGACGATTCACTTACCTCACGATACAATACAATATTGATAATTAGGGTTTTGAATCGATTTATATTGTGATTCATGTATTGACCTGCCATTATTCGCAAGTGTGAATCCTTGACTGAGTCACCATATACAGCTTCCTGCGTGCAATGTAATTTGTTGTGGGGTTTCTCTTAACTGAGTCAAAGGGGTCCATACTCAGGAAATGCAGGTGGCTGTCGAATCGCCTGCCACGAATCGGACGCAACGGACAGGCGAATCAAATGGACGGCGCGCCATGGATGATTGAAAATCGACAACCTTTGTGTATATACACATTCTCTACCGAGTCTATTTATCTGAATTCCGGGGAGGAATCCATTCTGATATTGTTATGACCATTTTGGTTGATTTTGACCTTGAAAGGTCATGGTCAAGGCCATTTTGCTATTCCGAAGACCATAACTAACCATTGTTAGGTGAAAAAACGGGTGCAATGGCTCTATTTCTACTAATTCTGACATTTATTAATTAATTGAATTGATAATCAATCATATAAATCACTTGTTTTTTTTAGTAGGCCTACATGTGCATAAGACATATAACAATTATAATCACCCCCTTTAAAGTGTATTTTAATTTGCGTGTTAAATCAAATCAAATTGAAGGAATAAAAGTGATGCAAAATCAAACAGCAACTTCATTGAATGAACTCAACAGATGGCTCTGGCCTTGGCCCAAGTGAACCATTTTATTGCCATGGCCAGAGTGTTGACAACCAAATCAGGTATCAATGGCCATATGGTGTGACGAAGGCATGTTTGCTCCAGCAGTAGATATTCATCTGCACAAGACAGAACATTCAAGAATCTCTTCCTTGCATGGGCCCTTTCCACTGGACATGTTGTTCTGCTCAGAACAGGAAAACTGCTTAGAGTTTCTGGCCCTGGTGATGCAATGGTTGAGTGTGCCATGTTTGGACCTGGTCTGATAGAGTTGGTGTTAAACGGCAGCCATTATGTCCGGGCTCTCACTGGGATGCCGATGGTAGAGGATGTGATCAGGTCGCTCCAGTGGAATATGTTCTGGCAGAGCTGCATATCCAGTGCTAGCACAGGTACAGGCATTGCACACTGTGCTGGCTGCAAATCAACATTCCTCAGAGCAGTTGAGGCCCCGATAGGACAAGTAGAGAAATTGAATCAGGATTTTGAGAAGGAATGTAAGGCTGTCAGAGCTCTGCCATATCTTTGGAGGTTGGCTGTATTTGGTGGCTGTAATGAAAAATGCTGTGGGATACTATGGTGATCTATGGTGATCTTTGCATAAACTACGTGTGTCATGGCTCATAGTATCTTGTGCGAATCAAGTTGCTAGAGTTTACACATCCTGAGTTCTACTGGCACTTCTCAATCGGTCAGTGGGTTGTTCAGGTCAATGCTGGATCAGTACTGCAGTAGGTAACCTGAAGGTCGAGCAGAGCATTCAGTGAGAGATGAAGCAGGGCTTGACACTGGTGGGGCAAGTGAAGACTGCTACCTGGTTGCCCGATCGGGCAAGTGTGCAACTTGCACTATAACACAACACAAGATAAATTTGTCTTGAAGGCAGTCATTGCACTCTACCTCTGTGTCTTTCCCTGCTTTCTAGCTATCCACAATTTCAGGCTGGATTTGGGAAACAAAACAGGCAAATTAACATACACATCAAAATTATCTTCTACATTCCCTAGTTGTGTAGACCTGGGCTAATTAAGATGATGAATATTAACTCTTGAGAGTGTAAAAATGAAACCAAATGGACCCGCAAGGGTCCATTTGGTTTCATTTTTACGTTCTCGAGAGTTACATCTGTTTAAACTTAAATGCAAAATTTACAATATATTTTTGGGGGGCAGTGACCGTGGCCTGAGGGAAGTAGAACCTGACTTGCCTCGGGAGACCTTAGTGTCAACCCCTGTGAAGGGTCCTGAAGGTCACTATGTAGTAGGAGCCACACACACAATGCCAAAGCAGATGCAGAGTTTGAGCTCTTGTTTCATGAGATTCATGAAAATGTCCTCAACCTCCTCACCAACAACTACCCCAACAAATCCATCTCGAGCATGCACTGAGCACCACTTGTCACCCTTACATTCAAAGTGGTGAAGCTGTTTGACTCTGTGCTAGAGCACGGATTCCATACTCATTGACTGTCAATCTGCAAAGCAGGTTGTATACAGAGAATTCACTCTGCGCCTGCTCAACTGTCTAAAAATGGGGAGTGCCTGTAATACCCATACAGACAGGAGAGGCTCGACTGAGACTAAGAAAATTAGCTGAATCATACCAAAGAGGAAGCCTCACTTCAAAGAGCAACCACAGAAGGCACCAAACACCATTTTGAAAGAAGCAGAACTTAGTTTTACCCAAAGACATGGCTGAAGCATATAGGAGCTATGGGCATTGCTAAGGAGCAGGGCATAAACATCCAGAAAATACTTTCTCATGACGTGCTCTCAACATCTTTGATGGTCAAAAAAAAGAGATTGAGCCTGGACTTGATCTCACCCAATGGAGTCTGCATTAGTCATCTACTCTTGCCACTTATATTGTGGTAGACTTCATGTCGAAAATGCGGCAGATACCACTGGGACGGTTCGCAACGGTCAACACCCTCATCAGTGCTTCATCCTCCTTCTGCCGAGAGTCACAATTCATTCACCTCATACTTCATACGTACATTGAGAGGTCTCAAAATGAAGGGGAGCCCCTGTGACGTACAGATTCAACAGCAAGCATTGGCATGAACAGCAACACACCCATTCTGCAGCAACTTCACAAGTTCTGGGTGTCTGAGAACAAGCAAAATATCTATCTGTTAGTTTGGGATATGGTGTGCAGTCAGGTCTGTGGCAATACTATCACTGTCAGTTCTGTCGTCCTGACAATGAGGTTCTCCCAGCAAAGGTGGCTGGTGGCAAGGACATTCCCACTATTTTTTGTCTTCTCTATTGCAATGTAAAGCATTTGAGCTGCATTTTATGTCATGAAAGGTGCTATACAAATAAAGATGATTACAAATAAAGATTATTATTATTATCCATGACCTCTTGAACTGGATTGAGGAAGCTGACATGAGGCTAGTGGACTGGTGCATATGGAGTGGGCTATTTGTGTTAAACAGTGTAAGAGAGTTGTGATAGTTTTTAATGATACACCTGTGCATTACTTCTACATTGCATCCCGTACTTCCAAGCACTGGGGATGAAGGAAGTCTGGCAGCAGTATGGCACTGGTGAAAAGCGACACATGCTACCACTGCATCAAGCAGTCTCTTATCTTGGAACAACCCTAGCCAAGACCGTGATCAAGGCACATATCTTGACTGGACAGGGCCGCTGGATGATGTGGGAGGGAGTCGAGAAGAAGAAGCTGACATGGAGCGAAGTCTGGGGCTTGGAATCCAACAGGCTGAGTTTCATCGTTCAAGCAACGTTGTGCTGCCATCTCGCATAAACCTGCAACTATGGTTGGGAAGGACCCAGCATGTCTAGCCGATAAGCTTGAGCAGAAGAGGATTTCCATCAATGCCCTACCCACCAGCAGCCAGGGCATGCGCCATCACCCACCAACGTTCCTCCGGGAGGGGGGATCCTACCATCTAGTCTTTTAATTGATCCTGGAGATCACTGCATGAGCAAGTTGAGAGAAAATACTTGATTTTGTTTTATATTAGTTGTATATCACTTTGTCACTCTTAATCATTTCAGAACCCATATAGCAATGTATATGTATACTTGCATATGTGTTGTGTATATCTTTTGTTCTAAATAATAACGTAATTGAGTAAAAATGATAACAGGGGACAAATTTGTTACTTTTAAATTATATAGTTAAATATCAATATAAAAGATATCACACAGGAATCATTGCCACAATTATATGAATTAGACCTATTGCACCAGTTGTTAATGTCATGGCCAAATCATGTCTTTGGAATAGCAAAACGGCCTTGACCATGACCTTTCAAGGTCAAAATCAACCAGAATTGTCATAAAAATGGTTGTCATAAAAATGTCAGAAATGGATTCCCCACCCCCCAATTAGTCAGAATAGAGGTATTGCATGTGTATATACACAAAAGTTGGATTTTCATCATATCCGATGGCGGCATATTTGATTCGGCCATTGCGCCATTCGTGGCACTATGGCGGACAAGCACTCGGTGATTTTTCATCTCTAGGGACCCTTGACTCAGTTCAAGTGAGAAAAACCCTCACACAAAATTGCGAGCAGGCGTATATGGTAGGTCCAGGATTATTGTGCTGTCATTAACAAACACAACTTGATGTTGTCATCACCAGTAAAATACAGTACAGTAAATGTTGAAAATGGGCGGAATCATGAACAATATGGACCATGACAAGTTCAATCAACTAGAACATTTTAAAGCAGATTTAAACAATATAAATAACAAAAAGTCTTTCTCATATGAACAATTAATGAATAGGTCCACATAATCATCAAAAAAAAAATCGTTTATGAACCTGACTGATTCGATATTGATATGATGGCAAATCACAAGAATTGTGATATATTGGCGCATCGATTTTTTTTGCAGCAACGTCAGGCACACAACCGTACCGAAAGGGTCACTGACTTGTCATTGTTTTTAAATTGTAACTAGGTTGTATACACGGTACACTGTGGTCAATCTCCACAAGAAGTTTTCAATAGCACAGAGCTTTACTCTTACTGCTGCAATCGCATTTAATCGGCCATTCCGAAGGAATGGAGAGACCCGTTTAAGAGCACAGTAAAACATGATGAATGGTCTAGGCCAGATCCAGCACAACCGGTGTGTATAGTCGGCATGCAGGGGCCGCTTTGATACTTGGAGGTGGAAATGGCCGATTAGTGGCATTTGAGAGGATGATGATTAATTGATGCAAAACACATTCCATTTAACGGCTGTTTGATCATTTATTAAGTGCACTTCCTTCCACCTCTCCCTCCCTCTCTCTTTCCTTTATTATGTTGAGCTTCAATTAAAAGGCTCGACGCTCACCAACCCGCCAATGAATGCCCTCTCCTGAGCGCCTGCATGCCCAGGCAGCGGTCAACCAGTGGTCCTTGATGGGGTTCCAGGTGGTCCCCAGCTAAATGACGGGAGTTGGTAACCAAAACCAAAATCAAATCATTCTTAACCAGCTAAGTCCTCTAACCTTGCGTCCCTATTTCTGGCACTATACATGCACTCATGCATGCAGATCGATGAGAGTGATTTTGGTGATTTGGAAAACAAGATGTGCACATGCACATGCTCTAGGAAACTTTTTTACCCACAGTGGACAGGAACGTCTTATATGGTCAGCAAACTCTATATTAGGGAAGGCTAAAGAGTTAAATTGTTAAACATCTGCATCAGTTAATTTTGTTCTCTTGCTTTTTTGTCTCGCCTAATCAGGGGCGGATGTAACATTTCCCAATTTGGGGGGGGGGGGGGGGGGGGGGGGGGGGGGGGGGGGGGGGGGGCGGGAGAAAATGGTATGGGGGCGGCACCATACCGTTTTCAGTTACAGGACTTTTATTAGTCAAGTAAAGCATCAATAGTAACATCAGTTGTTGTTGAAGTTGCAACAAACACACAGCATGCATAAAGCTAAAGGTCTGACTCAGAGAGTTTTCTGTTTTTAATGATGAAATGCTGTTGGTTTAGTGGTGACACGCTGTTGTTAGTTAGTAGTAGAAGTGTTTTAGATCAGTTTAATTATAAGCACTTCAATTCGAAAATTTGGGTTGTTTTGCATGCCATCATGTTTGGTGGGGCAGTCAGGGCATTTAGGGGGGCATTGCCCCCGCAATGCCCATGCCTAGACCGCCCCAGCTCCTAATGTATCAACAACAAATGGAATTATAATGCCAAAATCTTCCAAAAACAACAAAAAAATATCTCTAAATCTCACCAAATAGTGGTGGCTGTGTGGCTCAAAAGCCTTGCTATCAAAAAGGGCTGAAAACCCACAGCCGTACATGAATGCAAGAGGAAAAATCAACCCTGTGTATAGCACACCCTGAGTGTGCTTCACTGCTGACGCTGCTCAAAGTGCATGCAGTATGAATGAAAGCGACAATTGAACGGTATGCTAATGCCTGTTATACGAGCGCACATCTGCAAATAATCTTAAAGCGTTTTCTCCACATGCATGGAGAGGAGGAGAGCCGTTGCTGTTGGACGGCACTTCGTTTCGCCCGCTCCCCCTGAGCTTTTTCTCCCTCCGAATGTGATGGTTTTCTTCTCCTCCAGATTCATGAAATGCTCAAGAGGAACTCGATTCCCCGCTTTCCAGACAGTCATTTTCTACATTGGCGTGGAAGCTGTAAATTGGAGTGGAGATTTCTCCAAGGACTCGTAGGTGAAAGAGTGCTCATGATGAAGCTGCTTCGCACCGGGTGAAAATAGTCTCTCCCTTCCCCGGGTGTCAACATTTCATCTCGTCGGTAATTCGGTATTGGAGAAAAGCCGTTGGGAGGATTGTGTACGTGCCTCCGACATAATCAGCCGCGTGACTGGTCATTTTGATGATTGGATGGCCTATAATCAGCATAAGTTTAAAAAGAAAAGAGACTGAGATGACTCCATAATATGTGTATCATGTATCATATTCTAGTAGTGTTTTTTTCAACCAGTGGTCCTTGAGAGGATCCCAGGTGGTCCCCAGCTAAATGATGGAGAGTTGGTAACCAAATGGACCCTCATAGAGACTGTAACTCCTGAGGGCGTAAAATGAAACCAAACGGACCCGGGAGGGTCCGTTTGGTTTCATTTTACGCCCTCAGAAGTTAAATGATATGTTAAACATCTGAAATACTTCATTTTCAATGATCTACACAATTGTAGAAGAATTATTTTTGACCAACGTTTTGCTAGTTATCTAAATTGGGGACACATTGAAAATCGTTAGTCTTGGGTCCAAGGGACTTAAACTTAACATAAAATGGGGATCCGTGGCTAAAATGCAGAATAAATAGTGGGCCCTGCTATGAAAAGGTTTGAAAACCCCTCTTCCACTATGTCATTAGACCTGTTGTTGTCATGTTTTTGATCATTTTGAGTTGACTTTCTTGCAATTCCAGTCACCCCTCCTGCTGTTTTTCTGCAAAATAACTTTGCCAAGCAGCTATCACCAATTGTGTTTGTGTAGCTTAAAATTGCTCTGCCACATTAAGGCGCCTTTTGACACCCATTTCAGTAAAAAAGGCCAAACAATGCTGCCCATATCATTTTATGGCATCGTCTACCCCCTTTTATCGGGTATGTTTACTCACAAGGAAATGCTCTCTAGCCTATACCTCTCCCGACCATACATAATTCATTAAAGAGCCTGGGATAACAAGGGCATAAAGAATAAATGTATGTATTGCTATACTCGAGATCTGGGAGAGAAGCCAAAGGTGGTGTCAAAAACAATTGTGGGGAACGTGCCGTGGGTTGTCTTACCTCCTGTACCACACGAGGCCGAGGCCCTTTCCGTTTCGCTATACCGACGGCCGGCCTCTTGTTCTTGGCTGGTGTGGTCAGTGTTGGAAGCGTGCATTAAGATACACAAGGTGGACTGACAAGGGCTGAAAGTGACCCTCAGTGCTCTGCCCTGCAGTGCCAAGCTGTGGCACGTCAGGCTAAGCCACTGTGACTGCCCCAGCTCCCTTAATTGTTCATTGAACCTGGCTGCTACATTGAGCTGCCTGCCGAGCACAGGTCCCCCGAGAGTGCATTACGAGTTCTATGTCCAACTAATCGGCTCCTTTGTGCCCTATCCACCTGGCAGACACCCACACACGCACACACACACACACACACACGCGCACACACACACACACACACACACACACACACACACACACACACAACACACAACACACACACACACACACACACACACATGGTGACAGGACAGACTCCTGATGATTCTGGGATAGTCACCTCCCTGTGTCAGAGTGTATTGGTGCTCATACAGTAATTGTTATTACGTTGTGGGAAGTAGCCAGAGTGTGGCTCATAGTCAATTCATATTAGAGAGTATTACGTTATCGCTAGGGTTGTAGCGATGTAGTATTGAAATATTGATTTTAATTTAAAAAAGGATATTGTTATGTAAACAGCAAATATTGTAATTTGTATCATATCGTTGGACATGGTATCGTTTTGCATGATAGGGGTGCAAAAACTTACTTACAGTAAGTGGCCGGTTTTCAATGATAAGGAGATGTCTTGGAAAGGCTTAGATTTAGCCAGACAGCACTCTCGACCAACTCTCGACCAACCATATCTCCTAATCACAGTGCATTACATGCATCTATAAGATCGTCTTGATAGGTATAGTGGTCAGTATAGTGGAATTAAACCGTGCCGTAATGTGAACCAATATGAGTCTAGTTGTAGATCTGACATTTTCTGTCATGAAACGGTTGTAGTTATTATCAAGTGCTCTTGCAACTGAATTCTAATTACAATGGATCCATTTTCATTCCATTTTAGTTAGTGGAGTTGGACATGGCAGGGTAAAAAATCGTGTGGAATTTGTACACTTTCGAGGCAAATGTCAGCTGGGTGCTTTCTATTCAGACAAAAGCACTGACACTTTCAACCAAAGGAGAGAAAAAAAGAAAAGACAAGAAAAATCAATCACTTATCCCTCCCTCCGTTCACTCTCACCCATACTCAAGGACTCTCAGCTAATTCAATTTATTAAGAAATGCTGTTGGTCAGACTGTCCTTGTAAGACATGAGAGAGTTTTGTCTGCTGAAAGCAGGACTGTTAATTAACAAAATTATGCAACTCTCAGTAATCTGATAAATGGCAACAAGAACAAATGTTGGGGTTTGTGTTTTCCGCACGGGAAACGGCTGAGAGAGTAACCAATTAGACCAGACGCCAATTAGTCCCTTTGAATACAGCCCCCAATTATGAAAGTCTCTTTTACTAATTAAGATGTAATATAATTAATTTAATGTGCAAGTCCTAGAGAGGGTCCCCTATTAGAAGAACAGGTAAGATATTCATGTTAACGCATGTCTAAATGTCAATATACATTGTTTTGAGGATCATGGGTAGACTGACATAACTGAGGTGTACCATTAAGTGAAGCATTTTATAGATTAAATGTAACAAGTTTGTATGTTTAATTCCTGCATGGACAACATGCTTTCAATCTAATCCAAATGAATACATTGTACAGTATTTAAAAATATGAACCAACTTTCATCTCAAGAGATATACTGTAAATTATGTATTTTCTTGAGATCAATGTTGATTTTGAGGATGGATTATTTCAAGGCTGTGGTGGAAGTCTGGATCAGTGATTAATAAATGACCAGTAGTTTGCTTTCATTCACTTATTTCTGACTGTTTTATCTACCAATAATAAAAGAAAGAAAGAAAGAAAGAAAGAAAGAAAGAAAGAAAGAAAGAAAGAAAGAAAGAAAGAAAGAAAGAAAGAAAGAAAGAAAGAAAGAAAGAAAGAAAGAAAGAAAGAAAGAAAGAAAGAAAGAAAGGAGAAAAAGAATAAAGAATAGCTCCTTGACTGCAGCTAAGAAGGAAAGCTCTTCTCTAGCACTACAGAGAGACCCAGAGCCTCTCCAGCACAGCAGTAATAGAGCCATTTCGCTTCGAGTCGCTCCGCCCGGCTCTCTCTCTCTGGCTGTATGGATTGCCTTGACATTATGTCATGTCCTTGACAGGAGTGTCAGGTTGGTTCAGATGAGGGCTGCCAAGGATTGGAGTTCCCTTCAGTTCACCAAGAAAACCAGACAGAACGGCTCTACAGCTAAAGACCTAAAAATTGACATGAAAAAGCAGGAAAATAAACATTTCAGTAGTAAAAAAAAAATAGTAGCTTATCTAGCATCTTCATAGAGAATTTAAAATGTATATATATTTTCTCAGATTTCTGTTTAGACGTCTCGTCCGGCTAGACCTCAGCAAGTAACTGCCTCTTCAAAGTACACAAATAAAAAAAAAGAAAATACCTTTTGTAAATCCCGTCAAAGAGGAGGACGAGAAGAAGACAGGGAAAATAAATCCTTTCTGTGTGAATAGCGCTTAGGTTATTGCGAGTAAATGTGTGCCCTCCGGATCAACCGCTTTGTCTGACTTGTTCCTAACCTTTGAGCAACAGATGGGGTGAAATCACTGAGGTAAATATGACCTTAGCCGCGGCTTCATTACGGACTGTGGAACATCTGTGCCTTTGTATTTAGGCCCAAATAAGTAGGCTATTTGGGTCATGCACGGCGCGGTACAAAGAGCTGTTCCGTGGTGCCGTGCGTTGTGGCTATCAGTATAATGGCAGGGAAATGAAAGTATTTTGCACACATGAGATCCTTTTGAAGCTCCGATTCACACTCGGTTAGTGCAGTCGTTAAGTCGCGTCAAAATAGCAGATGAACAAGCTCACAACAACGCACCAGTGCGAGATAACTGTGTGCAACTATAGACCTTTTAGGTAAGCCCAGGGGCGGATGGGGGGGGGGGGGGGGGGGGGGGGGGGGCAATGCCCCCTAAATGCCCAGACTGCCCCACCAAACATGTCATACCCAAGATATTTCAAATTAAAGTGCTACCAAATTAAACTAACTACCACATGCTGCGTGTCTGTTGCCATTTTGTCCTGCCCCCCAATTGGGAAAAGTTACATCCACCCCTGGGTAAGCACCTCCGCAAACTGCGATGGTCCAATCACAGCTAAGCATAACATGTGATAGACAAACCTCTCTGCCAATACTAGCTTTCCTATATGATAAAACATTGTTCTAGAAAAATAAATAAATGTCACACACTCATTTTTCCACTGCATAGGGCATGTCTTGTTGATGCATTTGGAAGAGTGGTTTTTGGACTTGATATATTTACCTTGGAATGAATGAGTCCTGGCTAGAAAGTGTCCTAGGGTGGACAAGAGGGTGGGGCTTACCTAAAGGTCTATTGTTGTGTCACGTGGTGTATTTGACGAGACAAGTTGTCCCCCCCCTCCCCCCACAACACCGCCGTGGAGCAAGCTTGTCTCAGGAGACACGAGAAGACATGTTATCTTTCATGTGTGGCCGAGGCCATATTATAGGTATAACACAGGGGTCAGCAACCTGCGGCTCAGGAGCCACATGCGGCTCTAGAACACAGCCCTAGTGGCTCAGTGGCTGTAGCATTATTACATACACACACTGGGGTGATCTACACCAAAATAATATGTAAACATTTCAGTCACCCAAAACGCGTTGCGCTGTCTGACAGTTGCCAGTTAAAGTAGCACTTGGCCATGTCAAAAAAGCCCAGCAGTTATGAGAGGTGGAGCTTTCAATCTGAACCACCCATTTTCAACAGTTTACTATGTCATTAATATACCTTAGAGATGTTGTGTGGACTAGAAATGGAGTTCTGTAAAACTCCTTTATTTCCTTTATTTACTCCTTTAGAAAGGACCTTTTTTCTGAGAGTGTGCAAATGGAACCAAATGGACCCGCCAGGGTCCATTTGGTTCACATTTGCACACTCTCGGGAAGAAAAATAATAAAATGCGGCTCCAGACAGATTTTGAATTTAATTTTGGGAGGAAAATGGCTCTTTCAACATCTTGGGTTGCCGACCCCTGTTATAGGTATAACATATAGGCGGGTAAGGGTGGACACACAGAAACAAATCAACACAAATCACAATCATCTCGCTGAGTCTCACCGTAGCTCTGCTCAAGGACAAAGCAATCAAAATGCGTCGAGGTTCCAGGGCTTTAAATAGGTTGTCAGGAAGCACAACTGAAACCACTGGTGTGTTCCAATGTGGGCCCTTGCATTGGAGGCACCTGTTTTTTGGAGTGGTGGGTGGCAGCCACTCCATTGTGCAGCTTTGTATGTGCCCACATGTATGTACTGTATGTTATGGGCGTCGTCCAAGCGCGGAGACACATGAAACAATAACACGGTACTGTTGAGCAGCGTCACGTGGACACACACACACACAGGCCAGGTAGAGTGCAGTCAGTGTTGCCAACTGACAAAATCCAAAATGCACTAGTGGCACTTCTAAAATGCACTAGAATGCGCCAGAGGAGTGGTTTTCAACCATTTTCTTACCAGGCCGTGCTATTTATGCCTGCATTTTAGCTACAGACCACCATTGGATGTTAGGTTTAGTCTCTCACACGAATTTAGGAGATATAACTGGCAAAATGTTTATCAAAATAGAAATTGTTCTACATCTTCTAAATGTGTAGAATCTTAAAAATTAGGTAGTTCAGAATTAATTAAATATAATTTAACTCTTGAGAGCATAAAATGAATCAAATGGAACCGTATGGGTCCATTTGGCTCAAGAGTTAAATGTTTATATGGGTCCATTTGGTTACCAATGGTTCTTTCTAGGGAGGAAGTAGGACTGGCGCCTGTCAACCAATTTCACCCCAACTCATCAGCCAAAAACCACCAGATTTTCCGCCAGGAGTTTTTCACTAATTTTGGCGCTAGGGGGTTCTGGAAAAAAGCTAAATATAGTGACAAGTGTGCCAAGCTGGCAACACTGAGTGCAGTACGTACGAGTACAGTACAATAACAGTGCAGCACCATTCCCTTCATACAGGTATGATTTTTGTGTGAGCTGGGATATTTCTATCCTCGGTATACCCAGGCTTTTATTGTCAGAAATAGGCCATTGGCTGGCAGTCTGCTGTCTGCTGCTGTTAGATGCTGCTGTCTGTAGAGCTTCAAGAGCTGTCCATCTTTTAACCATGTTTATAAAATATAAAATGTGTTTTTGTATATGTTGCAGTATTTTGGATGCCTGACTTGTTGTATCATATATTACTTGTGGTGTGTGTGTGTGTGCGTGTGCGTGTGCGGGTGTGTGTGTGTGTGTGTGTGTGTGTGTGTGTGTGTGTGCGCATAGATATCTGATTTGAACGCAAGTCAGAACGCAATTAACTAATTCATTAATGTGCACACTGAATCAACCCACACAGCATTTTCTCATTGTAGAAAACAATGAAGACATATAGTTTGTGCCTCCCTGTAACCACAGCCATAGTTATAGATCGAGGGGTCTACAAGCATAATGCCCCCCCCCCCCACCCCCAGATTTGTTTTCTTTTTTAAATGCTCTAATTCTGTGCGGGAAAACATGGCATATTTTGGACATACAGTAGTTAGATTGGACGTTGGACTGGTCTCTTCCTGTCTCTTCTTTATCATCTATAACAGTGTTTTAATGGTTTTCAACCAGTGGTCCTTGAGAGGGTTCCAGGTGGCTGATGGATTGATTCGTTCACTCGTTCATTCGGCAGTGGCAGTGGATCGGGGGTTGAGCCACCAGACTGCAACCACAAGGTTGCCGGTTCGAACCGGCTCCCCCAGAGTTGGTGTCGATGTGTCCCTGAGCAAGACACCCTAACCCAGGGGTCAGCAACCTGCGGCTCAGGAGCCGCATGCGGCTCCAGAACACAGAGTGGCTCCATGGCTGTAGCATTATTACATTATTACATACACACACTGGGGTGATCCACACCAAAATAATATAAACATTTCAGTCACCCAAAACGCATTGCGCTGTCTGACAGTTGCCAGTTAAAGTAGCACATGGCCATGTCAAAAAAGCCCAGCAGTTATCAGAGGTGGAGCTTTCAATCTGAACCACCCATTTTCAAAGGTTTACTCAGTTTACTATGTCATTAATATACCTTAGAGATGTTGTGTGGACTAGAAATGGAGTTCTGTAAAACTCCTTTATTTTTTTTAGAAACTACATTTCTGAAGAAAGGTTGTGTTTCACCATGTTAATGATTTTTCTTTGAGGACCTTTTTTCTGAGAGCGTGCAAATGGAACCAAATGGACCGTCAGGGTCCATTTGGTTCCATTTGCACGCTCTCAGGAAAAAAATGAATAAAATGTGACAGATTTTGAATTTAATTTTGGGTCGAAAATGGCTCTTTCAACATCTTGGGTTGCCGACCCCTGGTCTAACCCCTAATTGCTCCCGATGTGCTGTACAGTACCTTGCATGGTTTCTTGCGCCATTGGTGTATGAATGGATATATGGGATAATCTAAAGTAAGTCGCTATATAAATGCACCATTTACCATCCATCCATCCAATTCAAATCCACTGAATTTTTAATCATGAATTGGAGGATTAAAATAAATTTCAAACCCAACTAATTCAAAGACTCTTAACTGTGATGGACAACACTGTGAAGCATTTCTACTTGTTTACAATGCAGGGGGAACAAAGTTATTGCCACCCAAACATTTAGAGACATACTTCTGTATAACCACAAGCAAGAATAGTGGAGGTGGAGGGGATATAAAGGGGTGGGAGAGTGGAGGGTGAATCATTTCATATTGCAGCCGTTACTTGCAGCTGTTGGTGGGACGGACGTTCCGCATTTTGGTGTAGTGTTGTGGGAGCGACAGTCATGAATAATGATGTCTCCCTCGTTTTGTGTGTGTGTGTGCCTGCTGTGAATCTGGATTGCACATGGTTGGTTGAACTCCCACTGGTGTTGTTGTGGGAGGGAGTGGACTTTTAAACCATGATGATGATGACTGGACATGTTTATACCTCCCTCTCAAAAAGCAACGTCTGCTTGACTGAGTCTATTGACAGCCAGGTGTTGTTCCTCCTCCCACCACAGCACTCCTCTTACATGTTTTTACAGTATGTGGGGGGGGGATGCCTCTTAAAGGGGAATTCCACCCATTTTCTCTTTTTTTTCTGAGTGTACAAATGTGAACCAAATGGACCCTAGCGGGTTCCATTTGTACACTCTCAGAAAAAAGGTAACTCATTAACATGGTGAAATACATCTTGAGGATGTCATCAAGATAGTAAAATATTGAAAATCAGTGGAATTCCCCTTTTAAGACACGTGCATGCACACTTGCATTTGCGTGCACAGACACGCTATTAAAACAAGTATAGCATTTTGAGAAAGATTGTTTACAATACCTAATTGTATCCATATAGTATCCAAGTAAATGACAAGACAAAAAAAACATAGGCCTATACTTTTGCCCCAAAAATATTCTAGATGTGAGAAGTAAGGGGGACGCCGTCCCCCCTCCACTACACCCCTGTGCACAACACGGAGAGAGAGAGAGGGAGAATACTAAAGCACCGTGCTGGTTGTTTATATGGGTAACGGTGTCAAAACATTAAGTAGGAGGAGGTTCTGGGAAAACGCTTCTCATATGGGAGATCAAAAGCAGTTTAGTGCTCTTTGTGTGTGACTGCAAATGGGGTTTGATCTAGCACATTTAGGCACTGCCTGCCATCACCTGTGGAGGGCAGTACAGCACACACACTGTCACGGTCATCACTCATCACACAGCAGCAAACAGAATATGTCCATAAAGTATAGACCAGAACAGTGCTGCTCCACAAACAGTGTTGCCAACTTGGCGCATTTGTCGCTATATTTAGCTTTTTTCTAGACCCCACCCGAGCGCCAAAATTAGGGAAAAACTCCTGGCGGAAAATCTGGTGCTTTTTTTGCTTGTGAGTTGGGGCGAAATTGGTTGACAGGCGCCAGAGATAAAACCCTTGTTTTTCACCATTTTTCCTCCTATGATAGAGTCCTCCTTCGTTCCTAGAAAGGACCATTGGTAACCAAATGGACCCTTTTAGATCTGTAACTCTTGAGATTGTAAAATGAAACCAAACGGACCTGTTAAATTATATTCAAACATCTGAATTACCTAATTTTCTAGAATCTACACATTTAGAAAATGTAGAAGAATTGCTATTTTTCCCCTAAATTAGGCTGAGACACTAATCTCAACATCAAACGATGTCCTCTGTGGCTAAAATGCAGAATAAATAGTGGGCCCTGGTATGAAAATGGTTGAAAACCCACTGCTCTAGAGCATTTTTAGTGCATTTTGGAAGTGCCACTAGTGCATTTTGGATTTTGGCAGTTGGCAACACTGTCCACAAACCCTTTCATGTCAATCAATGTCAAATTGACACTAATTACTAAATAGCCACTTGAAAGGTAGGTATGCTAGGCAGGCATCATATAAAAGCACAGTTTTACGGCTAGAAGGTTTGCAACCAGTCTTGATGTCATTTCATCGACCCCAGGGCCGGATCTAGGCATGGGCATAAATGCCCTAACTGGCCCACCAAACATGAAGGCATGCAAACAATCCACTTTTTCAAGATATTTCAAATGAAAGTTCTTATATTTTTTATATTTAATAGTTTCAAACACTACTGCTGCTACTAACTAATGATCAAACTACAATTGTGGCACCACTAAACCAACACCCTTTCATCATTGAAAACAGAAAACTCTCTGAGTCAGAGCTTTAGCTTTATGCATGCTGTGTGTCTGTTGCAACTTCAACAACAACTGATGTTATTATTGATGCTGACTTGCCTAGAAGTCCTGTACAAGATACAGTATAGGCCTAAAATTTCTAAAGAATTTAACTGAAAATGGTATGGTTTAGGGTTGCTTCGCACCACGGGCAATGAAGCCACCCTCATACCATTTTCGCCTGCCCCGCCCCCAATCGGGAAATGTTACACCCGGGCCTGATGGACCCCCAGTTTGAAGTTACGGCCCATTAATTTAATTTGGGAAGACTGTAACTGAAAGTGTAAAAAAAAATGGAACTAAATCGAAACATTAGGGTCCGTTTGGTTCCATTTGTACACACAGAGTCACAGACCCCATAAGGGTCCATTTGGTTCCAAACTTATCATTAACCTGCGGCCCCTGCACTCCCTCGAGGACCGCCACTTTGGAAACCAGTGGACTAGAATGCGTCCCTTCACAATTAGTTTCCACAAGGTCGTGTTAATAACCGTAATTATGGGTGATATGGTTAGAGTAGAATGCTTTGTATTTTTCCTATGCTAATAACCATAATTATGGGCGATATGGTTAGAGCAATGCTTTTCAGTTTCCCTATGTTGCCTCCACTGTATGCCATGTGTTACAGTATGTCCGATGCTGTGTTGAATGTGTGAATGTGTTGAATGTTATTATGATATGCATAATGGATAAAAATGTGGACGCGGTGCAACAAAACTAGAATAGAATAGAATAATGGATTATACACTTTTCTTGTGTCAACCTGATGTAAAACTCATCTGAGGGAGGATATTGTAAATGCCAAGCATATTGGATATTTTTACACCTACATGCTCTGTTTAACAAGCAGACTGATCTGACATGTTGCATGGCTAATTAGCTCTCGACAATACCTCCTGGGTTTTGTCAATCTATAAAGCGTAGTTGTATTGTGTCCAGATGATTTCACACACTGTGATGCGCACGCACGCACGCACGAGCGCACGCACACACGCACGAGCACACGCACACATGCACGAGCACATGCACGAGCGCACGCACGCACGCACACACACACACACACGCACATGCACACACTCTCACGCTCTCTCATTCATTAAATGGTGTTCTGTATAGCCACAGGGCTAATATGGTGTTTCCTGATCAATCCACGCAAGCCAAAGTCGACCCAAACGAGTCAAACGCAAACTCAAAACCGCCGCGCCGTTTTGAGCGTGCCGTGCGTGCCCACGGTGTGGACACTGGAGTTTATGCAAGTTGCAAAGGAAACAACACACACAGCAGGGGGTGGGAAGAAAGAAACGGCTAGTGTATGTTTTATTTCCCCTCTATTTCCCAAGGGGACAAAAAGAAATTGGTTTATACTTATGAGCCATTGATCCACACATAGAACTTTACAGTTTATTATTCGGCGGGTCTCTCAGACGGAGCATACTGTACGTAGATAGATGGGAGAGAGACCCAGGGACAAATAGATCCAGATAAGATGGCTTCACTGTTAACACAGTCTTTGAGAACAGGGGCGGATCTAGGCATGGGCATGGGGGGGGCAATGCCCCCCTAAATACCCAGTCTGCCCCCCCCCCTCCCCCAAACACGATGCCATGCAAAACAACCCAAGATATTTCAAATTAAAGTGCTTGTATTTAAAATGATTTGAAACACTACTACTACTGCTACTAACTACAATTTTGGCACCACTAAACCAACGGCATTTCATCATTGAAAACAGAAAACTCTGAGTCAGACCTTTAGCTTTATGCAACTTCAACAACAACTGATGTTATTTTGATGCTTTACTTGACTAATAAAAGTCCTGTAACCGAAAATGGTGTGGGTGCGACTTCATCGGTGATGAAGCCGCCCCCATGCCATTTTCTCTTGCACAGCCAACATGTTATCCCCCCCCCCCCCAAACATGTTATATCCGCCCCAGTTTGAGAAGCTAGTCTAAAGAGGCGATATGGACAGCTGCGTGTGTAATGCTGAATACATTGTGCACTATGCAGGGCTCAAAGAGCAAGGTCAAAGCTGTGTGCTTACATGCTGGGTGCCTGGAGGAGACAAAGAAATACATTTTCTGTTGTTGTTGCAAATGCATTCATGAATCCTATCTAAACGTTGCTACAAACGGCTAGGGAAACGCCGAATGTCGGCTTTGAATTTCAAATGAGTACAACTGTAAGTGAACTTTATTTATGTAGCACCTTTCACAGAGACGCCTCACAAAGTGCTGTACATGCAATAACATACAAAAATCGACAAAAAAAATAAAACAGATATATTGTGTCTCTACCACATCCGGAGTGTGTTAACAGTCACACTTTCACTTTCGTTTCAGCAGTGGTTCAGCCATAAACCATGTGCCACGCCCCCACCTTTTGAGACAGCTGGATCACTGCTGAACCAAAAATAATAGCATCAGTTTTCAAATCTTTTTAAATATAAGCACTTTAACTTGATATATAAATTTGACCTGTTTGCATGCCGTCATGTTTAGTGAGGCATTCAGGGAGGCATTGCCACCCCATTCCCCACCCACTCATGCCCATGCATAGATCCGGCCCTGATCTCAGAGTTTGGCTGCTACAGCTTAAAATGATTTGTCACCTTTTTAGTTTTTTAATCTGGTGGATGGTAGCAAACAGACCCTGCTGCGTGGACCTAAGGGCCCTATTGGGCACATAGCGTGAATTTCAAATAAGCATTCACCTGCATTAACAACTTTTCCTACGTGGAACGAATTGCAGTGCCAGGGATTTACAGTGCCGACATCTTTAGGACAGGACAACCTTTTATATAAAATGTGTGCATTGATAAATCACTGAAATGACTGTTGGGTACTTATTAAATCCTTGGGTGGAAAACACCCAAGGATTAATCATTTCTCTACTACTGTAATTTATTTAAAATGTTCTAAAGAGAGTCAGAATCATTGCGTGTTCATTGATCAATGATCCTCGCTAAAAGACATACCCAAAGAAGACTTCACTACAAATTATACGTAGTTGAAATGAAATAATTTGTCATGAACAAGCTTTGCTAAATGGTGCTAGTGGCGTTAATCTCATCTGGAATTCCTGCCTGTTCAGTTATTATTATATTTTTTTTGTAATTAAGTACCATATATGACATTCAAAACAGAAATAAGATCCAGATTTTTTTGTAAGTGAAACATAATATAATATATAGTTATGAATTACAAAACTTGGACTGGCAAGTGGCGTGTATGAAAGGTGCCGGTTTCAAGAGTTTGCATATATTGGTATGACATTCATATTCCACATGGGAAGGTTACATGTGATTATTGTATTTGAACTAATACAGAATAGTACGTTGTGTATTATACCAGTATTCAGGGCTTGATATTGGGGAGGGGGGTACTGGGGTCTGGTCTCACATTGAAGTTAATTCACAAAACTTAAGTCATTTGTATTGTTGTCCTATTTCTGAAATATTAACATTTGTTCATTTGTGACAAGAATAAGTAGTCCAGAAAGTAGTGTTGATCTTATCTAAAGCGCCTTGGATATAAAAGCGTAGTATTGAACGCAACATTTTACCATTCCAACAGGTGCCACGTGGAGGTGGTGTTCCAACTGGGACAGGAGTGTCTGAGACCAACCAGTTCTACCCCTCAGGTAAGAAAAAAAAAAACAAGTGTCTCCATACTCCCAACCTGGGGCGAGCAAGGGACCAACTCCATGCGTTCTTCAATAAATGAAAGCTTTAAAGGGGAACTCCACCCATTTCTCAACATTCTAATATGTCATTAGTATACCGTAGAGGTGCTGGGTGGACATGATAAAAACGTTCCCCCATTCTGTGTGGAGGTCTGAAGGAGGTCTGAAGAAAACCACTGAAGAAAAACTTCTTGGCAAAACAAGAAAGTGGCCGCACACACCGGTAGCCAATGTGCCAATCTTTTTATTTAGGACATAGCAGTAGAATGAATCCAACGTTTCGGCGGTTAAGCCTTCATCAGGGAAGGAAACCACTAACATGGTATTTTGTTAATGGATTTCTTTAGACGCTTCTTTTTTCTGAGAGCGTACAAATGTAACCAAATGAACCGGTTAGGGTTCATTTGCTTGCATTTGTAATATCTCAGAAATACCAACAATACAAATCATGCTAGTTTTGTGGATGAGTTTACTTTGAATGCAAGCCCCACTGAGCAGAACTCACACCACGGGACTCTGGCAATCAATTTATAGAGCTATTGCACCACACTTTGCAGCATCTGGTCACCATTTCGAGGATATGGGACCCCCCTACGACTAACAGTGGCCATCTTTTAATTATTTATGATTATGTAACCTACTCCAACGCATGTGTCTCGACAGTTTATTCCTGAGCCTGTCTCTGCAGAATGGGCAGAGCAAGTACAGTAACTCAAATATTTCTCCTGGTGTAGTTCCATGAAAAATATGTTTCTTATGTTGCTGTCGTCCCTCTGAATAAGGGTGAAGACGAGAGTTATCCATAATGTCTAGCTTGAGTCACTGCGTGTATATACTTGAGGAAACTTTGTTCTGATTCACCCGTCAATCCCAGCTCAAGCCTTGAGTCGTGAATGACATTGTAAATGCATTGAACTTTGTGCACCTCGCCAAGGCGTTTGACACTGTTGACAATTCCTTGCTTTTAATAGTATTTTAAAATAGTTTTAATTCAAGTGCTCATGGCCCCGTAGCCATGGAAACCCGACTGTTTGATTCTGGCCTCGGCCTGGCGCGTACCTGCATTAGTGTTCAAGGTACTGCCATTTCACTGAAATCTACTCTTAGAAATAAAGAGGGTCTTAGAAATAAACAAATACACAACAAATCTGTGTTGTTTTGCAGTGTGCACTTGCCCAATTTCCATAAAATCTTACTTTAAAAGCAGTTCAATGTAAAAGCCGTGCACACTTCTATGTGGTTGATGGTGATACAACACGGCATTGCAGATTCCGCTCTGCCATAGCCGTGAAGAACTTGCTGCAACGCTCCTTTGATGTTCTCCCAGCTGCACTTAATGACTTTAAACTTCCAGTGCACATTATACAAATAAAAATAACTTCATGTTGTGAGCTACAGTAGCGAAAGCATTGCCTTTGCACTGTACAATATCCATGGTTGAAAGTTACATAATGTACATCATACTGTATGTACAGTATGTATTGAAATACCAATCTTGCCATCATTAGCACGCATTATATAGTTTTGATCGTAACTGTCCGTAAAGCTTGTACCAAGCTTGGAAGTTTTGCAGAGCACACTAAAATGTGTTTATATCCTTTATTATTGGTACTTAATATGTATGCTTGCTTTGATTTGTCTGTTTGTATCTTCCCTCTTGCAAGCTGTGTGTCAGTCGGTAGCGCTTTCGCCTTTAGACCACAAGGTCATGGGTTCGATTCCGGGCACCGCCAACTCAGCGTATGAGTAGCACAGCTTGAGTGCGGCAAGTCGTGTGGGAAGTAGTATACTGTGAGCTGATGGTAGGTGTGGCGCTCCACCTCAGCAATCTGAGCGCAGGGGGAGCCCAACCAGTAGATCGGGATCTACCGGTAGATCTCGGCCTGATCTCAAGTAGATCTCGGGAGATGTGGGGGGGGAGGGAAAAAAATGGGGTGGAAAAGAAAAAAGAGCGATTTTCGTCTGTGTGTGAGATGCATTTGCAATGGCAGTGTTTGTCCATGTCTGTTGTACTTATGTTTTACTGTTGTAGGCCTATTTATGACAAGTCTGTTGTACTTTATGCTTATATGGACATAAAGTAAAGCGGTAAAACAAAGTAGTAATGTGTTGTTGTGAAGTTACTGCAGGCTGGTTTTAAATGTTGATATAAAGTAGATCTTGGGTCAAAAAAGGTTGGGCACCCCTGGTCTAGCGCATTGTAACAGGGATAAACTCCCGCGGGTTACCGGCTGATATCGACAATAAGCTACTCCCAAGCTACTTCACATTACGTCTTTCAATCCCCATTCGCAAAAACATACATTGTTAAATGTATGTTATGTTAAATGTGGACTTATGGAGATCTTAATGTTTCTCGTGCTAGTTATGCACCTAGCTGAAAAAAAACAAAGCAGTCTGTCTGCAACAGCACACACTGCAAGTTGTTGCTATTTTCGGCCGCCAATATGTCATAATGAATGCATTCTGCTCTCCATGCCGATCAGTATAAAATGGCAGACCCTCAAAGGAAACATTTGCTATGCTAATAATACTGAGGGAAAAGATGGCGCAGCAACCAGTGAGAGGTCTGTTACATGTGTGTCAGTCAGTGTGCACATTTTTGACTTACGCAAGATTGCTTAGGCTCACTATATCTGATTATACAACGTATTTGACAGGGGTGGATGTAACATTTCCCAATTGGGGAGGGGGCAGGATAAAATGGTATGGGGCGGCTTCATCGCCATAACATTTCATCGCCATAAGAGATTAGATGGATTTGCAGTTATAGGACTTTTATTAGGCAAATGAAACATCAATAATAACATCAGTTGTTGAAGCTGCAACAGGCATAAAGCTAAAGGTCTGACTCAGAGAGTTTTCTGTATTCAATGATGAAATGCTGTTGGTTTAGTGGTGCCACAATTGTAGTTGGTTACTAGCAGTAGTAGTAGTGTTTCAAATCATTTCAAATATAGGCACTTATTGGGTTGTTTTGCCTGCCATCATGTTTGGTGGGGCAGTCAGGCCATTTAGGGGGGCATTGCCCCTAGATCCGCCCCTGATATTTGATGTCTTTCTTCCAAGCACAATCCAGAGCGCTCATCTAACCCCCCCCCCCCCGCGCGTGTGCGAGGAGAGCGGACCCATGCGGGCCAGAATATTGGCAGGGTTTTCCGCGTTGCCTCTGCTCTCAAGAACTCAACCGTCGTCGCACGTCCTCGAGACGACGTGTTTCATATAGTATGTCATTACATGTTCAAGTGTCAAGCGCAGCAATTCACTGGAATGGAGGGTAATTACGCAGAAATTATAACCTGTCTGCGTGAAAAGTACAGACGACGAGCTGGAGATCTGATTGAACGAGGTGCTCATCACTCCTCCGTCAACACTCACTCCCACTGACACACGCTGCCGCACACTTATCACTTATCCACTCCTGTCGCCGCCGTCACTTCCAGCCTGCTACTTAAAACCTATAAGATACTCATGCAGAAAAAAAGGGCTGACATTTCCATAATCTTCCAGGAATCGTCCCGTTATTTAACTCCCAGGCAGCACAGCTTCAGTGCTCAAACGGGTTCTTATCTCGCCATGTGATAAAAGGTCACAAGGGGGCAGTGGGTTTCCCATGTCCTGTGGAAATCCTATACTTACCTGTACTTGCTTTCAGGCAGGGGCGTTTTTGCCCATTAGGCAGACGAGGCAGTTGCCTGGGGCGCCATGAGGGGAGGTGGGGCACCAGGGCGACCACCAGACCTGCTTTATTGTGTCCTGAACGCGTTTTGGTGTTTTAGCTGTTGAAAAATAGCAGATCAACAAGCTCATGTCGCGCCACTCGGTGGCGCGACATGAGCTTGTTGTTCTGCTATTTTTGAAAAATTGTGAAAATGTGCTGCAAATCTCTGAATATGTTATTTTTGAAGCAAACATTTTTAACTCAATTTTTTGCATCTGGGGAATCCCTAGAACAACATGTTTTCAGATGGCGGTCTGCAGCCAAATATGGATAATTCTGGTGGTCCTTGGCTTGGCCTGGGACACAGAACACAGATTTTTCAGAAAAACTAGAATCTAATGTCAGAGACTATAGAATCTAGTGTCACAAACTCGATTCTAGCGTCAGAAACTCAATGTTTCAATGTTCAAGCTTCAATGTTTTTCTGTAAATGAGTCTTGAAAAATTGGGGTCGTCTTACAGTATAACCGAGTCGCCTTATATTTGGGACAATACGGGCACTTCTATAACTAGAATTGAACATTTAAAAACACCCCTTAGGGGGCGCCATTTTACTGTGCCTGTCATAGGTATGACGTAACAGGAGATTTTCTTGCCTGAGAAAATCTTGCCTGGGCCTACAAATTGCTTAGAAACGCCACTGCTTTTCAGTTCTTTACTGGGACACAAATCCGGCCCGGTCATTTTCCTCACAAATTTAGCCCAGACCGGCTCACTACAACCAGATAACAGAAACTCTACTCCATCAGACACACATTTTATTCTCAATGGAGTCTGGGTGGTTAACATCATTCTGTATTTAAAAAAAAGAGATAAAAGTCTATACCTATGCCAGAGTGACAGCTACTACTCTAGCAATCCCCAATGTGTAAGAACATTTCCGAAAGCCACCATTATTTATTTCCCTGCAAACTCCTGAATATTTGATATATTTCTTGTATTAGGTCACGGGGGTTATATTATTTTCATAATGAGCACAAAAGCCACCCATCCACTTGGGATTTGAACCAGGAGGAGGAAGGGAGCTCGTTATTCTGAAGAATATAAAATGCTTCTCCATACGTTGCGCGGCTGTGCGTCGACTAATTGAGGTAGAGGATCCGTTTTGCCGTCCCTAGTTTTGAACCTGCGACCCTGGCATATTCAGAGAGAAGAGTATCTGAACCCAATCCGCGGCCCTTTTCACCGGGGTTGAGCCGTGTTTTAAAAAGCCTCATAATGAGTGGTGGAGGGTTTAAAAGCTAAGGGACCGGGGTGCCACTGAACCCCCAACCCTGACTGATATAACACAGTTAAATTATTCATTTGAAGTAATAGTCTCGCTGATGAAATATTCATCATCCTGTAATGAGGGATGTATTGATTTAAATAGCAGCACTTTGTTGAAAGCTTCGGACCAGGAATAAAAGTCCCAGAAAGAATGAAAGGCTTGGATATGGGTATATATATATATATATTTTTTGAAATGTTATTTACTATTGATGTTGTTTTTTTCCCCCTCCGTTATCACAACTTGGCAGTTGTGCTGTTTAGGTATACTTTAAGGCCCAGGTATCCTTGGAGTGAGTATCGCTGCCGTTGAAAAGAAATCAGAAAACGCATCTGAAGCCTGAAGGCTAAAATGGTTACTCTTTATTGCGTCACTACGTATTGAACTTATATGCCCCGAGGAAAAATCATGTTGACTCTCCTCTTAACCGCCTGTGACATTAATTTAAGAGCACATTATTATAATAACAAGAGCATTTCTCTCTATATCTCTCTATCTCTCTTTGTCTTCCTCTCAAATATCTTAAAGATGGTTGTACTGTCACCAACATTGTACCTTGAGAGGGAGAAGTTGTACAATTTCATTCATTCCCTGACCTGTAGGCTAATATTGCACAGTGCACACTGGCCTAGTCCAGAACAATATGCAAGTTGGGAACGACAAGTTGGACATGCATGCACCTTTTTATTTGATTGATCGATTGATTTTATGAATGCCTAACCAGTTTAAAAACAGTGTGGCAGACAGTGCAGTAGGCCCCAAAACATTCCCTCAGTGCCTATGATCGTTCTGTAGCTCCGAGAGAGGTCACATACAACAACCTTCCACCAGGAATGCTTCTTACCATTTTTTTCGCATTGTATCCAAAAAGTGAAGCAGGCTAAACTAAAATTAAATCTAGGAACTTAGGAGTGCTAAATTAAGCTGTTTACGCATGTTGTGCAAGGAAGTTGCGCACGTGCCTGTCGACTGAACTGAAGTCATCTGTAAAATCTAATTCTTCGTTCGACCAGGGGAGGCGCCGGAGAGGCTCTTAGCTTTTCAAAAACAATGATTTTTAAAGCCTGCCTGACTGTTTAAACTTGGCCTTTCCTAAGTTTATATTTGTTTAGCCTGTTTCTCAACCTTCACTTTTGGTTTTGTTGGTAGAAACCATGCTCCGTTTCTGTACCGCAGTGGGAGGAGAGACCTCATCTCAGAGATTCTGCACAAATGTAGGAACTGAGGAAAATGATTGGGGCCAGCAGCAGTGATGCCAACTGCCAAAATCCAAAATGCACTAGTGGCACTTCCGAAATGCACTAGAATGCACTGGATGCTTGCCTGGAAGGGTTAGGGTTTTGATCCAGATCAAAATGACCATTAATTTTCTACATTCTCTAGTTGTGTAGACTCGGGCTAATTCACGTAAAAATGGGTCCATTTGGTTTCATTTTTATGCTCTCAAAGAGTTACATCTAGTTAACCAAGTCCATCATTTAGCCTGGGGGACCACTGGTTGAAAACCACTGTCATGGGTTTTATCTTTGGCGCCTGTCAATCAATTTCATCCCAACTCACCAGCCAAAAAACACTAGATTTTCCGTCCAGGAGTTTTTCCACTAATTTTGGCTCTAGGGGGGTCTGAAAAAAGCTAAAGTGACAAATAGCTAAAGTGACAAATGCGCCAAGTTTGCAACACTGGCTAGCAGTAAATACACTAGTAGTAGCCATTGTGGTATCCACGTAAGACTGCAACATCACATAAATGGCATGCACTTTATTTCACTTTATGTTCATTAGATTAGACTGTGTGGCTTACAAGTTAAAGGAGAACAGGAGAATCATTGTTCAGATTCAGTCCTTGTGTAGCGATGCGCAAAAGCGGGGATTGAACCCACGACTCCCACTCGCCTGTCCAACGCGCAACCCGTCGCACCAATGGGGCTGAGGCCGATTGGCAGGGCTGTTGCGGCTGGCTCATGGCTGGGCGCTACACTTGCATTATAAACGTGGTTGCAGAAAGTCGTCTCAAACAAGATACCACGGCTCTCAAACAAATTTAATAATGAAAGCATCAGTTCAAATTAGCGGCGACACAATCTCAAAGTGATTTTTGAATATCATAAAACTATTGCCTTCAGTGTGTGCCAGGAAAAAATGCAGCCATTTCACCGAGTTCTGCATTGCAGAGCGAAAGTAAACATGCTTTTGTTTGTAATCAATCAATTATTTTTTCCTGTAGACATTTTGAAAGCATATTAAGACAGAGGGACCCGTTGCGGCCTTAAGGATTCTGAGTGATGATTCACTTAGAAGGAATGTAAAAGCAGAAGCCATGGAGAATGATTGTGGCTAATGCGATGTTTTGTCTTGTGATGTATAATCTGTATCAGTGTTTTTGATGAGGCAATAATATCTGCTGGCACAGACTCACCATTCTGACTGGGAGTGTGTGGCGGGGAGAGATTAGAGGAAAATCCTCCAAGTCACTTCAGGCAATCGATGGGATGCAGGGGGTGATTCTGAAATGAATCAAAAAATGGTAATTGGTGAAATCGCTAATTGGTTCTTCTTCTTCCACTCCGCGAACGTAATGATGGGAAATAATGATGCAATGAGAAACAAACAACATAGGCTAAATGTATGTGGTGATGTTCACAGTGAAGCTACCGATGAATTGCGTAAACACTGTTTAATCAAAATACATTAAACAAATTGCTGAAGTTTTAATCAATAATGCATTATTATTATTAGTATTGCCCTCGTTATTATTATTAATTATTAGCAGCTGCGTGTGTGTGTATTTTTTTTTCACTCAGGTAGGGCAAAAAGGGCTGCCTGGTTACCAATAGGTCCTAGTTAAGGTCCAAATAGGTCTAGGCGAGGGGTGGGCAATTATTTTTCCCAAGGGGCCAAATGAGATACATAAAATATTGTGGAGGGCCATGACTAAAGGCTGAACTAAAGTCTGCGTAATATTAATTTAATTTCAAGATAAAAGTAAGAGTAACACCAACCATTTTGACACCAGGGGCCACTATTTATTCAGTATTTGAGCCACGGACCACCATTTGATACATTTTAGCCATATAGATTCCAAAACTTTCTTCAAGATTTCTTTTGTTTTTGCCCAGGCTGGATTTGGGAAACACAACAGGATAACAAAAATGACCGTTCTCTTACATTCTCTGATGTAAGTGTAAAAATGAAACCAAATGCACCCGCAAGGGTCCATTTGGTTTCATTTATACGCTCTCAAAGAGTTTCATCTGGTTAACCAACTTTCCATATTTAACTTGGAACGCTCTCAAGGACCACTGGTGGTACCCGGGCCGGTCATAGTCAGCCAAAGGGCCGCATTTGGCCCCCGGGCCGCATAATGCCCAGGTATGGTCTAGGCATTACTTTAGGTCTTTAGGTCTTTTGAGAAGCTCAAAAGTAGCTTATTGAGTAGCTCAGTAGTACAACTAAACAAACATATAAACAAAGTCTTTATTACATACTTCTATTTGTCAGGTGTAACACTGTAGCACCCTCTCTGTTGTATTCTTGTCACTGTTGTGTGTCAATACCTTGTGGCAGTTCGTTTCCGGTTGGATCCAAAGACTGTTTTGTTGTGACTTTCCTACTAGTGTATAGCGTAACTCTTCCATTGGCTTAGGGCAGCCATTGATGACTATGTCGCTACTTTGATGACTAGGCCGATTACATAATTCATGAGATGTCTATGGAAGATTTCACCTGATGATAAAAATGATGTCCCATAATTGTCCCCAAAATGATGTCCCATAATTGTCCCATAGACCTATGTACAGTGTCTGGTGAGTTGATGAACACATAAGCTCAACTTTAGAAACTGCCATTGTTGCACAAGACACGACCCATTGGACCAGAGGGCACATAAAACAAATACTTAATAATAATTTAGGAGATATGCTCTGTCCTGCTGCATAATGAAGACCGCGGGCGTATTTTATACCACCATACTATCTTCAACTTTTTTTTTTATTAAATACTGCAAAGTCACATGCGACAAAAATATATAATTTGAATCACTCTTGTAGGAGCTATAAAACAGTAGAGAGAGAGCGAGAGAGAGAGAGAGAGCTCCAGCATAGGCAGGGCACATTGGAACACTTTGTATCAATGTGCCCTTCTCCACTATGTTATTATTTTTATTTACAGTATGACAAATGGTAGGTCGGAATGGTGACTCCGCAAGATAAAGTGAAAATGGACATTTTGTCAGAAGCCGATAACTGATGTGATCCTTCTATCTTCGATCTGTCTATTTTCTGGGCACACTATTCATAAAGCAGCGGTCCATTCTGTCAATAGTGTTCTGGCCATGGGAGTACAATTCTCTTATCATCATTAATATCCTACCTGTGAGCACATACACGCATGCGCTCACACACACACACACACGCACACACATGCACACATGCACACACACGCACCCTGCACACAGATGATTCATCATCTGCCAGCGTGTGACACATGTAAAGAGAGATATACTGTAGGCTTGCTGCCTTATACAACATGCGTCTTATTGTATAAAGCTGTGGAAAAACTGTGTGCAAACAACGACCAGTTATTGTATAGTGCTGTACTGTACTGTACTGTACTGTACTGTACATGATGTGTTACCTGCCATGTGCCATCAACACAATTCTTCCAGACGGAATTATAGCTCAATGCGGGGACCTTGGGCGACCAGAAAGGACAACATATACTAAACTTTCTTTACCTTGATTCTTCACATTGAGGCAAAAAAAACAACTAGGTGCTCAGCAGAGACCTGGAGGTAGCTATAGATACCAAGATGTAAAGAAAGTTGCATGGAATGGAAGGGAAAATAAGACGTTGAAGGTCCGGGGACACACACAGTATTTAACCCGTTTTTGGCGTTCTGTTTATTACTATGCTTTAGCTCGGGGGTCAGCAACCTGCGGCTCAGGAGCTGCATGCGGCTCTAGAACACAGCCCTAGTGGCTCAGTGGCTGTAGCATTATTACATACACACTGGGCTCTAGAACACGGCCCTAGTGGCTCAGTGGCTGTAGCATACATACACACACTGGGGTGATCCACACCAAAATAATATAAACATTTCAGTCACCCAAAACGTGTTGCGCTGTCTGACAGTTGCCAGTTAAAGTAGCACTTGGCCATGTCAAAAAAGCCCAGCAGTTATCAGAGGTGGAGCTTTCAATCTGAACCATCCATTTTCAAAGGTTTACTCAGTTTACTATGTCATTAATATATACCTTAGAGATGCTGTGTGGATTAGAAATGGAGTTCTGTAAAACTCCTTTATTTTGTTTTAGAAACTCCATTTCTGAAGGAAGGTTGTGTTTCACCATGTTAATGATTTTTCTTTGAGGACCTTTTTTTTCTGAGAGTGTGCAAATGGAACCAAATGGACCCGCCAGGGTCCATTTGGTTCACATTTGCACACTCTCAGGAAAAAAATAATAATTAAATGCGACTCCAGACAGATTTTGAATATAATTTTGGGGCGAAAATGGCTCTTTCAACATCTTGGGTTGCCGACCCCTGCTTTAGCTATTGAAAAATATCAGACCTACAAGCTCATAGCGCGCCACCGAGTGGCGCGCTATGAGCTTGTACGTCTGATATTTTTGGAAAAATCATGAAAATGTGGCACAAATCTTTGAATGTATTATTTCAGAAGCAAAACATTTGAACTCAAATCTTTGCTTCTGGGGGACCCCTAGAACAACATGTTTGCGGATGGATCCTGGGCATGAAATATGTTGAGCATCACTGACACGGGAGCACAGATTTTATTTTTTTTTTTTTCAGTAAAAAAAAAAACAAAAACAAGAATCTAGCGTCAGAAACCAGAATTTAGCATCAGAAACAATAATCTAGTGCCACAAACTAGAATCTGGCGCCATCTAGTATCAGAAGCTAGAATCTAGTCAGGACAAAAATGGGTTAGAAGAGGAGGATCTTTATTAAACCAAGAATACCAGGTCTTCATCTGGGCTGAAGGGAGATTGTTGGTGTCCCTGAACAGAACATCCTGTCTATTGTGTGTATTGTCTTGATTTGAATAGAGCCTTCGGGTGCCTGTTATTGTTCAATACACTGAGCTTTTCTCTTTCAAGGTCCTGCTGAAAAGAATGCCTGTCCGCAGAAAGGAGAGTATATGGAACTGGTTGGAACAGTCGGACTCTGTATTGCACATTAGGCTGTTTTGGCGATGTGTGGGTCATGTTTAGGAACGCTGTGGGAAAACACTGTTCAAACAACGTCATCAGTGGCGTTTCTAAGCAATTTGGAGCCCCAGGCAAGATTTTCCCTGGAGCCCCCCCTTACCAAACGGACCCGTAAGGGTCCATTTTGAAGACTGCATCTTGTGTGTTGGAGTGGTGGACTGCTGTTAGTGCCAACACTAATCTTCATGTTTCCAGAGGAGATTCTGTGCTTCTAAAACAGGGGGCGGATGTAACATTTCCCAATTGGAGGGGGCAGGAGAGAATGGTATGGGGGCGGAAACCGCACCCATATTTTTGGTTACAGGACTTCTATTAGTCAAGTAAAGCATCAATAACAACATCAGTTGTTGTTGAAGTTGCAACAGACACGCATGCATAAAGCTAAAGGTCTGACTCAGAGTTTTCTGTTTTCAATGATGATTAGTCAGTAGCAGTACAGTAGCAACATTTCAAATCATTTTAAATATAAGCACTTTAATTTGAAATATCTTGGAAAATTTGGGTTGTTTTGCATGCCATCGTGTTTGGTGGGGCAGTCTGCCCCCCCCCATACCCATGCCTACATCCGCCCCTGTTCTAAAATGTACCTGTTTGACATTGCATGCCAACCGTTTCCTAGCTGAGCTGAGTGTAGAGGACGTAGAGGATGTGACCACGCCTGCAGGGCCCTCCCCACTTAGCCTGCCAATTATAGTGTTCTGTTTCACAACGTAGCCTACATTATTATTATTAACCTTCACTTTCATCACTGTTTTAAGTGGACATGGCAGGTCAAAATTAATTTTGGTGGCGCCCCGTCTGATGTAATCATTTTTTTTTATCTTTAACATGTTGGAACATTAATTATGTGACATGGCCCAGATTTATAGCGTGTTATGCTACAGGTTCATCATGGCATTCATTGTCTATATTATTTTTTTCTATATTATGATGCACGCACAGACTCACAAACATTTCTACCTGGCTTACATAGTAATCTCACTCTCACTGCGTTCGCAATGACGACCCATTGAGGACAGGTTAGACGAGACACTCCCATGTTATGGTTATGGCTGAGTCGTAGCGACAAGAGCATGATACAGTCGAGGCAGAACTATAGAAAATTTGACACTTCCTTATGAGCTTCATCCCTCCTATGTCCAGCTTTGAGAGTTTGTGTAAGCAGACATTGTTTTTAGAGCCCAACCGATATGAAATTTTGGGACCAATATGATAACCGATACGATATAGGAATACAACCACAGATAACAGATTTGCGACCAATATATACTGTATTTTTTTTAGCTGGAATGAAAATACATGCTAATAGACTTTTTTGTGTGAATTGTCCAAGGATTTGGTGCCGATTATGCAGTGATACAGTCACATTGACAGTAGTACATTTACGAGGCTACCAGCAGGTGCCTGTTACGGGTTACTATGGAGTCAACACTGAGGAGTCAACACTGACTGAGTCCATATGGTTGTTTTCGCTGCTTTTTAAAATTCTGTCGGCGAAAATTTCACCGATACCATAGAACAGGGGTGGCCAACCATTTTTGACCCAAGATCTACTTTTCAGCAGCCAACCCCTCCGGGATCTACCAGTCCAATATCAACATTTCAAACCACACGCATCATTGCCTCCCTGCAGTAACTTCACAGCAACACAACACTACTTTGTTTTACCACTTTACTTTATGTCCATATAAGCATAAAGTACAACAGACTTGTCATAAATAGGCCTACAACAGTACAACATAAGTACAACAGACATGGACAAACACTGCCATTGCAAATGCATCACACACACAGACGAAAATCGCTCTTTTTTCTTTTCCATCCCATTTTTTTCTTTCCCCCCCACATCTCCCGAGATCTACTTGTGATCAGGCCGAGATCTACCGGTAGATCCCGATCTACTGGTTGGGCTCCCCTGACGTAGTGTGTAGTTGTATAACCCTTAAAAAACCCTTAAAAAAACCACAGTGAAACCCTTTCACCGCGAGTCACTTCACTGTGTAGTATGAATGAGCCTCTACAGTAGTGCTGGTTTGACTGATAGATAGACGTGGTACATCTCTAGTATATGGAGTATATGGACCCATTGCTAGTGGGAGGTAAGGAGAGAAGCACATAAAAAGTGAAAATTGTCACACTTTGTGCCAACAGTAGTTTCACAACAAGGCATTTAGCGCAGATATCAATTCCTCCCCTTCCTGAATATGTGACTGCCAGTATGTCATTTTCATCAACTGTCTAACCCGATAGTGGCTCCTTTTTGTGTTTGAGATCGCTGTCCCTGCTTTTCACAGCAATACAATTAGTAAATGACTTATAATTTATGTCTGGAACAGAGATGCTGCCTATGCTTATGGGAAAGGCTAGGTCTAAGTAGATGATGTGTCAGTCAAAAGGCACAGACAGGATGATCAGTACATGTTGTTGCAAATCATTTCTGGCTTCAGAATCCAAATGTCACCATGGAGGTAACATTTGCTTAAAGGGGAATTCAACCCATTTTCAACATTCTAATGTCATGTCATTAATATACCTTAGAGGTGCTGGGTGGACAAAATAAAAACGTTCCCCAATTCCCCAGTGTTTCCTAGAAATGGAGGTCTGAAGAAAGCCACTAACATGGTGAAACATCTTGATGACATCAATATGTATTTTTACCATGTTAATGGATTTCTTTAGATGCTTCTTTTTTCTGAGAGCGTACAAATGGAACCAAATGAACCCGTTAGGGTTCATTTGGTTGCATTTGTACGCTCTCAGAAAAAATGTTGAAAATCGGTGGAATTCCCCCCATCATCATCTATTTGCAGTGTATTCACACAGATGACTTAAAATCAATATAGAGTATATATTTTTTCTTATGAATGTTATTAATGCACAGTGAACGAGATTACGATATAAACCAGAAAAAAATATCTGTGCATGTGTCCAAATACTACATATTCGAGCATGTCCAAATGTATGCATATGGGAAGCGCTTCCTGCGCGCCAATTTACTGGTCATTATTTGTAATTAACGATAAAAAATGACACTTGTGTGAAGTGAGAGACACTCACTTTACACAAGTGTGATGATCCCTGCCAATCAAAATTGGTCTCCTCACTTTTCTGCCGTCACTTACTTTTTTCATTCTGAATTTTTCCGTGTTACATACACACAAACATCACGCGTGCCGTCCAGCATTGGCCACATGTATACCTCATTGCTTTCTGACGTATTTTTCCGTCATTGGTGCAGTATTGGTTAACCGGCAGTAACCCACACAAATGAAGCGTGAAACGCGATAGTGAATGTTTCACATGTGTGCTCAAAGTGGCCAACTGTTAAAGTGATATTGTCAATGTAATTACTGTACTTAAGAGTGTGAGGGAAGGGGAAATGACCTCTCCTTCCTTCCCAGAGAGGAGGGGTCTGCACCTGCTGATCTGGGGCTGGTCCCAGTATGGCTCTATGCTCACAGGCCAGTGTTGCCAACTGCCAAAATCCAAAATGCACTAGAGTGGGTTTTCAACCATTTTCATACCAGGGCCCACTGTTTATTCTGCATTTTAGCCACGGAGGACCACCATTTGATGTTGAGATTAGTCTCTCAGCCTGACAAATTTATAATTGACAAAATGTTGGTCAAAATAGCAATTCTTCTATGTAGATTCTTGAAAATTAGGTAATTCAGATGGTTAAATAGGATTTAACCATAGGACCCTAATGGGTCCGTTTGGTTTCATTTTACGCTCTCAAGAGTTACAGATCTAAAAGGGTCCATTTGGTTACCAATGGTCCTTTCTAGGAAAGAAGGAGGACTCTATCATAGGAGGAAAAATGGTGAAAAACAAGGGTTTTATCTCTGGCGCCTGTAAGATTTTCCGCCAGGAGTTTTCCACTAATTTTGGCGCTAGGGGGTTCTGGGAAAAAAAAAGCTAAATATAGTGACAAATGGGCCAAGTTGGCAACACTGTCACAGGCTGGCGTTGGGGGAGAGAGAGAGAGGAGAACATGCCCTTTTCTCTCAGACTCTGGGGGAGGCAGAAGTGGAGGTGGATGTGCCAACTAGCAGGCCCCTCAGAGCTGGAACAAGTTGTGTCTCTATTCTCCACGGACGCCACCCCCTCGGATGATCTATAACGGCAGGGTGGGTGGGGGGCAACGGAACCAGACCACGGCATGTCCCCCCGAATGGCACTCAAGGAGGTGATTAGCAGAGCAGCTAGCCAGGGCTCTTGAGGTCTTGAGGCCCCCCCAGGGACCCCCCGGCCGCTTTGGTTGGAGGATGAGACGAGGATCGTACCCACCCACCCACCCACTCACTTGCACTCATACGGTTGCATGCAAGGACCTGTAAAAGCCTATGTATGGATGCCTTCCTATAGGATGAGTGGACTGTGGCTGTTCAGAATGCTGCCTTTCAAGCTATCAGATGTTTTGATATCTTTGGTTGACCAGATGTAACTCTTTGAGAGCGTACAAATGGAACCAAGTGGATCCAAGTGTTACAATATTCATCATGTGAATTGGCCCAAGTCTAACAATTATAGAATGTAGAAGATTAATGGTCATTTTGATCTCTATGTTTGACTGTTTTGTTTTACAAATCCAGCCTGGTATTGTGGACAAAAGCAAAAATAAATCTTTAGTTTTTGGGTCTGTGGGGCTGAAATGTCCTCAAATGGTGGTCTATGACTCAAATGCTGAATAAATAGTGGGCCCTTGGATCAAAAAGGTTGAAAACCACTGGAATACAAGATAGGTCTAAGTTTGCAAATATATACTGTGTGTGTAATATATACACACACACATAGTGGAGTAAAAGTAGAACAAAAAAACAGTACTTGAGTAAATGCTGGTATGCTCCTACTACCACAACTGGTAAGCACTAGGAGCTGATGGCATTTAGATATTGTGCTCCGTCCCAGCAATCCATCTCCCAGGGGGGTTTAGCAACAAATGCAACTCTGCCCTATAAGCTCTACCTCTGCAAATTAGCCTTGTAAGAGACACTTCGCTAGACAAAAAAATCCTGATTGCACGTGTGATCTTGATGCAATGTGGCTGTCACTGCAAGCAGGTGCTGTCAGGAACTGTCTATTAATGTGAAAAATGACGAGCCGGCAGATTGTCAGTCTTTTTTCCACAACGGCAGCAGCACCAAACAAAAAGCCATATGATCGTCTTGTTTATGGCAGTGGAAAATGGAAGCCTGAAGAAGTGTCAAACCTGGAGAGAATCGAAAGTTAAGGATGCAAACGGCGGCGATTTGTCTGAGGCAAGCGCCAGCATGCCTTCTTTTCCGTGGCATAAACTGCTGATTAAACTTGACATATTGAGGGGCTTGAATGGTGGGGGGGCTTGTGAATTGTAACGCCATCATAAATGAGAGTAAAACGTGTCCCTGTAGGGTACATTAATTGATTGAATCGTTCTGTTTTGGTTCGGTTGCTAGAGTTAGATGCTGATGGTATGATTCTGAGAGGTTTGACAGGAGGGATTTGTATTAGGTACGAGGAAAACGAGGTGTTCACAGCGCATCCAGCAAAACGCCACAGACAGTAGAACAGGCATTTTTAGTTACGCCTGACATTGTTTTGGCAATTACATTGTAGTCTGAATCTCTCGCTCTCTCGTTTTTATTTATTTGTGCGGTTGTCAACATGCACGCTCGCCAACCTCACACACCGATAACTGGCTTTTTGTACAACACGTTTCTAGAAAGCATTATTTATTATGTGTTATTATTTTACCTCTGCAAGGGAAGACATGTCTACTGTCTTGTCTTTCGGTGCTGCACGGCCAGAGATCAATGTCTTCAGCAAACAGCACTGCATTAATGTCAATATACAGCTAGGAGAAAAAAAGAGCCAAATGGCTGCATGAAATAATAAAGCTCTATAGTTTTGAGACACCTTTTCATACATTTATTTTCCTGGTTCTTTTAAACTAGAGGCCACATTCAGCCTGTGTGTGTCATGCAAACAAAAGATATTGCAGGATTTAATATTGCGTTTTCTCCAATATTGTGCTCTCAGCTTCTACAGACCTGGGAGGAGAACGGGCCGAGACAAAGAGAGACGAGGCTTTCGCAATGGTTATCCCATAACCTGACTCCATTCAGCAGTGGCATTTCTTGCTCCTGTTCTGCCTCTGTAAAGCCTCTTTTCTCTGATCCACTCTGTGGAGTGTTTTCCAGCTCTTTCTCTTTCGCACTCTCCATTGTGCTCTGTCTGTTAACTATGGATATACAGTCCATTATCCATCATCAATTATCACATTCTCGTGCTGATTGTATATAGTGGCTCTCTCTCTGTGAGAGACTTATTCAGCTCCAATTGCTACAATCCATCTTCGTGCCTCGTTCCTCACGTCGTCTCGCTCCCTCCAAAGTATAAAATTGCATCTTTATTCATTCGTTCTGTGTCACTCAGAGTAGACAATTAAAATGTCACAGCATTTCTTCTCTAAATTCAGGGTTATTGCTCTTCCTCGGCGTAAGTTGTTTCTATATTCTCACCGTGATAGCGCGTGAGATAACGTACCGCGACGCGCGTTCAACTTATTGACTTTTTTTTTTACAAAGTATTTTGATTGATTGAGTTCTTTATTAGTGAAAAAATAATAATAAATTGTGTGTGTGTGTGTGTGTGTGTGTGTGTGTGTGTGTGTGTGCGTGTGCGTGTGTGTGTGTGTGTGTGTGTGTGTGTGTGTGTGTGTGTGTGTGTGTGTGTGTGTGTGTGGTGTGTGTGTGTGTGCGTGTGCGTGTGCGTGTGTGTGAGATGACGTCCTTCCATCACACATCACACTCATTCCGACCTATCACAATGAGTGTTGCCAACTGCCAAAATCGAAAATGCACTAGTGCACACTTCCAAAATGCACTTGAATGCACTAGAGCATTGTGTTTCAACCATTTTAAATACCAGGGCCCAACTATTTATCCTGCATTTTAGCCACAGAGGACCACCATTTGATGTTGAATTTAGTCTCTCGGATTGATTTAGGAAAAAAACTGGGAAACTGTTGGTCAAAATAGCAATTCTTCTACATTTTCTAAATGTGTAGAATCTTGAAAATTAGGCAATTCAGTTTAAATATATACAGTAATTTAACTCTTGAGAGTTGAGAGTTCTTTCCAGAAAGACAGAAGGACTCTATCATAGGAGGAAAAATGGTGAAAAACGAGGGTTTTATCTCTGGCGCCTGTCAAACAATTTCGCCCCAACCCACCAGCAAAAAAGCACTAGATTTTCCGCCAGGAGTTTTTCACATTTTTTACGCTAAGGGGGTCTCGGGGAAAAAAAGCTAAATATAGCGACAAATGCACCAAGTTGGCAACACTGATCACAATTCACGGGATAATTGTACTGTAGAAACCAGAAAATAAATATTCAAGAAAAACAATTTAGAATATATTGGGTGAATAAATTAACCAATGGACTTTAGATAGCAGTAGGGTAGCCAACATTGCAGAAGTACATGAAATACAGGAGTTGTTGGAAGATATCTGACAGAAAAAATATAAAATTAGCATAAATAAAAGTATGCTCTGTTGTGTGCATGACGTTTTTCCATTTTGAAGCTGTCAGTTTGGTAATTGTGTTAGGGTCTGTATGCTATCAGCCCATAATCACCAGTATGGTTACTCTCATCAAGACCGTATTCAATGGAGCAATTAGGGCTCTACTGGAGCCTAATGGCTGCCATTAGGAAACACAGTTTGTGAAATGACTGCAGCCGGAGCAGAAAACAGTTGTGAAACTGTGCTATAATATACCACAACAAGTTTGGGGTTTTAGATTTAGATTTTGGGTTGGGTCAGACAACGCCAGTGTTGACAACATGCCGCATTGGTCGTTATATTTAGTTTTTTTTTTCCAGACCCCCCTAGTGTCAAAAGTAGTGAAAAAACTCCTGGTGGAACATCTAGTGCTTTTTTGCCGGTGAGTTGAGGTGAAAATTAATTGTTTGACAGGCGCCAGAGATAAAACCCTCGTTTTCCACCATTTTTCCTCCTATGATAGAGTCCTCTATCCTTCCTAGAAAGGACCATTGGTAACCAAATGGACCCTTATAGATCTGTAACTCTTGAGATCGTGAAATGAAACCAAATGGACCCGCAAGGGTCCATTTGGTTTCATTGTACGCTCACAAGAGTTAAATTATATTCAAACATCTGAATTACCTAATTTTCAAACATCTTAGAAAATGTAGAAGAATTGTTATTTTGAACCACGTCCTGTCAGTTATCTTATATTAGTCTGAGAGACTAAACTCAACATCAAATGATGGTCCATGGCTAAAATGCAAAATAAATAGTGGGCCCTGGTATGAAAATGGTTGAACTAACCATTGGTCTAGCGCATTCTAGCGCATTTTGGAAGTGCCACTAGTGCATTTTGGATTTTGGCAGTTTGCAACACCGGACAACGCAACGTGGAACAATGGCTGACAACAACAACAACAACAACAACAACAACAACAACAAGGTCTCTGCTGCATTAGAGCCTACTGGCTGCATTACGATAGCCTTGATAAGAAATCCTAGCAGGTTGATATGGGTGGAATCAGCTGTAACCTGAGGGTAAGCTGTTCCTAGGACTCTCTGATGATGTGACTTTGGCAAGGCAGGAGTTTGCCTGACTGACTTGACTGCAGCAGCAGTGGCACACGATTTACACACAGCCCAAAAATAGCTCATGGCAGGGATGATGCATGCGAGTCCTTCAAAACTACCCAAAATCCATATCTGACTCACACATTATTATTTATTCTGAAGTAGAAAAAATGAAAATGAAGTGGAAAAAAGATTTGCGCCACATTTTTCACCATTTTCAAAAATATCAGACCTGCAAGTTCTTGCAGGTTAGGATGCTAATCGATGCTAGTTATGCTAAGTAATGCTAATTATACTAATAACGATTAGAACAGTAATGCTAAGTAATGCTGCAAAGCATTGCTAATACTAAGTAAGTAATGCTAAGTGTTGTTAATATTGCTAAGTAATGTTAATAATGCCAAGTAATGCTAATTATGCTAAGTAATGCTAATTATGCTAATAACGCTTAGAACACCAAAAGGCGCTTAATGTGGGTTAACTATCGCGCCTGTGTAGAATACACCAGTTATTGTTTGTCATAAAAACCCAGACTCACCCACCCTTGGGGCGGCCTTGAACTTTTACCCTTCATTGTCCTATCCGTGCGGGAAACATAGAAATGCTTGGCTTGAGTTATGAAGGGACACTCCTGGTACCCCTGGAGTGTCAGCCATATTTCCAACAAACAAAGAATATTACAGTCCCCTACATCACATGAGTGTATCCTGCCGGCAGTGGCGTTTCTAAGCAATTTGGAGCCCCAGTTAAGATTTTCCCCGGAGCCCCCCCCTTACCAAATGGACCCGTAAGGGACCCGTAAGGGTCCATTTGGTAAGGAGGGGCTCCGGAGGGGGGGCTCCGGGGAAAATCTCCTGAGACGTCATACCTATGACAGGCACAGAAAAATGGCGCCACCCGAGGGATGGAACTATTTTTAAACTAAAGAACATATTATATGTGCTTTAAATGTTTAGTTCTAGTTATAGCGGACCAGTATGATGTATTTATCCATATGAGGCTTATTAGCCTGGGATCCTATTAAAGCATGTCTGGTAGTCGACTCGGTGCCTCCCCCCTCCCCTCATGGTGCCCCAAGGCAACTGCCTAGTCTGCCTAATGGCAAAAACGCCCCTGCCTGCTGGCCCTAACGCCATCCATCATATTATCGAAAGATTTTTTTTTCTCACAAGCCCAAACTGTATTAGTAGTCTGATTCAGGCTGTGTAAGTCTATATGGGACTACTGCATATAGCTCTATAATAATTCTTTCCTCTGTAATGGAAAGGACCCATCATTATTGTTCCTTTGTAGAATCTTTTGTCGGCATTCACCATGTCAAATGGATAACGGATTCGGTGGGAGGAAAAAAAAAAGAAGAAAATAAGAAAACGAATCCTAAATCTAAAAATGTAATATGGTCATATCTTATCGTGACATCGGCGAATAAGTAAAAGTAACAACACGAATACAAGCTCGGTTTAAAAAGATCCATCAGGATGACGACCAAATACTGTCACGGTGGCTTGAGAAATACACTCTGCTGTAACAGTGGCAAATGGTCTGCATTTATAGTGCCTTTTTTTCAAAGCACATTCCAATGCGCGTCACATTCATCCATACGCACACGCGCGCACACACACACACACACACACACACACGCACACACACACACACACACACACACACACACACACACACACACACACACACACACACACACACACACACACACAGCCTGTAGTGAATCACCTGCTCATGGGAGTATTATAGAGGTGCAGTGTCTTGCTCAAGGACACTTCGACGTGCTGCCAGCAGGGTGATTAAACCGGTTACCTCGATTCCCAGATCAATGAGCTGCGCTCCGTGAGCCACTGTACAAATATACTAATGGTCTGCGCTGTAGCCTGAACATCATCATAAACTTTTCTCTGCTCTATGTCAGCGCTTTACTTTACAAACCTTTTGGGCCGTGAACGCACTGTTAACTCTCCACCTATAGCTGACCCCCCTAAAGGCATTACAGGCAACTTTTTAGCCAAAAATCAATTATGTGTATATATAGCAACATCATTATCTTGTCTTTTTTATCACACGATTTTGCAAACCATTTTTTCACCCAGTGCGAATTCCTAATGTGATCCTGGGCTCTACACACCCTCCACCAACCTGAGGAGGCAGCAGACTGGCCTCATGCTTCCTTCAATGCATGAGGAGTCCAAGCTGCCTTCTTTTCACCTGACAGGGGGAGTTTCCCTGGTTGGACGTAGCGCGTGGAAGGAACACGTTATTCCAACCAGTTCCTGTCCCCTCCATCAGGCGTCCCGGCTGGCCAGGGAGAGGCAGTTTAGAGTCCAGGATTACTGCATGTTTTTGTGAGGGTATCTACCCTAGGGGACACGGGGAGAACATGTGAGGGTATCTACCCTAGGGGACACGGGGAGAACATGCAAACTCCACACAGAGGCCCTTTCGCCACTGTGCCACCGTGCCCCCTATTCAAATCTGTTTTGAAACATTGTGTACACACACGCCTCTTCATACACTCTCTCTTTCTGTGTGCTTTTTTTTTCAAATCACAGTTTGAATCCCCCTGCTCTCTACTGTATACGCCGTTGCCTTTTGCCTCCCTGCATTTCCTGCAAAAATAATGCGAGCGTTGAGCACTTCAACCGGTGAAGGGCGTGACAAAGCGGTAATCAGTCATGTTAATGTATTCCCAGGTCAGCCCAGACATGGTGCTGTTATTTATGGCTTCAAAAGGTGACACATAAGAGTGTTGTTTGGACCTCCACACAGTCAAAGTCACATTGCTGCAGAGAGAGAGAGAGAGAGGGAGAGAGAGAGGGAGAGAAAGAGAGAGAGGCCTAATGCAATTCTGGTGATTCTGGGAATACAGCAGATGTTTATCTGTAGGGCAGAAGCAGGGAATCAGAAGTGACATGTGGAAACAACGGAGAGGGGAGCATCCGCCTTATCATTGACTCATCAGAAGCATTGGTCAGTGGTTTCATGGTTTGAGAGAGAGTATATTTGATAGCAAATGCACCTGTTTTATTATCCATACGCCAGGCTCTATAGGCGTTTGAGACGAGCAATTTTTTTTGCACTGATAGCATCTGCCGAATGGCTTGTCCTTTTTGTCCTCACACCTTTATCTTATAGTGATTACTCTTTAAATTATATGTTTTCTTAATCAAAGATTAATAATTCATGTATGTATCTATTTGTAAATTTGACACACAGCCCCGCAGGGAGTGCAGTGCCCAATGTTGAATTGGTCAGGCACGATATTGTTGTTGTTATTACTTTGATGAACTGTTGCATGTCTATACTGTAGCCTCCATGAGCGCAGACATGAAGATGGATCGAGCCATCCAATAGAAATCACCTCAGTGTTGCCAACTTGGCACATTTGTCGCTATATTTAGCTTTTTTCCACCCCCCAGTGCCAAAATTAGAGAAAAGCTCCTGGCGGAAAATCTAGTGCTTTTTTGCTCGTGAGTTGGGGCGAAATTGGTTTACAGATGCCAGAGATAAAACCCTCCTTTTTCCACCATTTTTCCTCCTATTATGGAGCTCCTTCCTTCCTATAAAGGACCATTGGAAACCACATGGACCCTTATAGATCTGTAACTCTTGAGAGCGTAAAATGATACCAAATAGACCCGTAAGGTATCATTTTACGTTCTCAAGAGTTCAATTATATTTAAACATCTGAATTACTTCATTTTCAAGAATGTACACATTTAGAAAATGTAGGAGGATTGTTATTTTGACCAAGATTTTGCTAGTTATCTCCTAAATTGTGCGCCATAACGTGAAAATTCTTTGTTTTGGGTCAGAGAGACTGAACTCATCATCAAATGTTGGTCCGTGGCTAACCATACTCTTCATGACGCTGGCTTTGTTGAGATGTTAATGGCCGAGTCAGATTTGTTCATCTCCCTGCTGGATTTCCATCTTATTCCTCCTGATAGCACAATAATTACACAATCAGACTCCAAGCCTCTGTTTGACAGTTAACATATCGTCTGTATTAAAATGCAATAAGAGGCAAAGGAAACATACATAGATCTCTTTTATTCTTGGTGATGATGTTAACCTGATCTGGAGCATGTGAAATCATGAAAATTCAAATCTGATAACAAAAACATGGAGAGACTAAATTTAATACATTGGCAGAATACAGTATATATTATATTACAATTGCTTTCTTCATATTGGAAATTAGAATGAATGTTTCCATTCTACAGGCAGTGTGTTAACAATTTCCCAGATCACATAAAAGGTGTTCTAAACTTATCGCATCTTAGATAATGTGAGATGTCCTTTGTCAGCCACTTATTTCACTTCGGATGTCATCCAATCTTAAACCCGACATTGCTCTCAGAACATGTTATATCAGTGGTTTTCAACCTTTTTCATACCAGGGCCCACTATTTTTTTCTGCACGTTAGCCACAGACCACCATTTGATGTTGAGTTCAGTCTCTCTGACCCAAAAGAAAGGATTTTCAAGTTTTAGTCCACAATTTTTGGAGATAACTGGCAAAATGTTGGTCAAAATAACAATTCTCCTACAATTTCTACGTAAATGTGTACGTTCTTGAAAATTAAGTAATTCAGATATTTAAATATAATTTAACTCTCCATTTCCCTTACAGGTCCATTTGGTATAATTTTACGCTCTCAACAGTTACAGATCTATAAGAGGTCCATTTGATTGGACCAACTGTAATTTAGCTGGGGACCACTTGGAACCCTCATAGGGTCCACTGGTGGTCGCCAGACCACTGGTTGAAAGCCACTGTGTCATAACATTCGCTGAATGTCCTCGGTGGCAACCATCTAAATATTTATGCTAAGATTGCCAGCAGGAGATTTGGACCTTATTGTCGTGTAGTGACCCGGACGTAATTCTCAACGTGTATCCGCAGATCCTAGTGTCCTTGTGTCAGCCACTGCAAGTGCATTCAGCACATGCAAGTGCGTGTGTGTGTATGTGGGGGGTGTGGGGTAGTGTTGTAGTTCTTGGGACCTTGTCTTGTCTCGAGACCAGTCTCATGAAACATTTTCGTTGTCTCGGTTTTGTTTTTGTGTCACCCTCAATTGTCTTGGTCTTGGGCGGTATTGATTTTTTAATATCGGTATTGATAACGTGTTAATTAGCTCGATATTCGACATTACGGGTATTGACAACTAGACGGCAATGGAGTGCAATCAGAGTCGGACACGTTCCACCAGTTACCTAGTTCTCAGAATTGCGACATTGAGGGGTCAGAAATTGAGCGCTCTGCTGTTCAAGCAGCCTAAATAGGGAAAAACTGGAGTTGGAAATACATTGTTTCCAAAAAGCCTAGCCCAAATAAGGGATATTTTAGGCATGTGTGTAACATGAAAATTGCTTGTATAGCCACAACTAAAAGTCTCATTGCTCATATTTTAATAGAATACCGTATAATGTCGGTATTTGACAATATTTGGTATCAGATGTTTTTCATAGACCAACAATATTACTCGCTATTGAAATAGCGCAATAAATTTGTAATCCCGGTATATTGCCCAAGACTATCTTGTCTCGGTCGCACCACTCTTCATTTGTCTTGTCTTTGTCTTGGTCTGGTCTCGGTCTTGGGGCAAATAACAACTAAAGTCACTGTAATATGTTATATTGTACAGAACAATCAAAAACCTCTCTAGGACCTTTGCCTCAGCCTCGTCTTCATACCCTCTGGGTCTTGCTCTTGGCCCCTCTAGTGGTGCTAGTCTCGTCTTGATCCCATCTTGACCAACTCTGTGATTGTCTCTGTCTCGTTTTGGTCTCGATTCCCAGTGGCGTTTCTAAGCAATTTGTAGCCTTAAGCAAGGTTTTCCCTGCAGCCCCCCCTACCAAATGGACCCGTAAATGGCGCCCCCAAGGGATAAAATTCGGTACTATTTTTAAACTAAAGAACATATGTGTTAAATGTTCAATTCTAGTTATAGAGGATATGTATAATGTATTCATCCATGTTAGTCTTATTAGCCTGGGATCCTTTTAAAGCACGTCTGGTGGTCGCCCCCCTCCCCTCAACCCCCTCCCCTCATGGCCGCGCCGCTCCCCACATGCAACTGCATAGTCTGCCTAATGGCAAAAACGCCCCTGTCGATCCCCCCCTAGGTCTTGGTCTTGTCTTGGTCTAGATTTAGGCGGTCCTGACTACAAGACTAGTGTGTGTGTGTGTGTGGGGGGGGGGGGGGGGGCGGGGGCATGTGTGCACCACGCGTGCTTGCGGACTTTATCTCGCACACTGAATCATTGATGAGCAACTGTAGAGAGCATGTGCGGTACAGTCGAAGTGGAAGAGGCAGCAGAGATTGCAGTGCTAATAAAACAGGAACATGATGTTTGGTTGTCAAACTTAATCTAGCATAGACCTACTGACGTTCCCAGAGCGAGACGGGGTGCCATCATGCCATCTGACTTCATCTGCTATAGGAAGTGTGATAATTTATGCAGCGACGGAGAAGGAGCTGCTGCTGCTGCAGACTGCAGACTGCAGCGTGTATTCAGTGGTAACCGCGTGGGCGCTGTGTATCAAAAACACGTTCTGCAAGCTGAGAGAATAATATTAATATTCAGCAAAAAAAACTCCTGAGTGCTCATTTCAGTTTAGCGTTTAGATTGATCACTTTTCAACCTGGCTCCTGTTCCTGTTTCGCTGCATGTCAGTATGTTGTCAAAAACACTCAACGTTTTCCCCAACCTTTTTAAAATACTGTACCTCCAAAAAATTGCAGATCTAAAAGCTTGTGCACCTGCTTGACACTGCAACACGCTGTAGAGTAGTGCTCAAGATGTTGCTGTTGCTGGCGAATTTATCACTGTTTATCAAGTGCGTTAATAAACACCCATACACACTTAAGTCCATACACACTAAGCACTATATATTTCACCCCTGTCAAAAAGTTATTCTCAAGTTGTTTGTGTGGAACTCTGCCACACACTCAGGAGCGGATCTAACATTTCCCAATTTGGAGGGGGCAGGAGAAAATGGCATAGGTGCGGCTTCCTTGCGATGAAGTCGCCCCTATACCATTTTCTCCTGTAACCATTTTCAGTTACAGGACTTTTATTAGGCAATTAAAGTGTCAATAATAACACCGGATGTTGAAGTTGCAACAGACACGCAGCATGCATAAAGCTAAAGGTCTGACTCAGAGAGTTTTCTGTTTTCAATGATGAAATGCTGTTGGTTTAGTGGTGACACAACTGTAGTTAGTTAGTAGCAGTCGTAGTGTTTCAAGTCATTTTAAATATAAGCACTTTAATTTGAAATATCTTGGGTTGTTTTGCATGCCATCATGTTTGGTGGGGCTAGACTGGGCATTTAGGGGGGGTATTGCCCACCCCCCCATGCCCATGCCTAGATCCGCCCCTGCACACACTTGAGTTTGAATTGACTTTTTAAAACCACATATTTACAGTTAAAGTCCTAGTGCCCTGTGTGCCGTCCTGTCTAAAATGTGTGACAGTGGTCTGTTTACATGTCACATTCCATACAGAATATGGACACTATACTTTCTGAAACTTTCACAGTAAAAAAAAAAAAAATGGGGAAAAAAGGGGGGAACTCAAACTTCCCTCAGCAGTAAGAGTGCCAGCCAGGACTTATTTTGTGAAATAGAGCATGAAACAAGAAAAAAAAAAAAGAAGTGTGTCTTTGGCACTTATTTCCGAACGAGGCACATCTATTTTGAGGCCCCTGCAACAAGCTGTGCGCGCGGGGGCAAAACGGACAGAGCAAGGAGTGCATAACGGAGAGAGAGGAGAGGCCTACCCTACCCTACACCGTCTGCCGTAACCGCTTGTGAAAGGCGAGGCGTCGTCTAATGAAATCTAATGAAAATCAGACACACCATTCCCCCCGCGGAGACTCCGCCAGAGGAATGTCAGAACAACCGGAGCCCTTGTCTCCACTGTCGCTCCCTCTCCCCTCTTTCATAATGAATTTAACAGGCTTCCATAACGAGGCTATTATGGACTGCAGCCTCCCAGCAGCCGTACGGTGAATTAGATGAGAGAGATGAGAGGGCACCTGGACACTTCAGCAGCCATCACAACACACGCCAATCAAACCTGGCCGAGGGGTCTCTCCTCTGTCTCTCGTCTTCTCCCCTTTGTTTTTCCTCCTCGTAAAAGACAAGACTATAATACGCCTTATACCCTGGAGGCTTTATTTATTAGTATTTTTTTATTATTGTTTTTTTTTTTTTTATCATTTTTTTACCACCGTGTCTGATTTACTGTTTTCATTTCCTTGAGAATTTTCCTTTGTAATAATGCGGCTAGTGGAAGCCCCAGCACTCATACCCCCCCCCCCCCCCCACACACACACACACACACACACACACCCCCCACCCCCACCCCCCCCCCCACACACACACACACACACACACACACCCACACACTCCACACACACCACACCAACACAACCCACTCAGCCGTGACATCTTAATAAGCGAGCTTTAGAAACACATAGCAGCCGTTGAAGATCGGAGGAGGGGGGATGTAGAGCTGTCTCAAAGTTTTACATCACCATCGTGCAATTTTGAAGCAGATCGTGACATGCTCAAACTGTTCTCCGGGTACAATACCACCAAAGCCATAACTGATAGAGTCTTACTATCTGAGCCTTCGAAAAAACGACACAAAAAATCCCTTTAAAGGTTCCACTAAGAGCTGTCCGTGGGTGGGTGTACTTATGGTGTTCATTTTGTGAGATTTTAGGGATGGAAATGATATCTTTATGGACTCTTATTATCAGCATCTGGTTCCCTCCTGAATAACAAGACAAAGAAAGGTGACCTAATGTCGGCGTATGGGCTTGAAATGATATACATAAATATG
>CM076976.1:43111478-43166008 GCA_039105355.1 Benthosema pterotum
AAAAACATTGCTAGGTGTATCAGGGCCTTTCGGGTCGACTGCTTCAATGTTGTTTATGGAATCTTGTCACAGGTGTGTTTCTAGAGCTGGTTCTACTCTCTTGTCATTGGGAACTACTATCTTTAGCTGGGCAGCTTATAGACGAGTCGACACTGTGCTACTGTAAATTATTATAATTGGTGCTTGTCAGACTTTTCATGTTGCCATAGTTGTAACACTTTTATAAAAGCAATAAGCTACTCGAGGTCGCCGGTTACCGTGGGATTTTACTCATAACTTATTGCTTTAATAAGGCTTGAGAGAGAGCGCCCACGTAACAATAGTTACAATTAATTAACAATCTCTTCAAACATCCAAAGATATGGCTGAATACATATTGTATTGGACATATCATTAGTATTTATTAGAGCCATGTGCACATAATGCATTACCTTGTTGTACTTGTGTGAGAGTACTTGTTCTACCTACCTGTATTTCCATATTTGGAGTTCTGTGCCAGGTATGCCCAAATATGTTGCTATTGGTATTGTTTGTAATCATAAATGAACTAATTAAAGGGATATTACAACAAGGAGCTGGAGGCGCTAAAATGAAGATCACATATCTAAATACTGAATATAGTAACTTATAAACTGTTTGGTGTGTTCACATGAGACTGAGTAGACCATAAAATGACCAAGTTTTTTTTTTTGAAAGTGTAATACCCCTTTTAAATAAATTAACCATAGGTCTACAGTACATTGTGTACTGGGACCACACGCTGCAGAAAATTGCACACGAACATTCCATATCCATGAATTCACATTTCATGAGACAAGCACCTCTGACACGTCGCCCACGACGCACACATAGGCTGCAGGAAAGCGGAAGCAACAGCCAAATGCAATGATTTTGACCCAGTCTTGATGTTATGTCTGTCCTCCATCTGTTTATAAGTTTCACTGCTTTATCCACAACTTTCCTACAACCCAGTGGTTTTCAACCTTTTTGACACCAGGGACCACCATTTAGTCAGCATTTGAGCCATGGACCACCATTTGAGAACATTCTAGCCCCACATACCCCAAAACTATAGATTTATTTTGTTTTTGTCCATCTTCTAGTTGGGTAGACTTGAGGCTAATTCAGATGATGAATATTTTAACTCTTGAGAGTGTAAAAATGAAACCAAATGGACCCGCAAGGGTCCATTTGGTTTCATTTTTACGTTCTCAAGAGTTACATCTGGTTAACCAACTTAGCTGGGGACCACCTGGAACCCTCTCAGGGACCACTGGTGGTCCCCGGACCACCTGTTGAAAACCCCTGCTACAACCCATAACTCTTTGCGTTTGTGTGTGCCCCGTTATCTTGTGATTTGTTGTCCAGGTTTGCAAGATAAACAAGTGACCAGGTGTATGAAATGAAGCACAAATGAAAATAGCTGATCTACAAGCTCACAGCGACACATTGTGAGGTTGTGCGTCCGTGATTTTAAAACCACATTGAATACGTCAAAATATTTGGAATACTTTTTAAACATTTGAATACAGAGGGCACAAAACATTTTCAGATGGATGAGTGTGGACAATTACATGTTAATCTGGGCTTCCTTGATGTGGGGAAAAATGTGGGATTCATTGGTTTAAACAACATTAAGAAGCAAGCACGAACAAGTTATCCAAGTACACTTTAGAAACAAGTCCAAAAAACTTCAACCAGCAAATTTGCAAGTGACTTTACAAAATAAAACGAGTCAAATGTTGCTTATAATAAGTAGACATGACACTGCCCAGATGCAAGCTAAGCACACACACACAAGCAACCCCAAGTGCCGTGGATACACTTTTGAGTGGTGCTAGCCACTCCTCTAAACAGCATTGTGTGTCCCTGTCTGCCTGGCTTGGGCCTGTTTGTCTGTCCGAGCACAGAAATGGCGTCTCTCTCACATGCACAAGTCCAGGGAGGAGGGGCTTGTACAGTAGGCCAACACAGTACAGTACTGTACTACAGCACGACTCGGGGTAGGACGATTCACTTACCTCACAATACGTTACAATATCGATATTTAGTGTTCTAAATCGATTTATATTGCGATTCGTTATGCTGCAATTCGATTTGATATATCAATATATTGCATTTTTCCCCACAAATCACTGTGCTTTTATTATACTAGAACAAGGAGGATTCCACCCATTTTCAAGATTTTTCTGAGATTTTTCTGTCCCATTTGTACACCCTGAGAAAGTTGTGTTTCACCATGTCAATGATTTCTTTCAGACCTCCATTTTAGGAAACAAACATATCTTACCAACATCTCTAAGGTACAGAAAATGGATGGAATTCCCATTTAAAATATTTCTAAACAATATGGACCATGGCAAGATCAACTAGAACATTTTAAAGCAATTTTAAACTATAGATCAGAAGGAGTTCAATCATACACATCAATGCAGCCTGATGAGGTCAGACCTTCTGCCATAAACATAAATTTCAAAAAAATCTATTTTGAACCTGGCGATTCGATGTTGATATCATGGCATTAAGAATTGCGATATATTGGCGTATCATTTGCCCACCCTTACAGCACGACTACAGTACTACAGTACAGCACCACTCAATTTAGACGTGTGTAATTTTCTTTTCTTTTTTTGGGGGGGGGTGATTATGCAGAGCAGAGCTCCCTCCTGAATATGATGAAATCGACCCGCGTCAGCATATTGAATACCGGACCCAAAGAATAGATTCTGATGATGAATATCTTGTTTTTTATCCTCAGTTCTCCTCCAACCATAGTTCTGCCAGCTTAGATGTACTGTATGTTTGAATCATAAAGTGTCCTTCCATCCATTGAAACTTTACTTTAAAGCAGAAACTAGTTAAGTAATTTTCCTCTCTCTACATATCCTCCAAATTAATTACGTAGTTTCAATTTTGTGTAATGCAAATGATGTAAATTGATGTAAGGTAATCAACTTTGACTGTTGCTATGAGAACTCAAGCTATATTATAGGCATTTATTTTATTTCTTTGCATTCCTAATCTCTCTATATACAGCATATAGCTCTGATATACTTGGAGTGTTTTACAATGGCTGATACACAATTAATCAATGTCATTAGCAGGCTTAAAACAAATCACCTGATAAACGTGTATTTTAATTTACTTTATTTTTAATTACTTTCCCCTCCAGAATTAGTAATGGGTTTACATGGAACTCCATTGATTGCTTTCTGTGTACCACAATGCAACAATGCCACTGAAAACAAGCCTGGTATGTACTGTACATTGTTCAAGTAGCATTTACAATGAATACATGATTTGTAGGGCTGCAACGAGTTAATCGATGAATCATAATCAAATCACTTGTCAACTATTTTAGTAATTGATTAATCGGTCCGTCAGCTTATCACTGAAGTTTTTACCCGTTTTCCCACTCAACTATAGTTTTTCCAGTGTTAACATTTCCATTTTTAACATTTCGCTGTTGTTAATTAATACACCTTAGAGATATTGTGTCGACAAGTTCCCCCATTCTGCATTTCGTAGAAATGGAGGTCTGAAAAAAAAACATCACTGGTAACATGCACTGTTACTTACTATTTTGGCTGGGCCTGGTCTGCTCTGGACTTTTCTCAAATTAAATAAATCCAGCGAAGCGTTAGTTCATTGAGGCACGGAGGGCAGAAGGTTTATTTAATTCCACTTATTCTCAATCAGTAATTCATTCTGTTACATACATGAGTCTCTGATTAATCTTGATTTAGGGGTTGTAACTATTGTGGTATCTAGTTCTGTTATGGTGTGCGTGTTTACTGTGGACTATGATATTTTCTGTATCCATGTAGTTCATGCATTTTGGATAAATGTTGTAATCTCTCATGTCAGTCTGCACTGGATATGATGCTCATGTATTAATGTCTTGTATTTTCTGTTCCTGTACCTTGGCTCTGCTCAGTGGGGTTGTTGATATCTGAAGCTGTGTCTTGATGCACAGATAATCAGAGATATCAAATGTGATATCAGACCTATGACTCAGTTCATAGATCGTCTACAATAATAATAAGTCAAATGATAAAGTGGCAGGTCTGGCCACCGCAAAAACTCCTGGTATTCCCGTGGGCCAATCCGTCCGCGTTACAATGTATTTGCGGAGGCAACGCGTCGTGTGAGCTTGTGTCTCTGTGGTCATAGGCGATTTTAGGATCTCCCAGCAGAGGGGGGGCATGAATCATTTTACACTCAAGAGTTAAATTGTATGTAACCATCTGAATTACGCCATTTTTTTTTAGCAAAACGTTTTGCCAGTTTATCTCTCTTAAATTGTGGACAAAAACTAGACTCGACATCAAGCGGCGGTCTGCGGCTAAAATGCAGAATGGGCCCTGGTATGAAAATGTTTGAGAACCATTGAATGTAAGCAATTAAATATGATAGATAAGTACTCGTTTTTCTATACACTATGTAATTTATTTATTTGATTTTTTTTATTTTGTAAACTACTATATCCAAGTATTCATTACAAAGCATGAATGGAATGAAAAATATACATTTGTATAAATGAGTTTGAAGTTAGAATGAGGTTACAGCTGACTAATGAGGTTCTAACTGACAGTTAGAATGAGGTTACAACTAGAATGAGGTTACAATTAGAATGAGGTTACAACTGACAGTCCCCTTTTTTTGGGGGAAAGTGCTCCCAATAGAACCTTCCTAAAATCACCAATGTCTGTGGTATGGCGTATGGCAGAAGACGAGAGAAGAGAGACCGTAAGGAGGAGGTGGCGGGTTGTTATGACGACTCTCAATGTCTCACATCACTTCTGGCTTGTAGTTTTTTTTTTCCGCAGAGCTGATTTGGTGGCCTTGTTTTCTCTCAAACAACCTCCGCACGGAGACCTGATTGATGCTAATAGCTGCTACAGAGACTACATTTGGGGATGCCGCCGAGACCTTTTCGTTTTTTTTTTGTTGTTGTTGTTGTTGTTGTCGAGGCATGCAGAGATGGGAGTTTGTTAGTGTGACACCGAGCGAGAGTGTAAATGTTGGGGCCTCTTTCATGTAATGTGACTCAGTGGCTGCTGCATTGCCTCGGGGCTGTTTGTGCTCAGAGCCCAGGCCATACACCATGGCTGTCTCTGTGCACTTGTCCAGGCTGGGATGATGCTGCTGGGAATTACAAGAGCACTCGACTTCAGCCGATTCTAGCCCACAGTATCGTTACACATTTGTCCCAGGACAGGCCCGGATCTAGGCATGGGGGGGCCCTGACTGCCCCACCAAACTTGATGGCTTGCAAACAAGCCATCAAGCCATCAAAGATATTTCAAATTAAAGTGCCTACAGTATATTCAAACTGAATTGAAACACTATGCTACTAATTGTGGCACCACTAAACCAACACCATTTCATCATTCAAAACAGAAAACTCTGAGTCAGAGCTCATGCGGCATGCCTGTTGCAACAACTGTTATTTTTTTATGCTTACTTGCCTAATATAAGCCCCATAAGTGAAAATGGTATGGGTATGACTTCATCGCCTATGGTGCAAAGCCGCCCCCATACTATTTTCACCTGTTCCCCCCTAATGGGAAAATGTTACATCCGGGCCTGTCGGTGTGGATACTGCTGCGAAATTGATTGTATTCCTTTCGGCCTGTTTATTTTGAATAATGGATGGTGTCGATATAAATTAAGACTAAGAACAAACTGTTGGTATAGTCATGGACGGCGGTCACCGCACCCATCATAAATAGCCGTGATCTGCCAGGAGGGAGATGGGGGGGCAGCAGCACGGCTGACTGACCCCACCTGCAATATTTCTAATTGTCAGGCCGGATAGCACCTTGCCGTTTTTAACCTACACTCCATCATGTACTGCAAGCAGCACAGCTAAATGAGCTTTACGACAGCAGTCAATCACCCGGAGTCACGGCCTCGTAAATCTCCAGGGCGAGCATTGTGGCTAGATTGGAAGTCCGTCTGTCCCAACGCACCCCGAGTGCACAGCTTCCTCGCCTTGTTGGTCCATCCCCGTTTTAAACGGCAACAACCAGGAGACCGGGTGATGTGCAACGATACCGTACGTGGATCCAATTCGGGGCCATGCTCAATCAACCTAATTCTACAGGGAGGGGACATACGGAGGCATCATGGTACTGCAGTGTGTGCAAGAACGGATTGCTCAACAAAGCAGCTTTTTAAAGGTCATGTTTTCCGCTGCCTCCATGCCCACAAGAACCGTATAGAGGGCACACCGCTTGCAAAAGCCGAGTATGTAAATTCATCACGAGAAAAACCTTCCGACTTTCCGACCGTGATTTATGCCACCGTAACCTGAGGGGGCCGAGTTTTGAATTGCAGCAGCAGCAGCATGGGATCGTTGTTACAGTGCAGATTGTTGTACTGTATGCGGCCGGCCGTCGCTGTCTCAAAATGCAGCACGGAGTCTCAGAGGAACTGCTTTCACAATCTGCAAACAAAACTGGAGAAGTTGTGCCGCTCTCAAATTAACAAATCCCAAATGTTTGTGATAAAACATGCGCTGTCTGCTGCGAGAACCCTTTTTTCTCCTTCACCATTCCCACTCACGCGCTCGCTTTCTTTTTTTATTAGTACAGGCATAATTAACAACGCTAACAATGTAGCTTGACACAAATATGCATGCGTTGTGCGAGTCAACAAAAAGTTTCCATCCAGACCCGTTTGTAATATTCTCTCCGTTCTCACGAGGGGAGAGAGAGAACACAATGTCATGCTTCTGCTTTCTGCCATACAAGAAGCCAATTATATGATCAGCGTGGGACCTCTGCTTGACATCACATGATGTCCTGATGGCATAATGAAATAAAAGGGGTTTCACACACGCTCCCACTGTGTCCTTGACGCTTGGAAATGTCTGCTTTGCAATTTTGGCAATTTGGGTGAGAGGTATATTTTTCATACGGTTGGGCGTTGAGCGTTCGCCACAGGGGTGACTTGTGACGTGCCCACGTTTTACAGTGTATTGGTTAATTGCTCACAGTGTATTACAGGGGGGTGTATTTTAGCATAGTATTTAGTGTTTTGCACGTAATTAACAAATCATTAGGGCTGAAATTAACAATTATTTTCATAATCGATTCATCCCAGAGGAAAAAAATGATTTTCAGTTTCAGCTCAGAAGCGTCTCTTGAGCAACAACGTTTATTTCTCATTTTAAGATCACCTATGCCTCTTTATGGCTCCTAAGATGAATACTAGGATCCATGAATGAGGCAAAGCTCTAGTCTCTCCATTGGCTGCTACAGCTGTATTTGAGAGATACATGAGGCAAAGCTGAAGTCTTTTCTATATGCGTATATATAGCAAGGCTTTGCGGCTTTGCCTCATGTATCTCTCAAATACAGCTGTAACAGCCAATGGAGAGACTTCAGCTTGGCCTCATTTATGGATCCTAGTATTCATCTTAGGAGCCATAAAGGCATAGGTGATCTTTAGGTGATCTTAAAATGAGAAATAAACGTGGGTACCTCAAGAGATGCTTCTGAGCTTAAACTGAGAAGCATTTTTTTTCTCTGGGATTGGCCGATTATTTAAACGTCGGAATTAATTATTTACCTCGAAAATTTTCCGCACTGTCTCACACATGTTAGTGGCCTGAATAGTGTACAATTTCCCGGCCTGATTTGGGGCTCCAGTCCGTCTGTCTTCGACATACCTGGGCATTATGCAGCCCTTTGGCTGACTCTGACCGGCCCAGGGACCACCAGTGGTCCTTGAGAGAGTTCCAAGTTAAATATGGAAAGTTGGTTAACCAGATGTAACTCTTTGAGAGCGTAAAAATGAACCAAATGGACCCTTGCGGGTCCATTTGGTTTCATTTTTACACTCTCAAGAATTAAAATATTTATCTGAATTAGCCAGATAATGTAAAAGAATGGTCATTTTTTTTATCTAGGTTTGTCTGTTTTGCTTGTGAAATCCAGCCTGGTATTGTGGACAAACGCAAAATAAATCTTTAGTTTTGGGGTCTGTGGGACTAAAATGTCATCAAATGGTGGTCCTCCGTGGCTCAAATACTGAATAAATAGTGGGCCCTGGTGTCAAAATGGTTGGTGTTACTCTTACTTTTATCTTGAAATTAAATTAATATTACACAGACTTTAGTCTTGGCCCTTCACAATATTTTATGTATCTCATTTGGCCCCTTGGGAAAAATAATTGCCCACCCCTGGTCTTCGGTGTGTGGCAACAGGCTGCGCGGCGACAGCACCGAGACACGCCTACACGTGTGTCCTTCCCTATACTAGCGCACGGCGTGCCGGGGCCGTCCGTGCATGTTTGGGCTTTTTGGGCACACAGACAGAAAGCACAGCTGGGGGCTAATGCAGGAGGGGATGGCTGATGATCAGGCCCACAGATGGAGTTGTGTCACACAGGAGATTAATCCCCCTCCCATCCGAACTGACAGAGTAGAGAGAGAGGGCTCCTGAGACTGTGATTATGTACCCCCCACACACAAAAAAAACGAGAGGAACAAGAGATAAGTAAGAAAAACGTGTTAATCATCATTAATCATTGATAACCATTAACCAGAGCGGTTGTTTGTTTCCGCTGAGGGACTGATTATGTCCCGGATGTTGTATATGGGACGCTTAACCTTAACTTGGAGGGTGGATGCATGGTGTATCGCGCAAAGTTTTCGACCTTGAATGTCGTTCCTGGTCCAATCCTTGTTACTTGCGTAAGCAGAGCGGGCAGTGCACGGCACGCCATGGTGCGCGGTTTGTGGTCATTATCCCTCAGGTGCAAAACCGATTGGGGCCGGTTGGGGGTAATTAGGATCTCGGACAGAGCCGTTGCTGTCTGGGGCAGGGGCGAATCTAGGCATGGGCATGGGGGGGCAATGCCTCCCTAAATGCCCAGTCTGCCCCACCAAACACGATGCCATGCAAAACAACCCAAGATGTTTCAAATTAAAGTGCTGTGTCACCACTAAACCAACAGCATTTCATCATTGAAACAGAAAAAGTCAGACCATTAGCTTTATGCATGCTGTGTGTCTGTTGCAACTTCAACAACAACTGATGTTATTATTGATGCTTTACTTGACTAATAAAAGTCCTCTAACCGAAAATGGTATGGGTGCGACTTCATCGCCCGTGGCGCGAAGCGACGTGGGCGATGAAGCCTCCCCATGTACCATTTTCTCATCCCCCTCCAACATGTTCTGTTGGGGGGAGAAGACGACAGCCTCCACGCGGCCTCCCCTGCAAGTAACGAGTAGTAACGAGAAATGGTGAAAGACCAGCTCGTGAAAGCCCAGCTCGTGAAACCAATGTCGCCACCCAATCATCGCCAAGCTGACAGACCAAGGCGTAAGAGGTCGGGTAGACCCAAGTCCACACCAGGACGGGCGTCCATCCCGACGATCAACCACCAAGGCCTGTCAGTGCTCCAGTTAAACGTCGAGGGCCTCACCATCGCCAAACTCGAGATCATACGCCATATCGCCGACTCCCACAAGGTTGCAGCTGTCCTTCTACAGGAAACTCACTGTATGGCTGAAGACACACTCAAGCTGCCCGGGTTCCATCTTGCTGGTTCCATCCTCAGCAGACAGCACGGGATTGCGACATTTGTGAGGTCTGATCTTGTGTGGACAGCCTCTGGCCAATCACCACCAGGCACCAGCATCGAGTGGCTGTCCACCAGGATACAGACAACAACGGTCGTTAACGTGTACAAGCCCCCACCATCTGCACTGACCGTGCTGGACCTCCCGCTAGCCCAGGCACTATGCAGGGGACTTCAACTGCCAGCACACTGACTGGGGATACTCCCACACAACACCAGACGGAGAGACCCTGTGTGAGTGGGCATCCAACGCCAATGCACAGCTCCTGTATGACCCCAAAGAGCCACCAAGCTTCCACTCAGCCAGATGGAACACCTTCACAAACCCAGACCTCGCCTTTGTTGTGTGCCGTAACACTGACCCGGTTCCGGAGAGACAGGTTATCGATAGGTTCCCCCGGTCACACCACCGACCGTCTGTCATCAAAGTTCCCTCTCTAGTGCAGCCAGTTGAGGGTAAACCAGTGCGTAGGTGGAACTTCAGAAAAGCCAACTGGCAAGCATTCACTGCGGAGACAGAAAGAACATTGACCAGTCTCCCAGCGCCAGACACCTCTGACGTTGATGCAGCCTATGCAGCATACTGCGACATGCTGTTAAGTGCAGCCAAGAAAACAATCCCACGCGGCTACAATGCAAGCTACATCCCAGGCTGGGACGAAGAATGCAACCACCTCCTGCAGGAACATCAGCAGGCTGGTTCAAGGGAGGATGTTGACACGACCGCAACGGCACTGCTCAACAAGCTGGACACCACCCGAAGGGCCAGATGGACTGAAACAGTTGAATCAATTGATTTCACCCATTCAAGCCGCAAGGCATGGCAGATCATCAACCAGCTCACTGGCAAGAAAACAACCCCCGCCCAAGTGCCCTGTCACAGCAGATGCTATTGCAGCCCAGCTCTTGAAGAACAGCCAGTTCCACGGTGCAGACAAGATCTTTGCCCGCCTCACCCTGCATGAGGTTTCTTCCCTCTCTAGGGCGCCCGGTGTGGATGCTGACACATCCAGAGACTTCACTATAGCTGAGCTCAAGACGGCCATTGACAACCTCAAGCCAGGCAAATCCCCGGGGCAGGATAACATCCACCCAGAGTTCCTGATCCACCAGAGTGAGACAACATCAAGCTGGCTCTGCTCGTTCCTCTCGGCATGCTTCCTAAAGTCCAAGCTGCCAAAGATTTGGCGTCGTGCTGCAGTCATCGCCCTGCTGAAACCAGGCAAATGTGCAGAAGATCCCAAGGCCTACAGACCCATCTCGCCGCTTTGTGTGCCATTTAAAATACTGGAGAGGATAATCCTCAGCCGCATAGAGCCTGTAGTAGACCCACAGCTCCCCAAGGAGCAGGCTGGTTTGCGACGGGGCAGGTCAACGGTGGACCAAGTGACGCTACTCACCCAGGACATCGAGGACAGCTTTCAAGCCAACGAGAAAGCTGGAGTGGTGTTGCTTGACCTAACAGCTGCTTATGACACCGTCTGGCTCCGTGGACTTCACCTGAAACTGCTAAGGACCATCCCAGACAGACACATGGTGAAGTTCATAATGGAGATGCTGTCCAACCGCAGCTTCATCCTCAGGACCAGTGATGGCCAGCGAAGCAGGTTGAGGAGACTGAGAAACGGGGTGCCACAAGGCTCAGTCCTCTCACCACTGCTATTTAATGTCTACATCTGTGACCTTCCGTCTACAACAGCAAGGCAGTATGGCTACGCGGATGATTTAGCAATCATGCTGCGCCAACCAACTTGGGCAGCAGTGGAAGAGGGCCTCAACAGGGACATGAGCATCTTGGCTGACTATCTATGCAAGTGGCGCCTGCAGCTCAGCACTGGGAAGACTGTGTCGGCCTCATACCATCTGTGCAACAGAGAGGCAAAGAGGGAACTGTCAGTGTTCGTAGATGGCCACCGCCTGGAGCACCAACCAGCCCCCAAGTACCTTGGTGTACGGCTGGACAGGACACTGTCCTACAAACAGCACCTGGAGGACGTGCGAGCAAAAATAACAACAAGGGTCTCGCTCATACGCCGTCTCGCTGGCACCACTTGGGGAGCCTCCGCCAGGACACTGCGGATCTCCACGCAAGCCCTCGTGTTCTCTGCAGCCGAATACTGCGCCCCAGTCTGGTGCAGAAGCCCCCACGTGAAGAAGGTCGATCCCGTCATCAACAATGCCCTTCGGATCGTGACTGGATGCCTGAAGCCCACCCCCGTCTCCTGCCTGCCAGTCCTAGCAGGTATTGCCCCGGCCAACCTGCGACGAGAGGCCGCAACCCTCGCACTCGCAAGGAAAGCCCAAGAAAACACCTGGCATATCCTGCATGGAACAACCATGGCAGCATCCCCATGCAGACTCAAGTCCCGTCACCCCTACAACCGGACGGCACGAGAGATGCTTGGTTCCATCCCTGAGGACCTGTCTACTAGGGCCTGGCTGGCAGACACCTGGAGGCGGGAGTGGGAGTCGGCTGAGCCCACACGGCTGCACCGTTACATCAAAGACCCAGGAGTTGGAGTTGAGGGAGAACATCTGCCGCGCCGGCATTGGACCCTGTTGAACCGCCTCCGTACTGGGGTCGGTCGCTTTAGAGCATCCATGAAGGAGTGGGGCCTTGCGGACAGTGCAGCATGCGAGTGTGGCGAGCCCCAGCAAACTGCAGACCACATCATCACCACCTGTCCTCTGCACAGACCACCTTCAGAGGATGACCTCTTCCAAGTGGGACCGGAGACGATGGCGTGGCTTCTCGACACTACGCTGGACATATGACGATGATACACGAAAGAAGAAGAAGATGTTCTGTTGGCCCCCCAAATGGGACATGTTACATTTGCCCCTGGTCTGGGGTCGTCCGTTCAGCAAATTCAGGAGATGAAGTAATAGTGATGTAAGTACGAGGTCTTACGACTAGACTTATGAGAATTTCCCCTCTGATACAGTATGTGCATGTACGGTGAGGGTTGGGGGTTGGCAGTCGGTCGTCGGTCGTTTGGGGGTCGATTGTCAGACGTTGGGGGGTATTTGTGAGCGAGGTGTTCTGTTTCGGCGGTTAATAGGGACTTAAAACCATACAACGAAGTCTCTACAATGGCAAAAGGAACTCGATCCGTGCTTGATAACTAAACCTGCTTGCTGTCGCAGCCGTTCCTATACTACGGTAGAACCTACACTTTAACATAGTGTCCACAACGCATGTTTGACACACGTTGCATAGACACATCTCCATGGTAACCTGTCGCTGTTGCAGTTGGCTCTTTGCTTCTTTAATTTTAGGTCTTTGGTGTGAGAATGTAATCAAATGGTGGTCCGTGGCTCAAATGCTGAATAACTGGTGGTCCCTGGAGCCAAAAAGGTTGAAAACCCCTGCTTTAGAGCTTTCCATGCAGACGTGCAAGGATTTTACTGTTCTTTTGAGTATAGTCCACGATCCATTCTGCTGCACTAGACTAGAGAATGTTACGTCAGTGGGAATGCTTCAACCAGCACCCCGGAGTGTGCAACAGAACAGTGCAACACAGAACGGATGCTACAAACTTTCCCTACAGCAGTTATAAATCCCCAACGCAATCGCTATAGTTATATTGCCCCAGCTCTTCTGTATTTGGTTTTTAACATAAATGAGCGCAGTTTACACTGTTCTTTCAGGTGCTCATTGCAAACAGAATTCTTTATTTTGTTTATAGGCAAGAGGCAATAGTTTTGTAATGTTTCCAAGATACCTCAGAATATGGGTAAGACAGCATGAGATGTTTTATTGTTCAAGAAAGGAAGGAAGGATCATATATTTCGCAGTTAACTTAACTTTGGTGTGTAAAAACACTGTAAACAGATTTGTTTAAAAAACAGAATCTAACTCCACCTCAACCTCCACTCTATTGGCTCATTATGAATCTGCTGGAGACTGCTGTCCTGTGATTGGCCCCACACAACCCCCCCTCACCCTCAAAAATTAGCACTGCCTTCCCTGAGCCTGATGAATGTTTTGTTTTCATGATTTGTTGTTTGTTCTGGACCGTCTGCAGGACGAAGCAAGTATCTGTCTGCAGGGAAACAGCTGCAGCATCAAAGTAGAAGCAACATAGAGGGGGGAAAAGGGCAAAAAAATATCTATTTTGATTTTTGGGTAAAAAGTTGCCCGTTACCTTTAAATGTATTAATTTTGACCTTTTTGCTGTCCATGAATGCAAAAAGGAAAAAAGGTCCCGCACACCGTCAAGTACTTGCCAATGCTCTTTATTTAGCTGTCAAAGAATACCTGTGACACCACCATTCTATTAGATGTGCAAACACAGGAAGCAATTGCACACTAATTATATATAATAAATTATTGTAGCTGTGACACTGGTGGTGGGTGACATTGACGTTCGCAATCAAGCTATGCTACACTGAACTAAATGTTGTGAACCATTACACGGTACAATACACCCCTAATGGATACATCAAATAAAAATGTGCTTTTCAACTAACCACACGTACAGTATTTAAATCGGACGTTTTTTTTTTTTTGTTCTCAGTTCATTCATGTATTTTATATCTGAGTGGGTAGTGACCAAAGGGTTAACTTTGGTTAAATTGCTTTAGATGAGTTAAACTTTGTTGAATTGAGACAGTAAATACATAGAGAATAACTTGACACAACATGCCTTTGAACACTTAGCACTGAGCGTTTGAACACTAATTGACTGGTTAGGGATTTGATCATCGGGCCGTGCTCAGTAGTCAGTACTGACGGGAGGTTAGCTATCCTCTAGCTGTTTGCTAGGCAGCGGCGCGTAGTAAATTCCCATCTTTCTGTTTGTTCTGACATCTCTCTGAAACAAAAGTTTGAACTGTGTGGAAAATGTGTGTGGGTATAATAATTTAATATGAACTCTACACAAGTCAATTTGCGAGCAATTAGAGCAAGGGCTCTGGCTAGTTTATAATTCTAATAGTTCCTTTCGGTATGCAGTGAGTGGGACGACATTATGAAAAATTATTGCAATCATGCGTTGAATTGGGAAGGTGGTAAAGTGCTAATAGGCTGAAATTGGGACAGGGCGGCGGCCCCGCGTGACGCGCAATTTAGCGTAGGTTTAGGAAAGTTAATACACTGTAGCACGCTTGAGAGTAAACGCAGTAGTATTCGTTCCACGAGGGATGAGGGCATAAATAAGTATTATTTTACACTAGTAGTTGCTAATTGGTAATATTGGGGAGAAACCTTTCAAGTGCAAATGAGCTCATTTGTTTCCCCTTGTTATGTAATGGCAACACATTCTCACTAATGCAGAATCTAATATATTATTCCACCATTTTTTGCAGTAAGCTGCGGTGCGAAACTGCAGTATTTAGCGATTGTTTCTGCACCTATGACATCAATACATCGATGACATTAATAAACCATCAACATGCAGTCGATATCTTATCGGAGAGAGATGCCGCGTCGCAAGGCGGGTGGATGGATTAAATAAATCATTCTGCGTGATTTATTCTAAAGGGCAATCATGGTAATTAAGGAGTAGTAGAGTGAGGACAAATGGCCAAATAATGAGACACACAGAAATCAATAAATAAGAAAATTCTAATGAAATGGGTGTGAAATGAACATAGCCTATACACAAGGATTCTCTTTCTATCTCCCTCTCTCTCTCTCTCTCCGTCTCACTGACACAGACTTGCGTGTGTGTGTGTGCGTGTGCGTGCGTGCGCGCTGCATAGACACACTTTGAAGGGGGGAGAACATATTCATTACTTCTGAGCTGGCAGTCTGCCCTTTGTCTGCTAGCATTCTGATGGGCTGACTGTGTGATACAAAAAGGGGTTATAGCCGGGTCTGACTCATGCAGTTACACATTTCTGCCTAATGGGGGCCACCATTGTCCTCTTTGAAAAGAAAAGGATGAGGCATAAGGCTAGGCTACTAGTACTATACAAGGCTGAGGGAGGATGTTAGCATTGCATTGTGGATATAGTAGCTTTCAAACAAACCGAAACCCCCGCAGTCAGTCAGTCATGCTTGCCCGTGTTTTGTTTTGCTGGTCATTCTCTAGCTTTAGTCATGTTTGCTGGTAAACTTTGGGGGGGGTTAAGGCAAGCTGATGCCTTTTGCATTTGTCATAGACTGAAGCCGAAGAAGCTCTAGGCCTGTATAATCAAATAAATAATTCATTTCTCAGTGGCCCAGAGAGCGAGTCTCAGAAAGTAAAGAAAATAGAATAATAAAAAAAGAAAGAAAGAGAAACACAGACAGAAATCTGGCGTAGTAGGCTACAACCTTTGGGGCAACACGAATAATTGATAGGGAGAAGGACTTTGTTGCTACAGTGGTTTACCTCATCAGTGAGTGAGTGCAGTGCTCTGGTAGTTGCAAATCATTGCAGTGATTCTTCTATCTGCCTGCTTATACAAGCTACACCGAGGCATCCTGTCTGCCTGGCAGCCCCCCTTGGCAGCTCCCCTTGGCAGCCAGGGCCAGACAGCGACACATTACTCATTCTGACCTCAGAACTGGACCAGGAGAGTCATGCCTGCTTGAGTGCCTGACACAAAAGAACATGACATTTGTTTGCGGAGGAGGAGGGGTACGGTACAGGGGGGATGAAGGTGAGAGGGCAGTGGGAGGTGGTCATCTTCTCATCTGGGTGTGCTGTGATGATATCCCTGAGAACTGGGTGTCAAAGAAAGCAGTGATCACTAAATTCAGGGGTTGCCCACACATTTTTTTGACTTGAGAGCTACTTTCAAGTTTCAAAATGATCTACACATCAAAAATGTGATTGTTCCATTACTGAAAATCCATTTCAAGGCCCCCTAGAAAGTTTGAGCGTTGAAATAGTGGTTACTAGTAGTGTTACTTACTGTGTTAGTGTTTAGAATAATGCGCTTAAAATAAAAAATAGAGGGAGAGAATTGGAAGGTTTTCTTGTATATGCTATTACTGACGTTTGAAAACAGTATTTGGGGTTTGAGTTGACAGTTTGTAATGTTAAGTTTAGTCTCTTGCACCCAAAACTAAGAACTTCCACGCTTTTGTCCAAAAAAGTCCAAATAAAAGTCCTGTGCCTGGTAGCGCCACGGGTGATCGATGAAGACATAACCCCCATACCATTTTCTCCTGCCCTCCCCAATTGGGAAATGTTACATCCAGGCCTGGGTTCCCAGCCGTGAAAAAATACTAATAACGAGAAAACGTACAGCCACACTCTCGTAGCTGCCAGTGCCAAACGTTTTATTGGGGACGCCGAGATGAAACCAACGTTTCCGACAGATTAACTACCTTAACTGTACCCTGAGGAAGGCCGTTTGTCATGTCCGAAAGTTTGGTTTCATCTCTGTGTGTCCCTAATAAAACCTTTGGCACTTGGCAGCTTCGAGTGTAGCTATGTACCGTACCGTAGCAACATTTTTTCCCCCTTAACACAACAGATGCTGCCAGCACCTTTCAAATTATATGCACTAGAGTGCCAGCTGATATATCGCAGGTTTTGCTCTGAAAGGTTCCCCAACCTTCTATTTCCCATTCCTCACGCTACCCCGCAAACCACCTCTTCAATCTCCTTCCATCAGGCAGGAGGTGTAAAAGTATTAATTGCTCAACATCTCGTTTCAGAGATAGCACTTACCCTGTAGCTCAGGGGTGCCCACACTTTTGTGACTTGAGGGCTACTTTCAAAATGACCAGCTCAACAAGATCTACACATCAAAAATGTGATCATTTCATTACTGAAAATCCATTTCAAGGCCCCCTAGAAAGTTTGAACTTTGAAATAGTTGGTGTTGGTGTTACTTACTGTTATAGTGTTTAAGAAATAATGCACTTGTGAAAAATAGAGGGGGAGAATTGGAAGGTTTTCCTGTATATGCTATTAATGACGTTTGAAAACAGTATTTGAGGTTTGAGTTGACAGTTTGTGAACGAAGAACTTTCACGTTTTTGTCCACAGTATACTGTGTATGCATTTTAAAAAAATCTTCTAATGCCTGATGATCATGTTTTAGGGTGGAAAAAAATCATGGCACTTCATCTTCAACTCTCAGAGTGTAAAATGTGTACACATTCAAAACGTTACAGCAGTTAACTTTCCAGCATTTAGCCTGAGGACCACCTGGAACTCTCTCAAGGACCACTGTTGATCCCCTGACCATTGGTTGAAAACCAGTGGTGTAACAGTGGACAGTATTATTCTTGGTAGTGGTCATGCCCTTGATACCCCGGTATAGGCCATCCTTCCCCGATGACGTGTGCGACCAAGTGTTTTGTTTGTAGCCGTGACCACACACCTGCAACGCAGACGACCGCAGGACACAAATTTAGATGCTTATCGTCGACGCTGTCTTATTCTAACATCTTTGTTAATATTTTAATAAAGTAGGTAAATTATTTACTCGCTTGTCAAGGCAACGCGCTTGGCTATAAATCTTCCTTTAGTTATTTCTCTCTCTCATCCCATCATCTGACCCTCCTCCATTCATTTCCTGCTAGGCCTCCGTAGGCTTTAAAGGCTGCGGCTCCACCTCACGCTGCTCACTTTGATCTCATATCTAATCTAATCTACACAGAAAACCTTCTCAAGTGTTAATTCGTCGCCGTGTTAACTCCGAGCCTGTACAAAATGGAGTCTCACCGTGTGTGTACATTTCCTACGCTCTCGGTGCACTTGATTGATCCCCATGGCGGTCTGGGGGGAGATAATGAGACTCGGGCAGTACTACTAGGGGTTGTACAGGTATATGTCCTATGCAGCACCAAGGGGCTGTATTTGTCGATGGAAGAGTAGGGAGGGGATCTACAATCGCTGCAGGATGAGGCTGAGATATATACCCTCTTGACCCAATTGATCCGTATGACATACGTCATTTCTAATTCAACCGCTGTTCGTGTGGACATGTAGAGACCTCATAGTGCTATTATGTTGCCCAGCATATTGTATGGTAATATACCTATATCATTACTAGATAGCCCAAGTTGCGTTGCCCAAGAAGCTGAACCGGAGCCATTAAGCCCCGCCTAACCCGCTATACATATCACTGCAAATTGCTCAGTGGCGTATTGGCGCACACCCTTGGGAACCGCATACTTCCGCATATCAATATCAATACTATAACTAAGCAAATGTCTGTCTAAATGTCTGTCTGTCTGTCTGAATGTCTGAAACACAAATAACTCAGCGATGGCACCACCAATCGCTGTAAGTTTTCACACAGCCGTTCACCATAATATCATGAAGAGAGTGACGAAGCCCTTTTGCCAAATTAACACACCGTTGATTTAGAATGAATTTATTTGTGCATGACAATTTCCCCATTAGTTTATATCGGGAAAGTGCCCATATAAGTGTTTCGTCGTTCGACACCAACATGGAATATAACTATATAATCCACCATGATTATAAGAGAAAGGAACAGCGCTGACTCTCGCATAGACACGAGTGAGACATACAACGAATTGCCGATCCTCCATGCAGCCTCGCATTTCCTCAGTGGTTACTGCAGGAGCGCAGCTACGCACAGGAAAAAACTATTATTATCTGTCTCACAACGACTGCTGTTCCGCAACACAGCGACAACTGCAACGTGCAACTTTACTTTTGATATGCGTGTGTGCGTGTACACACGGTGTCTCCCTTCGCCTCTGCACTAATGGCTTAACTCAGTGGTTCTCAACCAGTGGTCCTTGAGAGCATTCCAGGTGGTCCCCAGGCCAACTTATTTTCTATATTTTCTCTGCGTGTGTGCGTGTACACACGTGTCAACTCTACACTAACACCGTGGTTTTCAACCAGTGATCTGGGGACCACCAGTGGTCCCTGAGAGCATTCTAAGTGGTCCCCAGGCTAAATGATGGAAAGTTGGTTAACCAGATATACTGTAACTCTATACGCACATGATGCCACAAAGAAGTTAAGAACACAGCTGCCACGCAGCACCAAAGATTACCATTCAGTCATAAAACACAACCAGCGGAAAATAGGTAGTGAGTCTGTGGTCCTGATTGCATGATTGTATGTAGAGATTTTGTCTCTCCATCTGCAACGCACTTGTTTCGCACACGCACACAGCCATTCATTTGCGGCTCAAAGAATAAGAATCTAGGGAACTCTCCATGGATACTTCTGTCTTCATTCCTACAAGAGACTTTAGCTCAAGATTCAAGATTTATGTATTTACATTATTGCCATGTCAACAGGTTGCAGATAGGAATTTGTCTTGGTTTATGCTCAACATATAGGCCTACAGACAATAAACATACAAGAAGACAGTACAATGCAAAGACCAGCAGCATAGAAATTACATAATGGTCCCCAGACCACTGGTTGAAAACCAGTGGTCTGGGGACCACCAGTGGACCTTGAGAGGGTTCCAGGTGGTCCTAAATAGGGAAAAACTGGAGTTGAAAATACATTGTTTCCAAAAAGCCTAGCCCAAATAAGGGCTATTTTAGGCATGTGTGTCACATTGAAATTGTTTGTATAGTTACAACAAAGTCTCATTGCTCATATTTTAATAGAATACAGTATAATGTTGGTATTTGACAATATTCGGTATTCTATATTTTTTATAGAACCAACGATAGCACTCTGTATTGATTTCCAATATCGCGATAAACGGTAATACCGTTATATTGCCCAAGACTAGATGTAACTCTTGAGAGCCTAAAAATGAAACCAAATGGACCTGCAAGGCTCCATTTGGTTTCATATAAATTAGCCCTACACAATTATAGAATGTAGAAGAATGGTTATTTTGTAGACAAAACCAAATAAAGAAATCTTTAGTTTTGGGGTGCGGGGTAAAAATGTTATCAAATGGTGGTCCGTGGCTCAAATGCTGAATAAATAGTGGGCCCTGGTATCAAAAACTTTGAAAACCCCTGGGCTACGATCTTCCTATTTGCCGTTTTCTTCTTTTTTGGAACGTTGTGGATTGAAATTTAGCTTTTTGTAGACGGCACAGTGTGTGATTTGAGCATGACAGTGCGCTGGCACTCTTTGATCATGAGTACAATGCGCTGCTATCCTTTCTTTCCCCTTTGTGTCTAATGTCATGTAGAGTATTTATTTTTTATTTTTCCTTCGTACCCCATTTTCTCCACAGTCTGACGGATATGTGGATCTGTACCCACAACCTTCACGCTGGTAGGCAGGAACTTAACAGCTGTGTCATCTGAGAACACAACAATAGCAAAAGAAAAAAAATAGAGTGTTTTTTAAACATGGCGTGCCATGAATTTTTTCTACCCTAAAACATGATCATCAGGTGTTAAATGTTATATGAAAAGTATGATTTCTTTCCCCCAAAAAAGTGTACAGTGTTTGTTAAACTGTCATTTTTATGATTCCACCCTACCAGTTCATTAAGTATGCCTGGTTTGCCTGGTGGGTGGTGGTGGGTGGAGACCTACCTGAACTGAAGCCACACCCACAGCATTAGTTGCATGATAAAGGGGGAGGAGTTAGGGGAGGGGCTGAGCATGTGATGTTATATTGAAGATTTTTTCATTGGCACGTTTGACTGGAAAGGTTCAACCCCCAGGAAGAAACCCGAAATACAAAGGGAAGACATCATTGCACCTAGAAACACACAAATGGGTCTATTTACATACTGTCACCTCTTAAACATGTATAAAATTGGAAGAAATACAAAAATCACGGCAACCCCTCTTTAACAATATACATAGATATTTGTGTACTGTATTATTTATTTGATTAACAATAAATATGGCAAGAATGATTCTCTTTCAAATTATGAATCATGATTCATGACAGACGTGTGGATTGCGGTATTTATTTTAAAGGTGGAATGAACCAGAAGCGGTGGAGGTTTTATTATGGAACTCACCCAATTATCTGGCACAGAGGGTTTTTGAACCAATCAGAGCATGCATCCCTTCAGGCTATGGGAGAGAGAGAGATGAGAGAGCTATACTACAGGCAACACATGGACTGTTTGTTTACAATATTCACTCAGCTCTGCCACTTTACTGCAATGTGGCTTATTCATACCATATAGTGTGTTCAGATATATATATTCTAATGTGATGATTGAGTGAAAACCAAGTATAATTTACAGGCATTTAGCAGACACTTAATCTCAGAGTGACCTACATTAAGTAAGTAACATTGCAATACATCATATACATAACCGATTTTATTGAATTTACGATACACTGGATGCTAGAATGGGATTCAAAACGGAGTATGTCTGACTGTAATCAAGGCATCTGTGTTTAAAAAAATATTTTCTATTTTTATTTCTCTAGGCTTCATGACGTCATCACGCGGCACATTTTCGTTTACAGGGAGTAATTAAAAGGGAGTAATTATGGAGTTTTGATATAAAAATACACAAAAGTGAAAATGTTCATATTTTTTGGGGCATGCATTGTCGGGTTATGGCCATATAATGACCACGGATGGGGCCTAAAAGTGTTCACTCCTTTAAACCAATGACATCCAATGACATCTCCCTCCTTCTCTCCTCATATATTCTTGCCACAGAGTAGCATAAAGAGAGCAACCATTCTATTCCCGACGTGTCGTATTATTCTTTAGCTTCAGATTTAGGCGACCGACAGACACGGCTGGATGTTCTCCTATAACCAGAATCACTTTGAGACAAGCACCGACAGGCGCTTCTATATAAAAAGTGATATACTATGGTGTGTCACAGTCAGACTAGTCACTGGGGAGCTCGGGTCACGCAAAAGACCAAGTCCTCCCTGTTAGAGTAGTGGAAGGTGAGAGGATGGCATGTCACACATCCTGATCACAGTCACACGTACAGTAGAGACACAGGGGGGCTGAGGCAAGCTTGGGGCCAGTGTTGCCAACTTGGCGTATTTGTCACCAGTGATGGGCAAGTTACTGGGAAAATGTAGTAAGCTACACTATTTGTTACTTTCGAAAAAATGTAGCTAAGCTACAATACAAGCTACACGACAAAAGTAGCTTGCTATATCAAAACTACATATGCATAAATAATATACATCTCAACTTAATGTACATGTTTCTAAATAACAATAATAAAATAATATAAATAAAAATCTTAATGATAATAATAATCTGGGGGCAGGTTTGAACCTAGGATGGTGGCATGTCTAAGTTTTGTGATGTATATTAGAGGTTTTATGTCCATTAAAAATGGGCGGAATTCGAAAATGTGTGGGAAAATGTAACTACTTTCCTTGTTACTCGAAACAAGTAGTGTAGCTTCACTACAAGCTACTCGAAACAAGCTATTCCCAGAACAAAAGTAGTAAGCTATGTAGCTTAGCTACTTGGTTAACAAGTTACTCTTTGAGACCATCACTGTTTGTCACTATATTTAGCTTTTTTTTTTTTTTTTTCAGATATAGCGCCAAAAATAGTGAAAAACTCCTGGCGGAAAATCTGGTGTTTTTTTGCTTGTGAGTTGGGGTGAAATTGTTTGACAGGTGCCAGAGATAAAAAACTGGTCCCCAAGCTAAATGATGGACAGTTGGTTAACCAGATGTAACTCTTTGAGAGCGTGCAAATGAAACAATTTTACACTCTCAAGAGTTAAAATATTCTTCATGTGAATTAGCCCAAGTCTACACAACTAGAGAATGTGGAAGATTAATGGTAATTTTGATCTGTATGTTTATACAGTATACAGTATATTCCCTTTCAGGCGCATTCTAGTGCATTTTGGAAGTGCCACTGGTGCATTTTGGATTTTGGCAGTTGGCAACACTACTTAGGCCCTGCATGTGTTTGGAATGGGCTGTGGAAGCCGAGAAAAATTAGTTGTGAGTTTCTTGCCAGTCCGGCATGAAAGTGAAATAATAACCGCACTGAAACGAATCTCAATGAATGATTATACTCTTTTGCCGGAACTTTCATTTAAAATCAAAGCTTGTGTAGTTGTCGCTTCGATCAGTATGTTTGTATGATCATATTTCTTGATGCCTGTAAAACTGGTGAACAGATGCAGCGTGTAACTGATTCAACTGTTTTCATATTTTTTCCCGTACGTGTTCGGTTAGATCAGGGGTTTTCAACAGGTGGTACGGGGACACAAGTGGTCCTTGAGAGAGTTCCAGGTGGTCCCCAGGCTAAATAATGGAAAGTCTGTTAACCAGTGTAAAGATGTAACTCTGAGTGTAAACATGTTTACGCTCTTAAGAGTTAAAATATTCATCATCTGAATTATAGCCCTAATCTACACAAATAGAGAATGTACTGTAGAAGATTAATGATAATTTTTGATCTGTATGTTTGAATGGTTTGTTTCCCAAATCCAACCTGGTATTGTGGACAAAAGCAAAATAAATCTTTAGTTCTGGGTCTGTGGGGCTAAAATGTCCTAAAACGGTGGTCAGTGGCTCATATGCTGAATAAATAAAGTGGGCTCTGGTATCAAAAAGGTTGAAAACCACTGAGTTAGATGGTTTTGACGTGAGAGTAGAGCGCCCATAATGGGTCACGTTCAGCCAACCCCAACCATCTGAACTCCACCACGGACTCAACCCACGATGTGTTCTGAACTTGGATAGTTCAGGTCCTGAACTTGGATAGTAATAAGATCTTGTGCAAGGGTGAAGGCAAAACAACCCAGATAGTTCAGAGTGTTGACATCTGCATGAGATAGAAACATTACATGGCAAGGAGTGGCATTAACACAGCTGTCTGGGGTCCACTGGTCAGCAGTGTGAATAATGCAAGTGGGCCTCCAAATAATTGTCCAATCACTAGGATAATTAAGCAATATTACACATGAGGGTGAGGTTTAACCTGATTTGATCACACCTGCGGTGACTAGGGTTGGGACTCGGACCCGGGTCCATTTCAGACCCGCGTCTTTTTTTGTAATTCTAAAAAAAGTATAAAATATATATATTGGGACTCGTTAAGGGACCCGCCCAGACCCGGACTCGATAAGAGGGACTCGCTAAGGACCTGGACTTGAAAAAAATTCTAACGAGTCCCAACTCTAGCGGTGATGTAGGAGTTCGAAAGGTATCGATTAGCCGGTGAACAGTGCTGGTTTGAATTACTGCAAGTGACATGTTTAAACCACATGTTGTGACATGTTTTTTGTAAAAAAATAACACCGGCAAGGTTACGTTCCAACCAATATGACAATAGCTATGAGCGTAGCTATGGGACTATGGGGCCCATAGTCTTGCTATCCCTGTAGCCATTGTCATATGGGCCCTATTTTGGGGCAGAAGCTCTGGCATGAGGCGCTCTAGTGAAGTGGCAAATTGACAATTTCCTGAAGTGCGGCGGTGAATTTTTTTCCTTGCCCATGTGGGTTTAGGTCTTTTGGGGACTCGTCACGCACACCGCCGTGATAGCCGGGACAGGCTGCGGTATAAAGGTGTGTGTGATTTGTAAACAAGCGGGGCACTTCAATGCCGGTGTCAAGCTCCAGGATAATGATTTGTACCGTCCAGGCGGCGCCTGCTCGGCACAGCTAGGTCAACTAGCAGATTTTTCATCGAGTTGTACGTTTAAGCAATATTACACGAGAGGGTGTGCTCTTTGATGGGATTTCATTCACGCCTGCAGTGCCGTCGGAACTCGACCTCAGAGCTAGCGTGTTTATTTGCAAGCTAGCACTCATTGACTGTGTTTGTTTGTCCGGATGGCAACCCAAATTCGGGGCGAGTGTCAGGCTAGGGGTCTCCCAGAGTTAGTGTCGAAGTGCCCTTGAGCAGGACTCATACTAATTGCTCCCAGTGGTTGCCATTGTTGGTGTGTGAATGTGTGGAATGTGAGGAGGTTGACGCTTTGCTGTTTTTCCTCCCAATGTATGAATGAATGGACCATTGTAAAGGGCTTTGAGTAAAGCACGAGGAAAGCATGATAAAAATGTGATTGATTACTCTAGTTGTCATTATTGTTAACTCTGAACACACGACTGCTTTAGAATGTGCTATGAAGGTATCCACAATTCAATGAAGTACAGGGGTTTTCAACAGGTGGTCCGGGGACCACCAGTGGTCCCTGAGAGGATTCCAGGTGGTCCCCAGCTAAATGATGTACAGTTGGTATAACCAAATGGACCCTTATAGATCTATTACGCCCTCAAAATTTAAATTATATTTAAATATCTGAAGAATTACATGAACAACTTGAAAACTTGAAAATCCTTGCTTTGGGGTTTGAGCGATTAAAATCAACACCAAATGGTGGTCCGTGGCAAAAAACGCTGAATAAATAGTGGGCCCTGGTATCAAAACGGTTGAAAACCCCTGCTATAGAACACATGGCTGCTTCATAATGTGCTTTATACTGAAGGTATCCGCAATTCAATGTACTACTATAGGCCTCATAGAAATCGTAACAAACAACTGCCATTATTTGTTTTCCATAGCTTAATACCAACAAACCGACTTAGCGTCCTTCCTGCATGTTTCTCACATGCGCTGCGAGATAACCGTGTGTGTGTGTGCCTTGTCCCTTTTTGTCCCCCATTCTCTGTCATCTCACAAAGAAATGTACATGCCTCAAGGCTGAAATGACAAAGTGCAGACGATTTCGACGGTGCGCCGCGGTTACACACTAAACCTCCCCCCCAGAGTTTAGATTGTTTCAGGTGATAAGGCAGCCTTGGAGAACAAAGCGATTGGCGGGAGCAGATACAGATACGGAGACATTTGATTGGATGCAATGATCGGTGTGCAGTGCTGCCTGCTCTGTACGGATAATGATGGAGTGGTGTGGTGCGGCGTATGACTAGGAGGGAGCGTGTCACCTGCCCGCTGCAGGCTCTCAGAAAGCGTTTGCAAGATCGATTCCTTCCTGGTATTGGCTCTCTTGTTTCCTTGGCTGCCTCCCAGGGAGGTATGCTCTGTGTCCGGAGGTTGAGAACAAGGCGAGACAATGTCGTTACTCAAACACACTGTTGGCGGGGTCAGATGGGAGAACGCTGTTTAATGTTCTATTGTGTAAGAGTGGCGTTTGACAACACAAGTACAGTGATGGAGGGAACTTGCTTGCCTGCTGCCTGCAACCGGTCTCCATTTTGTCTTTACTGCCATCTGTGCCTTCGCTGTTGTCGCCACTGTTTGCAAGACTTCCGTCGATCATCAAGGTCACCGGAATTTCCCTTTGTTACGAATTTATCTTTTGTAATTGTGTCTCCATAATCAATACAGGGAGCAGGGTCGGATCTAGGCATGGCCCAGTCTGCCCCACCAAACACGATGGCATGCAAAACAACCCAAGATATTGGGTATCAAATTAAAGTGCTGATAATTAAAATGATTTGAAACACCACTACTGCTACTGACTAACTACAATTGTGGCACCACTAAACCAACAGCATTTCATCATTGAAAACAGAAAACTTTGAGTCAGACCTTTAGCTTTATGCATGCTGCGTGTCTGTTGCAACCTCAACAACAACTGATGTTGTTATTGATGCTTTACTTGACTAATAAAAGTCCTGTAACTAAAAATGGTATGGGTGCGGCTTCATCACCCCCCTGCCACCCCCCCCCCCCCCCCCCCCCCCCCCAAATGGAGAAATGTTACATCCGCCCCTGACAGGGAGGCAAAACAGGCATCTGGTTGCTAGTTCAACGTGTAACAATATAGAATAAAACCTGTCACATCGACTGGGCCTACCATGCAAATAAAAGTCTTGCATTGTGTGGGTGTAACTCTTCGCCAAGGCCAGCTTGTTCAGCAGCTGAAAGAACAAAAAAAGGACGGAAAAAAGAAAGAAAGAAAAACAAGAAAAAACAAAGCGTCGCTGCATGCAGCCGCAACTGGGTCAGGGGGATTCACCCTATACGAACGAAAATGAATCCGCGATCAGGAGTGACAAATGAAACTCGGCTGAAAGTCTATTCGGAGTGCGAGCGCAGAAATGTATACTTCTGAGAATTACTTTTAATTAGCCCTGTGGATTATGCCTCGGTATAGTGTCGCCCAGGTGCTATATAAAAAAAGTACCTTAAATTAGATTTCGCTTTCCGTTTCATTTCCTGCCGCTGTCTTTGGTGTGCGTCGCCTCAAACAAAAGGAAATGAGTTACTCTTGCATTTGTATTTCTCTACCACCACCATCTCTCTCTCTCTCTGTTATTTTTTTACCCCTATCTCCTGCCAGTACTATATGCAAGGGGGAAGCAGCAGGAGAAAATGGTATGGGTGCGGCTTCATCGTCCACGTGACGCGAAGTTGCACCCATACCATTTTCGGTTACAGGACTTTTATTAGGCAAGCCTAAGCATCAATAATAACATCAGTTGTTGTTGAAGTTGCAACAGACACGCAGCATGCATAAAGCTAAAGGTCTGACTCAGAGAGTTTTCTGTTTTCAATGATGAAATGCTGTTGGTTTAGTGGTGACACAACAGTAGTTAGTTAGTAGCAGTAGTAGTGTGTCAAATCTTTATTTTTTTTTTATGTATTTTTTGTGGCTTTCGCCTTTATTCATTTTTATAGAGGGACAGACAGTAGGCTGACAGGAGAGAGATGGGGGAAGGTGACATGCAGTAAAGGCCGTCGGGATCGGGACTCAAACCCGCGGACACTGCCAGTGCTGGATTACCAGCCAGGGTGCCTGGACCGCTGAGCCACGGCCCAGGCTGTGTCAGATCATTTTTAAATATAAGCACGTTAATTTGAAATATATTGGGTTGTTCTGCATGCCATCATGTTTGGTGGGGCAGTCAGGGCATTTAGGGGGCCATTGCCTCCCCCCATGCCCATGCCTAGATCCGCCCCTGCGGTAGAGGTGGAGGAGGTGGAGGAGATGGTGGTGGTGGTAGTGGAGGTGGAGGAGGTTCATTTGCGCTCCTTTATTTCCAGCAGCGCGTTCTCTGTGGACCGGTGAAAGCAATCTGTAACAACCCAAAAGCCCCCAGGACAGGGTTTTGAACAATACCAACTGCTACTAAGGCTCCTCTTCTCCCTCTCTCCCAGAGCTCTCGGGGTGAAACAAGCAGCCGACATCATGTCGTACCTACCGTTAGTAAGCCATAAGCATTTCCCCTCCCAAACCCATACAACCACATCAACCGGCTGTACATTAATGTGTGCGTGTGTTCCGTTTTTTTTTTCTCCGGTCTTTTCCCTGTGTACCTTACAGCACGCGGTATCAGAAACTGCCTTTGTTGTTTCATGCTGTTCTACGTTTCCCTTTAGAGCCTTTCGCTTTTTGTAGCTGGGGTTTTTTGCGCCTCTTCTCTCTTTCTACTCTGTAGAAAGTAAGGGGTGAAAAAATGTGTGAAATAATGGCAGCCGGGCTGTAATAACACCTTTATATATTGATGAGAGAAAATCCTCGGTTGGAGGTGGTAAAAATGCCCCGCTCTTCTTGTCTCTACTCTCATCAACAGTTGTGTATATTCCTTTGGGCTCCTCTTCCACTTTATTTTTCCTCCTTTTCCTTATATAGAAGAAAAAACAGGTTTTCTACCTTCTTCTCCCCCTTCTGTTTATCTGTAGCCCGCTATCAGCATCTGGTACCTATTACTGTGGAACGAGAATGCGAGCTTTTTTGGTTTATTAGGATTGCTGGTGGATGGTAGGGGTTTGGGCGGAAAGGTTCTGTAGCTTTGCTTAATAATAGCAAGCCCTCCTTTTTACTCAGCACTGCAGGAGAGCAGGCCAGGCCTTGGGGCCTTTTCCTACACAATAACAGGTCGCCGTGCGCATATACACCCGCCTTCACAATACAGTGCATGGAAACAGAATCCCACAGGAATCACTATACTTAAACCGTTTCTCTACCCGTGCGTCACACAAACACTCGCACACATACACACAAACAAAAACAAGCACACGTGCATGTCGAATAGGCAAGCATGCAGTGTGCGCTCAGTGCAGGCGTGCAGGCGCGACTCGTGGCACTTCCTCTCGTGCACGTCAGGAAGGAATAAGCGATATCTCTATAGTTTTTTTCTGAGAAACAAAAAGAGCTATACCCACCGAGGTGTCAAGGGTAATTTACACTACTGTCAGCTTCCCTGACACATTCTTTTCAAATAAGGAGGCCATGCCATTGTCAGATATACAATACGGACACTTCCCAGTGTCGTATAGTTACCCCACTGACAGCCTGCCTGTCAAAGTATGTCAGTGTCTCTCTCTCTCTCTCGTCCCCAATCAATCGCACAACGCGTTTAGCATTGCATTCCGTGTATGCGGTTGCCTATACAGTACGCGTGTATACACTAAGGCATCTTTTCAAAGCACATTTTACAGTACACACATAAAAAGACTTCACTAATCCAGAGTGACAGAGGAATAAACACAATCCCTAATCTCATTTACTCCCCCCCCCCCCCCTCCCTCCCTCCCTCCCTCCTCCTCACAATATCATTCAATTATATCCCACCACCGCTGCTATGCATGGCGCCTTCTTTAGCTCAGAGCCTCCCCCATACAGGCCTCCTCCCATCCATACAGGCTCTCTCACTGTCTCATTACAGCGAATGAGGGCCACACACAGACACGCACACACACACACACACACACACACACACACACACACACACACACACACACACACACACACACACACACACACACACACACACACACACACACACACACACACACACACACACACACACACACACACACAGCCCCCGGTGGGGACATGATAATGAAATACCACACGCAGGCGGACAGGTATAGGCAACGCCGCGGGGCGAAAGAGGCAGCGCCAACCATTGCCACCCCTAATGACCAGAAGAATGCCGGCCGGCCGACGTCTCTCTCTCCCTCGCCTGGCCGGCCGCTGTTGAAAACCCTCTCACCTGCGACCGGGTTGGAAGGGACAATTGATGGCGCGAGAGAGGAATGTGGTTACCGCTGTCCAGGTGAGAGGAGAGCATGCGAGGAGGGCTTCAGGAGGGTGTGTGGGGGGGAGGGGGGCTCTGGTTGGAGGATGAGAGGAAGAAGAGGTGGCTTTGTGCTGGGTTGGGAGAGGAGGACGGTTGGAAAAGCAGAGCGTATAGAGGAGAGAGAGAGAGAGAGAGAGAGAGAGAGAGAGAGAGAGAGGAGAGCAGGCACAGACACACGCTGTACTAAGTGACCCAGTTTAGCAGTGTACAGTTCAACCTGGTACCTATTATCACAGTGGAAGCCTGTATCATGCAGCTTCAGCATGGTTTAAACCCCCCCTCTGGCAGTGACGATGCTGAAGCCCAGTCAATGCAGTCAACCCCCCCTCCCTAGTGTTAATTTCACTCCAGGTGTGCAAATGTAGGTGTGCAAATGTTAGGTTTTTTGCAACATGGGCGTCCATGATGGACTTGACTGCTACTACCTGACCTTGCTTGTTTCGTGGATGAACCAAAATTAGAAGATGATTTTTATTTGCCAGCAACATGGCATCTTATACATTCAGTCGGTTGCTGCCCCAAACAAACAAACAATTCATGTCACAGAAGCAGGAGAGGACACTGGAGCAGCACAGGTGATTCAAGCCAGTGCTGCCAATTGCCAAAATCCAAAATGGACCAGAATGTGCAATAGATGCTTGTCTGGAAGGGAACATTCTTCTACATTCTGTAGTTGTGTAGACTTGGGCGTAAATTTTTACGCACTATTAAGATATGCTTAATAATGCTAATTATTAAGATTGATTACATCGATTCTCAATGTTTTCTTCAGGCAAGGAAATTGAGGTGAAAAATTGGACTACTCTTCAAAGCTTGGGTCTGAATACATGCATGTAATGAGTCAAACTGTTGTTCTGTGGTCGTGTCTGTTTTCACCTACCTCCTCCCTGTGTATTATTTCCCTGTCCGCCCGTCCGGCTTTTTTATTTCCCCCGAGACCTAAAAAAAAAAAACACCATGTTTCAGGGGTGGATCTAGGCATGGGTATGGGGGGCAATCCCCTCCGTAAATGCCCAGTCTGCCCCACCAAACATGATGGCATGCAAAAAAAAAACAAGATATTTCAAATTAAAGTGCTTATATTTATAATGATTTGAAACACTACTACTGCTACTAACTAACTACAGCTGTGTCACCACTAAACCAACAGCATTTCATCATTGAAAACAGAAAACTCTCTGAGTCAGACCTTTAGCTTTATGCATGCTGTGTGTCTGTTGCAACTTCAACAATAACTGGTGTTATTATTGATGCTTTACTTGCCTAATAAAAGTCCTGTAACGGAAAATGGTATGGGTGCGACTTCATACCACCCCCCCCCCCCCCCACCCCAAATTGAGAAATGTTACATCCACCCCTGCCATGTTTCGTGGACCTAACGTGACCCTTGGGGGAGGGAGGGAGAGTAGGGGGAGTGTAGTACCCATCGGGTACCAACTCTGATTAAACTCTGCTCCTGCAACCCCCCCCATGCACCCCCCACCCCACTCCCACCCTTTCCCCTGTAAAGGCAAATGTTAGTTTTGGAAGTTAGTTTGATCAGGCCAACATTCTGTGCGCTGGGCGTGGTACACACACAGAGAGAGAGAGAGGATCAGTTTGATGTATGGGAGCAGATGCCCGCTGCCAGATGTTTGGCTCTGACGTGCTGCAGGTCTGGGCATGAGGCTTGGATTCAGAGCTGGGCATCGACTAATTAATCTACGTAGCTGGTTCCACATGCAGAAGGTCACTCCCAGTAAAAAAAGTCTTCCTCAAATATCCGACATTGTATATGCAGTATTTGTGCGCAGCAGTGGCAGCGGGGGATGGGGGGGGGGGGGGGGGGGGGGGGGGGGGGACTCGGAACACGTCTTTGCTCGTAAGTTGCGGTCGTGTATTACGCGCCGAGTTACATACCCTTTTTTTTTTCTTTTGTTGCGGGAGTATATTATGGCTGAGGAACTTGTCTGCAGATGAGAGAGAGACAGAGAGAGAGAGAGAGAGAGAGAGAGGGCCGTCCGTCCGTCTCGGCCACGGTCGGACGGGGTAAATGGAAACAAGATGTTGCCCCGGCCCCCGCGCTGCTGCTCCCCTTTGAAGGTGTTCCACATCATACCTCTGCATCTGCGAGAAGGGCCCGAGCACTACCATAAAAGGACACGGGTGTTTATCTTAAACCTGCGCTGCTGCGTCTGCGCGCCAGATGTTCTGAGGTTCTCCCTTTCATCTCCTCCTCCTCCTCCTAAAGCTCGCTCGGACGGACAAACCTTTAGTTTTTGTTTTTGCTGCATGCGAGCGAGCGCGTTACTTTTGTACGCATTTTTTCGGGCTGATGGGAAGGAAGGGAAAAGTCAACGTTCCTCACTCCTCCTCCCCGCCGTCGCCGGAGAAGGGAGGATTAGACTAAATTTGAACATTGTTTTATTTGCCTTAGATAGCCAGTGGAGATTGAGGGAGGGCGGGGATTGGGGTGAAAGGGGAATTCCACCCATTTTCAACATTTTTTCTGAGAGCGTACAAATGGAACCAATCCATTAACATGGTGAAAATACATCTTGATGATGTCATCAAGATGTTTCACCATGTTAGTGGTTTTCTTCAGACCTCCATTTCTTGGGAACACAGAATGGGGAAACGTTTTTATCTTGTCCACCCAGCACCTGTAGGGTATACTAATGACATTAGAACAGGGGTTTTCAACAGGTGGTCCGGGGACCACCAGTGGTCCCTGAGATGGTTCCAGGTGGTCCCCACTCCCCAGCTAGATTGCTTAACCAGATGTAACTCTTGAGAACGTAAAAATGAATATCCCCCATGTGAATTAGTCCAAGTCTACTCAACTAGAAGATTAATGGTCATGGACAGAAGCAAAATAAATCTTTAGTTTTGGGGTCCTCAAATGGTGGTCCGTGGCTCAAATGCTGAATAAATGGTGGGCCCTGAGATCAAAAAGGTTGAAAACCCCTGCATTAGAATGTTGAAAATGGGTGGACTTCCCCATGAAGGCATGGATCATTGCCCCTCTCCAGGCCCCACCAACACCACCACCAGCACCCCATACATACACTGCAGTATGTATAGAGCCTCTCTCTCTGGGTTCAGACCTGTAAACATGGTCCCCATTAAGCTCTCGGCTCAGACGGAGCTCACCTACATGTGTTTGACTCTTTTTCTTTCTTCGCTCAGAGGCAGGCGCTGTTATTCTAAGCAGTGAGTGTTTCCTTTGGAGTACTTGCCAGCTGATTTGCCGTGATTGCTAATAATAACCCCATTTTTTAAAGTGATTTTTCTTTCCCCCCTTTCCCTTTTTTGTCGTCAGACGTGGACCTGTTGAAAAATGAATTGGGGAAATGAGTGTGTGCGCGCAGTATAAACTGCATATTTTTGCTATAGCTACTGCACCAACAGGCTGTAGTGATAATTGGCTGCATATGCTTTATGTACGGCAGAACGCTGTACAGTACACTGCAATGTGTGGAAACACATGGCAGCCTGCCTGTCGCAGGTCCATTTTACACTCGGGGTATTTCTGTGTGGGCAAATTCAATTTACCCAACTTTTTCCCACAAACTCTAAAAAAGTGCCTTTTTTTTTACAGTTCCTAATTTTGTGTTACATTTTGAGGTCGTCTGCAGAGTTGATAAAAGGATTTCGTTTAGGGAAAACAACTATAGTAATTATATTTAGGTCAGTTGTTTTCAACCATTTTGATGGACCACTATTTACTCAGCAATTGATCCACGGACCACCATTTGATGACCATTTTAGCCCCCACAGAGAGACCCCAAAACTAAAGATTTTCTTTTGGTTTTGTCCGTTAAAACGTAGGGTTAGTCTTGTACACTTGGGCTGATTCAGATGATGAATATTTTAACTCTTGAGAGTGTAAATATGAATTGTTACACTCTCAAAGAGTTACATCTGGTTAAAGGGGAATTCCACCTATTTTCAAAAGTTCCTGAGAGGGTACAAATGTGAACCAAATGGACCCTAGCGGGTCCATTTGGTTCCATTTGTACCCTCTCAGGAAAAAAGGGTCTGAAAGAAAAATCATTAACATGGTGAAATACATCTTGATGATGTCATCAGATGTATTTCATGTTAATGATTTTTTCAGACCTCCATTTTTTAGGAAATACAGGATTTTTTATCATCACCACACAATATCTCTAAGGTATATTAATGACATATTAAAATGTTGAAAATGGGTGGAGTTCCACTTTAACCAACTTCCCATCATTTAGTTGGGGACCACCTGGAATGCTTTCAAGGACCACTGGTTGAAAAACACTGATTTAGGTACAGTATGACCTGACAGACTATACCAAGAAAGACTATATTGTTCTGGATTGACTAAACCAACACCTTCCCTTCCCTTCCCTCCCTGACCTTTGAGACATCAACACGGTTGAGATAAAGCCCTGACCAAGTATGAGTGCGCAAGCAAAAATTCACACATACGCTTGTTTATTTATATATATATTATTTTAATAACTTCAGGGAGACGTATAGGATACAAGTTGGTATGTGTGGTCCAACGAAAACAAAAACATTGAGAGTCCTTGTTGTCTTTTGTGCAGAAAAGTGCTCAAAAAGGTGAAAAACTAAACAAAACTGCTCTTCAGGTTATTGCTAACCAAAATATACAGCGCCATAACATTTAATTCTGGGTGGTCAGAGTGGCAGAGAATGGAACAGCACACCCCCCACCACGACACATCAGGGGCGGATTTAGGCATGGGCATGGAGGGGGCGGGGGGATCAATGCCCCCCTAAATACCCAGTCTGCCCCACCAAACACGATGGCATGCCAAACAACGCAAGATATTTCAAATTAAAAGTGCTAGAACTAACTACAGCTGTGTCACCACTAAACCAACAGCATTTCATCATTGAAAACAGAAAACTCTCCGAGTCAGAACTGATGTTATTATTGATGCTTAAAGGGGAATTCCACCCATTTTCAAAATGTTCCTGAGAGGGTACAAATGTGAACCAAATGGACCCTAGCGGGTCCATTTGGTTCCATTTGTACCCTCTCAGGAAAAAGGGGTCTGAAAGGAAAATCATTAACATGGTGAAATACATCTTGATGATGTCATCAGATGTATTTCACCATGTTAATGATTTTTTCAGACCTCCATTTTTTAAAAAAATACAGAATTGGGGGAACTTTTCCATCATGTCCACACAACATCTCTAGGTATATTAATGACATATTAAAATGTTGAAAATGGGTGGAGTTCCCCTTTGATAACCTAATAGAAGTCCTGTAACCGTAAATGGTATGGGTGCGGCTTCATTCGCGCCACGGTCGATGAAGCCGTCCCTGTACCATTCTCTCTTGCCCCCCCAATTGTGAAATGTTCCATTCGCCCCTGCGCCACATGTAAGTAGGTGTTAGTTCAACCACTGGGTGTTATGTGTGAGTGTGTGTTCAACTCCAGATGTGACAGTATAGGCTACAGTAGCTGCTCTTTGTTGAACTGATTATTTTCATGCTCTTTCTTCTCCTGTTTCCTTAGCGTTTTGCCCCTTTTTCTTCTCGCTGCCATCAAAAGACGGTGCGTTGCTGAAATGATCTGGAAGAGAGAGGAAAAAAAAAACTAAACTTGACACTTCACTTACGTAAGTTCAAAGAAATGCTAAAACATGCAATCATTGTTGTGAGCGCAGGGCCAAGCCATTATAGAGACGAACGAACGCCGTTGCTTTTGCCTCGTAGAATGAAAACCATACACTTGAACCCTGGCGTCCATGTTCTTGGCATATTAATGTAAGCAGAGGAATTGCCAGAAATGGCATATAATATATGAAGCTCTCAGTCAAAGTGCAGTACATTTGTAATGCTGTTGTGAGCCCGTAGATAGCCTCGATAAGTACATGTGGACTTTATAAATGAACATCGGCAACTGAAGCAAAGAGTCCGCTATGCTGTATGGCGCTGCTCCCCTATATGTTACACTCATTAAAAAGTATCACATAACAATATTATCTAATATGTTACGACTCTGAGTTGTAACATGTATAATATACAGTCCTGGCTGAAAGTATTGGCACCCCTGCACAAGGTGCATGTAAAATCTGGGTCAACTGGAGCGGTTTGCAAAAGAAGAGTGGTTCAAACTGCCCATAGAGAGGTGTAGGGCAGGCATTTACTCCAAAGGATGTGCTACCAAAAATTGAGTTCAAGGTGTCAATATTTTGCCACAGCAATTTCGTGTAATATATTATTTAAAAATTAATATTATGTTATGATTAAAAAAGAGTTTCTTAAAAAAAGAGACACCAAGTACTTTTGTCGATTTCAACTTAGATATTTGGTCTTTATGTGCAAGGGTGCCAATACTTTCAGCCATGACCGTACAGTAGGGCTGCAACGATTAATTTCATTAATGAACACATTAATGAATAGCCCTACATAAATATATAAAAACGATTTTGAACCTGGCGATTCGATATTGACATCATGGCATTAAGAATTGCGACATATTGGCATATCGATTATTTTGCCCACCCCTAGTGGACAAGCAAAACTGTTACCTTTCAGGAAATATAACTAGAAGTTGAGACACAGCGTTTCTGCCAGACAACAATAGGATACCTCAACGCACAGTGCAGGCATTTGCAGGAAGAGTTAAAAAACGAAATAAAAAAGAACACTGTTCAGTTTTGCTTTTGAAGATACTCTCATATGTATATCAGCAGCATCTCTCAGGTGCTCTGAGGAAGATTTCTGATTGCATTGGAGAGGCGATAGAAGAAGTGATGGGCACACGGCGCCACAGATTGCCATTAACAGGATTTTTATCTGATTTTTCAGAAATGCGTAATGGTAAAAAATTGAATACATCATACAGACACCTTGGTCCATGATGGTATAAAGCTGGCTGGTTTATTCCAGAGAGTAAAAGATAGATGGGCTATTTTTGATTTTACAGTAGCCTATACATAATCTTGTACATGTGCTCACAAAAGTATATATATTTGTGTTTTTTGTCATCGAATGCAGGCTGGCATTATCGTCTAGACTAGTGATTTTCAACCAGTGGTCCGGGAACCACCAGTGGTCCCTGAGAGGATTCCAGGTGGTCCCTAGATAAATGATGGAGAGTTGGTAACCAAATGGACCCTTATAGATCTGCTCTCAAGAGTTAAATTATACTTAAACATCTGAATGACTTAATTTTCAATAATGGACACATTTAGAAAATGTAGAAGAATTGTTATTTTGACCAACGTTTTGCCAGTTTACCTCTCCTAAATTGTGGACACGAACATGAAAACCATTAGTTTTGGGGTCAGAGGCTAAACTCAACATCAAATGGTCGTCCTCTGTGGCTAAAATGCAGAATAAATATTGGGCCCTGGTATGAAAAAGGTTGAAAACCACTGATGTAGACTGAAGGTTCTCGGTTTATTGTTGGTTGGTATAAACTAAGTAACCCACCCTTCAGACAACGCTGACCCGACGCATGCAGAGCTGGAGTGAAAACAACAGCAACATTTACACAAATCCGAAACGAAGGACTCTTGACAAAACGGAAAAAACAGCACGACGACGTGTTCACCTTGGATCCGCTAATAGAGGTTGCATGGACGTTCACCGACAATAAATCAAGCCCATTATTTCGCCGAGGCGGCTGGCTGGCTGGCTGGCTGGCGGGTCGCACGCCGCCGTACACGCGCCGCGCTCCACTACACACTTCCTCTTCTTCTTCTCCCACGCTATACCTGGAGCAAGCAAAAGGCTGCCTTGCCGCAGAAAAGAAAACATGAAGAGAAATAAATCTCATCCTTCTCTCTCTTTTTGCCATTATTCCATTCCGTTATTTCACATGCACCACACCACACCACACCACACTCCACCCCACCACCAACCACCACCACCAACAACACACCCCGCCAGGCCGCCACTATAGCAGCACTTTCATCCTCCTAGCTTTCTGCCTGGATAAAAGTGACACATGGTTCTCAAAAGGCTGCGTGATTAGGTAGAGTAGCGGTAGTCGCTGCTGTAGGCCCCAGCGGCTGTTGTCAGGTTCCCTCTCTTTGCACCGCTGCCTCTGCCGCTGGTTGAGATTTATCCTGTTTGTTTTGCTACTAGAGTAGCAATGAACCCCCCCAGGCGAGCGGGCGGGCGGCTGAGCTGATAAGCTCTCTTTCATCACGCCGCCGACGCTCCCAGCTCTGAACATGTACATGAAGTAACTTTTTGCTCATGCTGTGTTGGACCTTGATTCACAAAGACGCCACGCCATGCGCGTATAGATGTACAGTAATGAAGACAAAGTAGATGCAGTTCAATATCAGGTATATAAAGCCCCTTGGGAGGAAATTGTTGCTTTTGTAGTTCGGGAGTGTAGTGTACTGTATATATAGAGGCCCTATATCTCACATGTCCATGTGTGCGTGCTGTGTTTACGAGTGTGTGTGTGTGTGTGTGTGTGTGTTTGTGTCTGTGCCCTTAAGCGTGTTCATGCATACATACTGTTATGTTGCACTCAGGTCACGTACAGTGCATGTTGTGCATATTCCTGGGAGATGGAAATAATGTTTTGCACTATACTGGCGGACGAATAGAAAATGCGGAAAAGTCAATTCAATTCAAGTTCAATTGAAATTCAACGGATTCATTGCAGTGCCGAATCACAAGTTGCCCCAATTGATTTTACATAATGGGGCAGAGGTCCGACCGACAATGTTGTCCGGCTCGTAGCAGGCATTCTTTTTGTGCCAATGGACAGTGACTTCAATGTGCGTCTGTTGGCTCATGTATAACCCTATCACTCCATGACTGCCATTATCATGACAGTCATGGAGTGACTTTAGTAGACCTTTAAGCCGGGTCGCTGCATTTACGTTCAAAACGTGTACTGTACATAAACATTACGATTTCAAATGTAAAGTACTTGCATGTTTCTACGGGTGTTAGACACTTGCAGTGCCCGAAATTAGGATTGCAGCGTGCCACGTTGTTTAATAAAAAGCATTTTTATCTGAGCTCCCCGTAAGTTTGGTAAAGACACAGATGCACACCTAATTTCGGGCGCTGCATGTGTCTTAACACCCATGGAAGCATGTGTGAGGAGTTTATATTTGAAATCGGAATGTTCATCTATACACGTTTCTAATGTAAATGTAGTGATCCGCCTAAGACTGGATGAAGTCAATGCATGACGCTCGTGAAGCGCCATGCGATGCATAGCCTCGACACCCAGGCTTTCATTTTCATTCGCGTTGCGCGAAAATGGAAAGCCTGGACTAACGCACGTTGGAAAGTGGCCTTGAGGGGGGAGTGAACCTTCCGGGGTGGGCGTCGCTCTAAATGATGTGACGTAGAACAGCAGTGGACGGGCGTGGGAGGGGCCGGAGATGACGACACGTTAGTGAGATCAAATCAGGGCGCAGCACTTCCGCCGTGTGGATCCCACGACACCCCCGCTCCCCAAGGCCAAAATCATTGAGGGCTAGACCAGGCTATGCGATGCATGGCTAGTAACTAGGGCTGATCCGATCACACTTTTTTGCTCCCGATTCGATCCCGATCATTTGAGTTTGAGTACCTGCCAATTCCGACATAGTGTCAATCTCTTACCACTGTGTCCGACCTCTGGTTATACCGGTATATTTACTTACCAATACTGAATGGTCTGATGGTGACAAATTAGAGTCAATACTGATACTCTTCTGGTACCGATACAGTATTGCTGATACCGATATGAACCGATATCACAAAAAAGGGACGATCCGATAATTTTCCCGATACCGATACAGTATTGGGACATCCCTACTAGTAACTATAATCCACAAAAAATGTAAATCAAAAATGAGTCAACTTGAGTGTAAAAAAACAATGTAACGGCTCCACACTTAAAGTGCCAATCGTTACAGTTACAGTAAATTAAAACTCTTTAATTCTGCCACTTTGCAGGCGCAACCCACCGGCGCACCCTGGGGATACCATCAACAGCAGCCTGGATATATTAGCTCATTCCCTTTGTTTATTTTAAATCAATCCACCGGGCCTGAGCTGTCACGTCTTTTAGACGATGAAAGCGACTTCACAGAGGGGGTGTACGTTTTCCTCACGCTCCCTCACACGCCGCACCTTTTTCTTCGACAGGAGAACAGGGGGGTGGGGGGGGGGCTGTGGGAGAGGAGGATGGATGCATCATTTAAGGTAACTGGTCTTCACTTGTGACAGCTGCTCCTAATGGGGGATCCCTCCAGAGAAGCCATCTGTCCAGACTTTCTCAGCTCTCCTAATAATCATAAAAGACGGTGTGCGAGGCGACGGCATCAACGTGGGGCGTGAGGAGCGCAAAACTCTCTCTATGATCCACATCACACCACAGCCAGCGACTCTCATTAAAAGGTGCTACCACGTTCCACTGACCGGGGTCACCCAGGGGCCATCGGCTGGTCCCCCCCCCCCCCGTACCCGGCCTCTACCCCTCATCCCCGTCCTAAACGGTAATCGCTTTTAATGTGTGGCACGCACCACGCTCCGGCTCGGGTGGAGCAACTCGGTGCACTTGACATGCGACGCATGAATAGACGCCGAAAGTATTAACCCGATAGTATGCGTTACACGCCACCGCCGTTCTCGTGGAATGTGTAAAGAGATACCAGGCGTTTGCTCGCCGCCGGAGAGAGAGAGAGAGAGGAGAGAGGAGAGGAGGCAGGGGCGGATGTAACACGTCCCATTTGGGGGGGCAAGAGAACATGTTGGAGGGGCAAGAGAAAATGGTATGGGGGCGGCTTCATCGCCCGTGTCGCTTCGTGCCACGGGCGATGAAGTCGCACCCATACCATTTTCAGTTACAGGACTTCTATTAGGCAAGTAAAGCATCAATAATAACATTGTTGTTGAAGTTGCAACAGACACGCAGCATGCATAAAGCCAAAGGTCTGACTCAGAGAGTTTTCTGTTTTCAATGATGAAATGCTGTTGGTTTAGTGGTGCCACAGCTGTAGTTATTTAGCAGCAGTAGTAGTGTTGCACATCATTTTAAATATAAGCACTTTAATTTGAAATATCTTGGGTTATTTTGCATGCCATCGTGTTTGGTGGGGCAGACTGGGCATTTAGGGGGGCATTGCCCCCCCCCCCCCATGCCCATGCCTAGATCCGCCCCTGGAGAGGAGAGAGGAGGGGAGGGAAGATGGATTTGTCTCGCTCTCCTCGCTCTCTCTCTCTCTGTTTGATGTTGCAAGGCTGACAGACTGCGTCCACTGCACGCGTGTGTGTGTCTCTGTGTGTGTGTGTGTCTCTGTGTGTGTGTGTGTGTGTTGTGAATTGTCACGGCACAGAAAACACAGCAGCTGCCGAACGCTAATTGCGGGCCTCAGGTGAGCTGGCAGCAGCTGATGTGCTTTCAAACACCTGAACGGCGCGGGGATCTTTACCTATGGTAAATATGTCAGTCTGTTGCTGTATGTGCGAGACCAGACCCGGGGATGATGTTTTGGACATATACACGGCCATGACCTTCAGGAGGCTGTTTTTTTTTTTACATACAGTACTTGTATCATCACACACGATATCCCTGGGCATGCATGGGAACTACCTGCATATATCAGCCCATATGTAATGTTATGACAGAGTCTGTCTGATGTATACAGCAAGATGTTCTTGTTTGTACAAAGGGATAGGCTTTAAAGGGGAATTCCACCCATTTTCAACATTTTTTCTGAGAGTGTACAAATGCTTGATTTGATTTTGATTTGTTTATTTATTAGACAATAAATAAGTACAGTACAAACAATAAATACAGTACAAACAAATAAAACAGTAAGGCATATTTGTCCAACAGGATAGACCGAAAAAAGACCTCTCGGTCTTGTTTCCATTCGGGTCCCATGTATGCAAAAACAAAACAAAAAAAAACGCCATTAATGACAATAAATGAGATCTCTCAGTGACATGAGCTATTAAATCTCAAACCGAACAATCAAAACCAAGATACACGCTGTCATACCGTATATCAAAAGGACACCTTGATATTCAATTTATAGGGGCAATATGGAGGTTGGGCCGTCACCTTCTCCCCTCTAGCCCCCTTGATAAGTGAATCTTATGCAACGGGTTCATTTGGTTCCATTTGTACGCTCTCAGAAAAAAGAAGCGTCTAAAGAAATCCATTAACATGGTGTATTGGTCTATTGTAATCTTCCAACATTTCGAATAGAGATGTGCATGCTACCCCCCCCCCCACACACACACACACACATACACACACACACACACACACACAGTCACACACCCCTTTGCAACATGACGTCACAAAACACACAGCCCTCTTTCTTTCTTAACCGTTTGGTCAACTGATTTTCCGCCGCCGACCGCGCAAATGGAATCTGACAGAGTTGCGCGTCGAGCAGGAAACGTGGGTAATTGCTTATTTATTCCTAATTACGTGAAGTCAAATAAATGCCACACGCTAAAGACTATAATAGCTTTCTAATTGAGTTTGACCTCCTTTTCGCGTGTGCGTGTGTGTGTGTGTGTGCGTGTGTGTGTGTGTGTGTGTGTGTGTGTGTGTGTGTGTGTGTGCATGTGCGTGTGCGTGTGTGCGTGCACCAGGGGCGGATGTAACATGTCCCATTTGGGGGGACAAGAACATGTTGGAGGGGCAAGAGAAAATGGTTTGGGTGCGGCTTCATCAAAGTCGCACCCATACCGCACCCATTTCGGTTACAGGCCTTTTATTAGTCAAGTAAAGCATCAAAAATAACATCAGTTATTGTTGAAGTTTCAATGATGACAGATGACGGTTTTCATGATGAAATGCTGTTGGTTTAGTGGTGACAAAATTGTAGTTAGTAGCAGTAGTAGTGTTTCAAATCATTTTAAATATAAGCACTTTAATGTGAAATATCTTGGGTTGGTTTGCATGGTGTTTGGGGGGGGGGGGGGGGGGGGGGGGCAGACTGGGTATTTAAGGGGGCATTGCCCCCACATGCCCATGCCTAGATCCGCCCCTGGCGCGCACATGCATTCACACAGAGGCACATGGCGTGCAAGTGTCTGAGTGAGAGCAAGACACACACACACACACACACACACACACACACACACACACACACACACACACACACACACACACACACACACAGATATGGTGGAAGGGGGGGGGGGTAATATAGCTCTGCATCCGCTCCCCTGTTGCCCCGTGGCGATGACATGGTCTGTCGGACTTTCTCCATTAGGACGCACTGACCTAATGTAATAAACATCCAGGGCTGATTCCTCCCAGACTGTAAGTACTTTATCACAGATGATAAACCCTGTTCTGGTAAGGAATGAGGGCTGGGGGTAGGGTGGGGTGGTGGTGGTGTGCATGGGGGAGGCGTAAAAGGCTGAGCACCAGAGCTATTACAAAGGGCAGAGAGACAGTCATGCCATGTTTTTTTTCTTCTGAATCGCCCCACATTCTCCACCCCTCCATCCCTCTCCCTCCCTCCCTCCCTCCCTCCTCCACGTCTCTCACTGTGAATTCTGCTTCAGTTGTCAGGAAAATTGGCAAGCGTACTGTAGGGAATGAGGAAAAAAAGAAAGAGAGAGAGAGAGAGGGGGATCAACTTGAGCAAGCACCCAAACTCAGGGAGACTAGATGTGTGTATGTATGTGCGCTCAGACATTGAGAGAAACAAAAGTGAAGGGCCTCCCAAGTAGAGAGAGGAGGAGGGGGGAGTAGAAGACAAGGAAAAAACTAAAATAAACAACAGAAAAAAGGGTTATTTTTAGAAACAGGCTGCTGTCGGAGGTTTTATATATATATACGACTTGTTAGTCATGACATGTTGTACTCGCGAAAAGCTGCATCGCGACCGAAACACCCACTCATGTATGTGGGATTGTATATAGGAGATGGGATATGTCCGGCAGCATGTGACTTCATGCTGCCTGTTTGACAAAGTCAAACAGACCCCTTTTTTCCACTTCTTGGACTTCACTTTTTTACCCAACTTGGGTACGTTCAAATAGAAGAAATGAAACGTATATAAAAAAAATGTCGGACAGCAGGGAGTCCCGTGTGTTGTCCCTGGAGCGGAGACGCCTGGGGGGAGAATGTCCTTTATGTAGGCTGTTTAAACATGATGACATTCCTCACCTGTCTGTCTGTGAGTATGCAGGGCTCCTTTTCACTCCGTGGACCGCGGGAGAGAGACACACAAAGAGCGCTGGTACAAGTCAGAATGTAGGGCATTCATCTGATGAGGGATTCTTCGCTGCGAAGAGAGAAAAAAAAAACATTAAAATTCTCAAAACTCTGGCACAGAACTCCGGTTCACACCCACTCATTTACACGCACACACCTCACCTCCCTCCTTGCTGGCATGCACGGCAAGTTGCACAGCACTCTCACACATACACACACACACCCACACTAGGGATGTGAATCTCAGCACTGAGGGCGATTCGATACGCATCTCGATGCACTGCCAGCGATTCGATACTTTAGCGATTATTTGGAATTACCTGGGGAAACGATGCGATAAGATAGACCGACCATACGTCCGTATTTCCCGGGACATGTCCGTATTTCACGTCCTGTCCCGGGTGTCCCGGTTTATTTTTAGAAATTGAGGAAATGTCCCGGTTTTTGTAAAATTACTTTCATTCAGTTCCTTTCCGACACGCCTTTGCTTACATCGGACCAGTAAATCGACAGGCACTAGGGCACGTTCGGAAATTGCGCACTGAGTACACTGAGCAATGAAAACTAATAGGCGAGTGCGCTCCGGTGTGGTATTTCCGAACGTCCCCCTAGCGCTGCGCACGATGACGTCAGCCCTAAGCAGAGTCAGTGCAGGAGCAGCAGCAGGCAGCCTTCGTCAGTCAGTTAGTAGACACTAGACAGCGTGGTTGTCAGTCTCCGCCACCATGCCCAAGCGCAAGTGCACGTTTACAGACGAGTTACAGAAAAAAATCCCTGTATTCAGACCGGGGCGAGACAAAAGTGAAGCACTGTGCACTGTTTGCAAAGCAGGCACATATGTTTCGCTCTGCAATGGTGGTGCAAGGGACCTAAAATTCCACATTGACACAGAAAAACACAAAAAAGCTGTTCGAGGCGATAGTAGCACCTGTTCGATATCTGAATATTTCGTGAAACCAGGGAAAGATAGGGTGACCATACTAAAAGTACAAAACCAGGGCACCTTGGGGGGAAACAGAAATAATTACAAATTATTTCTGTTTTATTTAAATGCATTTATTCAAAAAGTCAAAAGTGCTTTACAATGTGCTTTACAAAGAAAGAAATAATGTCAATCAACTTCTCTCAGACATAACTCTGAACAGCAACACTGAAACTCAGCCTCAATTTCAGACATGAATGCAACAATGTCTGTTGTAGGCTATTGAAAAAGGTTAACAATTGTCTTCTGGAAAAATGAAAATAAAATATCTAACAAAAAATCCTCTTGTATATTAACAACTTAGAAAGTAACTGTAGTAAAATGTACCAAAAACTAACCAAAATATAAATTTTGGTTAGTTTTTGTTGCATTCATGTCTGAAATTGAGGCTGAGTTTCAGTGTTGCTGTTCAGAGTTATGTCTGAGAGAAGTTGATTGACATTATTTCTTTCTTTGAAAAGCACATTGTAAAGCACTTTTGACTTTTTGAATAAATGCATTTAAATAAAACAGAAATAATTTGTAATTGAAGTTATTTTTGTGTGTGTGGGACCTGTGGGACCCGTGGGACCCGTGGGACCCCCCCCCCCCCCCCCCCCCCGCTAAGGTGTCCTGGTTTTGTACTTTTAGAATATGGTCACCCTACGATACGATTCACCCCGACACGATACGATACACCCCCTTATACCGATACTTAACCGATACTTTAACAATACCATTGAATTTTATTCTGAACAATGCGATATGATGCGATCTGGTGGCAATTTAACATAATAAAAAGGATTTATATTCAAGGTTTATTAATTTTCCAAAAAAATGCCAAAATGCAATACATTTAAATTCAAAACAATGTATTGTTTTACTGTAGGTTAGGCCTACTGTATCTCTAACTTCCCAACTTAAAAAAAAAACAACAAATAAAGGGCCTGCTTTGCTCTGCTCTCTGCTGGTTATTGTGTTATTGTTGGATTAGCGTATACTAATCATGTACTGTATGTATGTACATACAAATAGAAAATAAACCAATATAAAACATGCATTTACAGATCACTGCAGACAGAGTACTGTCAAACAAGTCTATGTGTATCTTAATCAACACATAGATAATACTATACTGTATATATGGGGGTCCCTGGTTCTCACTCACTCTCAGCTAAGCCTAAGGGGTCCTTGGCTTAACCTGAAAGACCCTATTATTACAATTATAAAAAATATAATCAATCATTATGCAATTATTGGTGTAAAATGAAACAAATTGCCCTAGTGGGTCCATTTGGTTTCATGTTTACACTCTCAAGAGTAATTCACCATGTGAATTAGCCTAAAGTCTACACAACTAGAAAATGTAAAAAGATTAATGGTCATTTTGATCTGTATGTTGGACTGTTTCTGAAATCCAGTCTGGTATTGTGGACAAAAACAAAAGAAAACTTTAGTTTGGGTCTGTGGGGCTAAAATATCATCAAATGGTGGTCCGAGGCTCAAATGCTGAATAAATAGTGGGTCCTGAAATGAAAAAGGTTGAAAACCACTCTTCTACAAGTCACAACACGTTGCATTCACACCACGCTGAGACTGAGTCACTGAGAGCTTGTGGATGTGAGCTGTGGATGTGCACTTTTACCGTCGCTGACTCGGTGTGCAACACCATCGTGTTGCAGAATATACAGTAAATGAGGCTCCAAGGAAAAGCTGCACAGTGGAAAGTTGTAAAACGAAGGGGGTTGAAAACCACTTTTAAAAACGTGTGCAGAAGATTTATTTAACAACACACAATGATCGCGCAGATTGCATAGATTTGCAACTGCGTTCGAGAATCAGACGAGAGGAACACTGTGTGGATCATTACCTGTCGGTGCTACAGTGAACAACGGACTGAGCGACACAGCTCAACCACGGACACAACAGAGATTTTATGAAGCTAAATATGGTGCTTCGTTCACTAGTTCTCTTGTTTAATCCGTGGGGTTTATAGTCGCGGGTATTAGTCTCCACGTCGGTAGCATGTATTGATCCCAGCCAGTCAGCTGTAGTAGAGCTGACTGGCTGCTGCTGCTGCTGCCCCGCTGTTGCAGAGCGTAGGAGGGGAGGGGACTATAGACAGAGCTGCGACATTGACGGGCCTCGTCACGTTGTCCCTATTCAATAGATGTCTATGTAGAAGAGTCTCGATTGGACTGTACAGGAAGTAAGCAGAGTTGTCGTAACTGTCGGTGCCGAATGGCAGAGCCTTTTCCCTTCCCAATAATGGTGCGTTCAACACAGATTAGAAAACATAAAATAGGGCGAAATAAATCGTGAAAACCCCGCTCAACATCGATTTTTACCGATTCAAGCAAATGCATCGCGACGCATCTAGATTTCCCCCGTCAATTGCATCGATACAGAGTGACGGAACCGATGCACTCGCATCGCGCACGTGGGTACCGATGTATCGATTTATATCGATTAATCTCCACACCCCTAACCCACACACATACACACACAGTTACCCGAGACTACCTTTGAACGCCGTATCAATCTATCTTAAGACGCCCGGCTTTGTTTTACTGCGAGACGACTAACCCACACACGCCTGTTCAAATTAAGCAGGTGGGCTCAGCAAGAAAAGCAGCAGAGGATTTGGGGTCGGCCTGATGGTTGCTACCGCAACCTGGGGCTTTTAGTGATTAATATACCTCCCACGGTGTGGTGTCATTTATCAGGCAACCCGGGGAGAACCGTGGGAACTGTTTGGACACAGCTCCACTAATGTAACGGCCTCACCTTGACTCTCAACTCCAGGAGCCTGTAAAAAATGTGTGTGTTTTTTTTTAGCGGAGACTGTATTGTTGTAGGCCTCGAGACATTGTCTCGTCTCGCGAGCCATCTCGAGAACTCGTCTTGTTTTTTGGTCTCGCCCTCGATTTGTCTTGGTCTTGTCTCGGTCTCGTGGCTCTCCACTCCATTTGTCTCGTGGTCTTGTCTTGTTCTCGGACTCAATTTGTCTTGATCTCAGGTCAGTTTCGCCAACGAGACCACTCGAGATGAGACAATACAAAGGAAATGTTCTACAGTGTATCCATTGTGTGATTCGAAGAGCAATAATGAAGCACCGGCAAAAGTCACAAAAAAGTTTGGGTCTTGACTCGGTCTTGCCTCGCAGTGGACTTGGTCTCTGTCTCTGTCTCGACCTCTGTGGGTATTGGTTTCTGTCTCGATCTCTGTACTTGACAGCACAAGGTGTTAGTCTCGTCTCGATCTCGTCTCGATCAAGTCTGTAGCTCTCAAATGTGTAGAGCAAAATTTAGAAACGGGCTATAATAGCCAAAACCCAAAATGTAATCACAGTAAATGTACCAGAGTAAAACCTTTTAGCTGTCCCAATGACCAATCGGCTATAAAGTACTGTTTGGCTTTAAGAGCATTTTAGAAACAATTCAGAATGTTCAATCATAATTGATAATTCAAAGCAGAATGGAATGGAGGGTTACATAACAACCCTCTGTACACGGAGGAAATGAAATACAACATATGTATGTTTGTATTTTTTCGTTTGTCATTGTGCAGAGGAGGAACACGGGGGGGTGGAACGGCGAGCTCAAACACCATTCCTGACCCTGGCGAGCTTCGAAAAGGCTTCTCGGGGGGGGGGGGATAATGCACCAAAAGAAAGGGAACACTGCGTAGGTACATGGTATCTGCTGGTGCCGGCCTGCCCTGACCACTCCAATAATATTGATGCAGCCAACGGAGCTGTAATGGAGAGTCAAGGCTGAGGTTGGAATCTCAGAGGGGGGTTGGTGCTCATACAAACCCCAAGAGCGCTGCGCTGCACACACACACAACTGTAGCATTGGCCTTTTATATAACCGCGAATTTGAGATGAAAGGAAATAACATGTATGACAGAGGAGCAGAGAGTAGAGACCCCCTCCGTCCTGCTTTTGGCGGCGATCCAGTCGACGTCCAATGTCAGGGAGAGAGAGAGAGAGAGAGCAACGCGGAGCTGACAAACACTTAGGACTGACACCTTTCAACGGGGCAATAAACGCGCCAGAACGTACCCAACCACTTTAAAGGGTTTTCGTTTCTTTTCTTTAACCCTTCTGAAAACGTCCAGTAAAAAGCTGGGAAATCTTGCGCGTTTCTATTCTAACCGAGAGCGAGTGTAGCTAGCTAGCGAGGGAGGGAGAGGTTTGGACCATGCAGGCTGCATGCTGCATGGTGCCAGGTAATACATTGTAGTAAACCCATTAGAGGAGCCATTGGTATCTAATTGTCTGATAGGGGGCCAGGGCCCTGGAGGAGTTCAGTCCTAATGGGATTGGCTGAAGCGATGGCGGGCTGGCTGGGCTCTTTGTGTGTGCACGTGTGCGTGCAGTGCATGTGTGTGTGAGTGTGTGCATACTGTATCCGTGTATGTGCACGTGTCTACTGCAGCCAGCACAACAACAACAACACGGCTAAAAAGATAGCAATGACCTTTTTCCTCTCTGAGTCGTACTGTATGCAAAAGAAGGAGGGGGGGAGCGTGCACGGGCCGTAATTATTAATTGGATTGTTTTTGGATGCAAAAGGCCGGAACAACCGCATTGCTTTGTTGATTTATCGCACCGACTGGCGAAGTTGCGCGGCGTGTGCATGTGTGTCACGTCCCTGAAGGGGATTATGCATAGGAAGCTAATCAGTGATTAAAAAAAAAAAGAAACGCCCCATAAAAAAGTTACTTTGTACCGTGGTGCCTTGAAGGTGAAGGAGGAGGAGGAGACGCTGCTCTTTGAAAACTATAAACCACTTTGCTTGATCACACAGGCAGAAAGAGATGGTTCTGTGCCTTCATCACATATAGCCCAGTGGTTTTCAACCTTTGTGATCATACAGGGTCCACTATTTATTCAGAGTTTGACCCACGGACCACCATTTGATGACAATTCATTCCCACAGACCCAAGACTAAAGATTTCTTTTTACTTTTGTCCACAATAGACCTGCACAGTGACGTCACCGCCTCGGTTCCACTAGTGTTTTCTCCATTTATTTTTCTCATAGACTTTTCGTAAATAATTTATCTAAAGACGATTTGGCCGCGGACAAAGCCAACTCGGGTCGTGACAAATCATGATGACACACACAATATCATCATATAATATCTAATTAGCAAGAAGTAGAAAACGGCAGAACACTTTTTTTTTTCGTTTTTCATCTTAGAAATTATTTGATCGTCCCAAAAGATTGTGTGTGTCATCATGATTTGTCACAACCCCGAGTTGGCTTTGTCCACGTTGTAATCGTCTTTATAAAAAGAATATTTTCGAAAGGTCTATGAGAAAAGTGAATGGGGAAAACACTTATGGAACCGGAGTGGTGACGTCACTGCGCAGGTCTATACCACGCTGGATTTGGGGAAACAAAACAGCCAAATGTACAGATCAAAAATGACCATTAATCTTCTACATTCTCTGGGTGTGTAGACTTGGGCTAATTCACATGTTGAATATTTTAACTCTTGAGACATTAAACATGAAACCAAATGAACCTGTGCATGTTTACACTCTCAAAGAGTTAGTTCCAGTTAAACAACTTTCCATCATTTAGCCTGGGGACCACCTGGAACTCTCTCAAGGACCGCTGGTGGTCCCCGGACACCTGTTGAAAACCCCTGATATAGGCTATTAAAGTTTGTATTAGCACACTGGCAGTTGATGGGAAAGGCAGACAACATCCACCCACCTCAGAATCAGTACTGTATAGATTTATTCCCAACCACCCACTTATCCATTCATGTGTGTGTGTGTGTGTGTGCGTGTGCGTGTGCGTGTGCGTGTGCGTGTGCGTGTGCGTGTGCGTGTGCGTGTGCGTGTGCGTGTGCGTGTGCGTGTGCGTGTGCGTGCGCGTGCGCGTGTGCGTGTGCGTGTGCGTGTGTGGTAGTAGGGTCTTTGAATGGGTACATTTAGTCATGACCCAGGGGTCACTATAGGCTAATTTGTAACATACATTAGGCCTCCACATCTATTTTTACTATGCAATGTAAACGCAGCGTATTTACTATGCACATAAAATTATGTTTTTTTGCATTTAAAAAAGGGAATCACTGTCCTGGATTGATTGCTTGATCAATTGAGTGATTGATTACCTGATTAAATGCACAGAGGTACAATCAATTATAATAATTAATAACACCAAGAGATGCCTATGTTGATATTATTATTGTAAAGTGTTAAAGGCGAATTCCACCCATTTTCATTTTTTTTTCTGAGAGCGTACAAATGCAACCAAATGAACCCTAACGGGTTCATTTGGTTCCATTTGTACGCTCTCAGGAAAAAAGAATCCATTAACATGGTGAATACATCCATACATACATCTTGATGATGTCATCAAGATGTTTCACCGTGTTAATGATTTTCTTCAGACCTCCATTTCTAGGAAACACAGAATGGGGGGAACTTTTTTTTTATCATGTCCACCCAGCACCTCTAGGGTATACTAATGACATATTGGAATGTTGAAAATGGGGGAGTTCCCCTTTAAGTATCAAGACAAGATTTCCTGTGGGATTAATACTCTCTGGAAGTTAGCATTGTTCATTGGACCTTACAACCAGCCAAACATAACTGCGGTGTGCTGGGTTTGAATCCCACGTACACACGTACTCTCTGCTGTCAGATATTCTCCTATCATCCCTGCCCGTCTGTTGTTTCAATTGAAGATGCCACTAAACCATAGCTATCCATTTGATAAAACACTCTGACATACAGTACAGTGAAAACAAAGATGATTTCTGGAGCGACAGTGAGTAATAGGCCTCGCGACCAACAAAGAGGTCACGACCATTTGCTTATTGGCCATAACTAAGGCTGCCGAAGACAGCTGTGTTAATTCAGTTGTTGGCATTATCAATTTAATTGGCATTAATTAATTGTTGAGTCAATGTGTGCACATTGGCTCAACCAGTGAGCAAAACGCTAGAGCGTGGTTTTGTGGAGACATATACCTATGTGTCTCTCTGTAACCGAAGCCATAGAGTATTGCTTGAGTGATCTCAAGCATTGGGGGCTTGTAGAATTACCTTGCAAAATGACCTATTTAAATACATATTAAAAAACAGAATTAACAGAAACCTTCTTAAATGTCCAAATCCTACACAGGAAAACAATGATGATTAAATTATTTTTTTTAAAGCTGTGTTTAATCTGATTAATTTTTTTAATCATTCAACTGCCCTAGACTTAACTGATTTCTTGATTGTTTTTGTTTGCGCTCATGACTAGTGAGCGACCTGGTCGCAACTATAGTTGCTTATGGTAGCGACTAGTTTATAGGTCAGGGGAGAACCTAACCCGATCAACGTTGACTTTCACTTCTCTATACAAAATGATCAACTCCTGGTTGTTCAGAAAAGTCAGATCATTAGCGCCCTCTACTGGTCAACATTTCAGAATCCTCCAATCACAGCCCTCCTTGGCATCACCTGATCCTTTCTCCTCCCACAGATGCCTCACTGGACAGAACATTTCATGACCTTATTAAGTGAACATTTGGTTCTTTTAGGCCTTTTTTTTCTGACGTGTGCAAATGGAACCAAATGGACCCGCTAGGGTCCATTTGGTTCACATTTGCACACTCTCAGGAAAAAAATGTAAAGTGGGTGGAATTCCCATGCCATGTGTCTCATCATGTTGCCTGTTGATGTTGACATTGTTAGTCGATATTGATCAAAATATTGCTAGTGGATCAGGGCCTTAACGCAACGCAACCAGAAGCTACAGGTCGCAACTTAGTTGCGCTAGTAAGAGACCTGGTCATTGGTCGCTACTGTATCTCTTCCTTTCCTGGATGTCTGTGCTGAATATATGTTTTAATAAGAAGTGGGGAAAGGAGCCCAGAGCAGGGAACCAACAACAGTAATAAAACATGCTCATCCACTCTGGCCCAGCTGCTGGACAAATAAAGGCAGTGCATAAGAAAGCAATAGAGTCCACAAACACTGCTAACAAAACACAGCTCCTCTGGTTTATTGATTCAACGTTTCAATCACCAGGATCATCTTCAGGAATGTTCTGGAAGGAAATCTTCTCAATCCTGATGACGATACTAGTGATGTATCAATAAACCAGAGGAGCTGAGTTTTTGTACCAGTGTTGCCGATTCTATCCCCCCCAGAGGCAGGGAACCATCCTCATCAAATGAAAACAACAAAGAATAAAACAAAAAAATAAAAAACAATATTATACACACCACTGGATCCACTGGATCCACAGTTTACAGTGTGAAGTGCAACAGGCCTTACAGCACATACAGTACACCAAGACCCACCCCCACTTGATCCTGATTGGAGGAAGGCCTCCTCTCATCCTGATTGGACAAAATGCTTTTCTCCCAAAGCCCCAAACTGAAACTAGAGTTTTTGACCCCAGGGGCTCACTGGGGACAGTGCCCGCTCCGTAGTAGGGACGATTAGCCAAATAAGAAGAAAAAATTATAATTAATATTATTAATTAAACAATATTTGATGAAATCACTTACAATACCTTTTAACTTGAGTGCTATTTCATTAACATCCTGGAAAAATCAAGGATTCTCTGTTATATAGAATTTCTCTGTTATACTATAAATTACTCTGTTATACTATAATTCTCTGTTATACTATAATTCTGAAACATTTCGAGTCGTTTCAGATAGGGGTCCATGGCGAAAAAACACGAACTTCATTTGCGGGGCACAATAATGCCCTGGACATTCCCCGCCTGCACATCACATAGAGAGCAGAGCGGTTGAACCTCTCTCACCACATTTCAACATATAATAGCCACACGTGGCTCTAAATCAAGAGGAGGTCTCCCACTTTAAAAAAGAGAAAACCTGTGTGTTCTCTGCAGCCCTATTGAATCTCTCCCCCCACAGTCCAGCGCAGCGCGGTGCACGGTTGCACGTTCCTGCGGGCCCATTTGCATTTCCATACATCTTCTGACAAATCCCAGGGGGATCTGGGCCATTAAGAACC